>OX388280.1:7796158-8396158 GCA_947579855.1 Anticlea derivata | reverse complement strand
TCTTTAGATAGCTCAACTGTTGCTTTTGTATTTGATAAATATTTACTTGTATGAGTTTAAATTTGAATAAATAAATCTATATTAGGTATGGTAACAGCTAACTACGGGAATGTTATAAGGAATTTAAATTTAATTTAATAAGGAATTTATTTATATTCTTACCTAAAAGAAATCTCATTTTGACCGTCGCCAGGTCAAAACTACGAATAACCAATCATTATGCCATACAAAAAGGTGATTAAGTAATTAACTTGCTTAGTGTGAACAATTTTATTATAACTATGTATTTGGTTGCGTTTTAATTTATTTTACTGTGTACTTATATACACTGAGGTAATTGATTTTAACAAATTTTGTGAACGAGCAATGAGCCATGACATTATTATGAAAATCTTATTCAGATCATAGGTAAAAAACTAGGGGATGGGCAGCATAGGTATAACTGCGCTAGCCAACCCGCGTGCCCAGCGTGATGAGTATGGGCAAATTCCCCCCAAAAGTTGGGAAGATGCTTTATAAATCTATGGGGGAGGCTTGTGTTCAGCAGTGGACGGGACGTCCTGTGGCTCAAATGATGACATGAAGATCTCGTGCCAAATGCTTAGGCTGCCAAGGCACGCGTTGTCCAACTATTTCACAGCTGCCTCTATAAGCCAAGCTGAACTTTTTTAAATCATTTAATCATCATTATGAGCGTGTAGAATTCCACTGCTGGACAAAGGCCTCACTTCCCGCAACTGTGCGGCCTTCACTTCGTGTCGCCTTTTACGTAGTCACCATCTCATCACCATTTACTCATAAAGAAAGAAAGAAAGGAACAAAATTTATAATTGATACTCAGAATACAGAAAAAAGACAGAAAGCACAGCACGCGTGCATGGGCGCCGGCAGGGGGGTGCCAGGGGGTGCACTTGCACCCCTTGGGAATCTCGGGATCAACAGGAATTATTGAAATAAAAAGCCGTCTGTTGGAAATCATTTTTTTATTCACAATAATTAGTAGGCAGTAATTACACAATTCTCATTTCAGACTAAAATTTTATCTTTTTATTAACAATCATATACGGCAAAGATTGTAAGAAAACTAAAATCTGCACCACCTGGAAATTATTTAATTTTCTGCCGGCGCCCATGCACGCGTGAAACTTGTCACCACTACAACTAATCCCATGAAGAGTAGTTTATGTCAGTTGGTCTGTGGACGTCGAACCGTACGGAGTCACAAAAAAAATTTTAATATGCCATCGTGTGCTGTTCCTACCTGCAAAAATTCGGCTGCTTCGGGCGTGTTAAAAAAAAAGATGGGATCACATTTCACATGTAAGTAGCACATTTAGAGTTTATAATCACTAAATAATATCAGCGTTTTACCTACCAATAAAACGCTTATTAAGCAAAGAGTTATTTAAAACCTAGTTAAATATATGAGAGAGCGAGTCTGTTTACCTAAAGCGAGTCGGTCTTAGTTTAAATTCTCCCGGTTTTCATACTTCCTGTGTGACGTCACTTTACCCCTTCCACTGGACACCAGGCGGCGCGGCGGGCGCGCTGCGACCATTGCTCATTGGGTATCATGTAATATCCGGAAGATAGGTATGGTACACTATTATTCTAATTTTGTTACTCTATTGTACCTACCTAGCTTATTGCTATGTACCTAGGTCAATAGGTTAGGTAAAAAACAAAATTAGATGTGATATGTATGAAGGTAAAATTACATTTCCTACATAGGTAAATATTAAAATGAATACCTACCTTCATAAATTAGGTTAGGTTAGGTACCTATCTGCCAGGCAGAATTAAAGTGCTAGGTTTTAAATAACTCTTTGCTTAATAAGCGTTTTATTGGTAGGTAAAACGCTGATATTAAGCTAGGTTATTTAAAACCTAGTTAAATATATGAGACCTGTCTGTTATCGCCTGGTGGACAGAAAAAACGCCAATGTGATTATAAGATCCCTAATTAGGAAGATGAGGCATGATAAGTTAGCTATCGAAATCATAGGAAGTACTGTATAGATGTACCTACTGGTATAGGTAGATGACATGAAAAGAAATACAAAGTTTGTAGAAAAAACAATAGTATGTTTATTAGACAAAGAACATCACATATTAGGTACATAATATTAAATCCCTTATTATGGCATTAAAGTACACTTTAAAGTACAATCAAAGTATAAGTAGGTAATCACAATTTAAATTAGGAAAAAATCATAATAATTACATCTCCTTAGAATATGTATTATACCATACACTATGCTCATTATTTATAGATAAGTAGCACTAATTTACCTAGTCAAAACATGTATAACAAAATGTATCACTATAATCATTCATGGTTCTTCCATAGAGTGGGTAGAATTAAATTCATCTAATTATTCGTTAGTCGGTGTGAAGAGATTAGAAATAGATTGGCTGGAAAGTGCTGTTGTCGCGGGACAAATCTCTCGGCAATAGTATTTCACAAAAGTGTTCTCTGATCGCCAGTTGCCACGGGCTAAAATTTCATCAATGGGGCAATTTTGAATCCAGTTTTTTGATGCTACTGCAGGCCGAATACTACCAGGACTTGCACTGATCCCAGCTTGTGATAAAATCTTTTTCACCCAGCCACCTATGTTAGTTCTAGAAGCAGCTTTAGGCTTACCACACACGGTTAAAAATAAATTGCCTTGTTTACAAACTGAGCGCCTACTCTGCGATAAAGTAATAACTCTTTTTAGCCAAAATATAGGGTCAAGGGTCTGATAATCTTTGTTCTGGAAGAGACGCCAGCCTGATTGTCTGTTAGTTACAGAATCTGTCTTTGAACCAAATTTTGGCCATAAAATCACCGAATTATCTGTAAAGATACAGTTTTCATCATCTACCATCAATAAGGTTAAATCATGGATCCTACGACCAGAACACAATAAAAATAAAATAGCTGCGCGACCTGAGCATTCATACAAGCTTTTTGCGTCTACTGTATTGTCCCTTAGCCAGTTAGTGAGCACATCAGTATCCCATATTGGGGCTTTGGTAGGCTTAACATTCTGAATGTTGATTGATTTTAGAGCTTGCTTGACTAATAAGTGAGAGCTCAGTCGACTACTTGCATCTGGGTCGCACAGGGTAGACACGGCAGATTTATATACCAAAATAGTGCTGTAAGCCAAGCCATGTTTTAAGTGTAAATCAAGCAGAAACCTACTAAAGTCAGATCCATTAGGTTTTGAAATATTGACAAAATTCTCATTCGCCCAACCGCACCATTTTTGCCAAGCGACTTGGTATGTTTTTAACGAGGACTCACGCCAACCTTTTTGCAAAAGTTGCTTATGATCTTGCGACCAACCCACTAGACTTTCTGACCACCCCCACATCTCCAAACCTCTAGAACCATGTCCTGTGTCCTTGGGGGTCGATAACCTGTTGCGGTGTCTATCAAAACCTGGTTCAGGTTGCCTATCGTGAATGGGGGACCGAGGGCACGGTTCTTGAGGTCGGGCCTCCAAAAGACTTTGTTCCACCGAGGAGCCACTACTAGGTACACCCCTACTGCAGAGTTTAGGTGCTGTAATACTCGAGGCATTAGAAAGGGTGGTGGAAACACCCACGCCAGGGGGTAGTTCCACAATTGACTGAAAGCATTGTGAAGGCAAGCCTGATGATCTGTAACATCCAACGTTCCGTAATTCGGGACCACATGAGCTGTTGCTGACGCGAACAAGTCTATCGAGGGTATGCCCCACCTGGAGAATATTATCTCCGTTATTTTGGGTAAGAGGTGCCATTCCGGCGGTTGTGCCAAACGAGATAGGTGATCTGCTTCGGCATTGAACCGACCTGGTAGGTAGTGCGTCTCTATATGAACACCAAAGTGGTCTAGGATCGCGAGTATCTGGTAAGTCAGATCCATCAGATGCATCGACCTGGTGCCTCCCTCGTTTCTCAAGTACGAAACCACAGACTTGTTGTCGCTCTGTATTAACAGTGTGGAGCCTGTCAGGTGCTGACATTGATCTTTTAAAACGTATAAAACTGCTAGCATCTCTTTTTGGTTGGAGTGCAAAGTCATCTCTAAAGGAGCCCACTGACCTGACAGTCTCACACTGTTTAGTTGAGCGCCCCAAGCTATGCTTGACGCATCTGTCACTAAATAGTTGGCTATGGGAGGGTAATGAATCGGCGAGAACTTTTCGAGATTTTCTCTCCACCACTTTAATTCGACTAGTACCTGCCGAGGTATTAGATACCGATAGTGTGGGTTCCGCCGTAATAAAGCTTTGCAATGTCTGAGAAGTTCTCGGTGGTTCAAGCGGCCCCTGGGTACTGGGAAACTGGCAAAGTTGACTGATCCGATTATGCTCTGAATTTCTTTTAGATTGGCCTTTTTTCTTTGAATTAAATCCAACAACTTTTGACGCAACTTTATTCTTTTTAGTGGAGGAAGATATTTTCGGTTTTCGTGTGGATCCCAAACTATGCCTAGGTATTCCAGATGCGTCTGAGGGACTAAGGTTGATTTCGCGTAGTTTATTTGCCACCCGAGGTACTCTAAAATTTGGCTCGCGTCCTGAGCATGCCGGCAAAGGATACGTGGGTCCTGATTTACTATTAAAAAATCGTCCAAGTAGACGACTACTCTTATTCCCCTGTCTCTTAGAATCTGTGCCACCCAATTCGTTAGACATGCAAAGATTTTTGGGGAACACGCTAGGCCAAATGGGAGACAGGCCATTTGTAAAAGTTTTTCTCGGTAGATTACTCTGAGGAAGCACCTGTGTGCCCTGGATACCGGCAGATGAAAATAAGCATTTGACAAATCGATTTTGACAAGCCAGTCCGCTGGCTGTAGGAAGCCTGATATTCTGTGCACATTTATTAGGCGAAACTTGCTCAGTTTCACGTACCTGTTTAGATTTTTCAGGTTGAAAATGGGCCGAACAGAGCCGTCGCCCTTTGGGATCAAAAACATAGGGGACACAAAGCTGGGACTGTGATTTGCAGGCTCCAATACCTTCATTTCTAACATTTGATTTATAGTTTTGTCCATCTCTTCTGACACGGGGGTTCGAAAAAGATGATTCTTCAACTTTGGCACTTGTAACGGGGGTTTGGCTAGGAAGGGGATCCGAAATCTTTGAATAATCTGAATTATAGCTGTTGGAGCCTGCATATCTTCCCACTTTGCTACAAACTCTGTTAGCCGACCTGCTTGAAACGTCTTCGAGTCATAACTTACGCTTAGATTGCATGCGCGGTAAGGATTGCCCTGAAAATCTAACCTGGCCTCGGCTTGTGCCGGAATATGGGTCATATCCTTGAAAATTTCGGTTTGACCTCTGTCGCGAGGGTCTGGTATTTTGAGCGAATTGCCTTGCAGGGGGACGAGGGTAGTCACGCCCTTGCATTGGAAAATGATTATTCATAAAACCCTGTGATGGAAATCGGTTCGCTACATCTGCGAAATGAGGGTAGTTATACATTCCTTGCGCAGGAATTTTATTTGTATAGTTATTATTAGCATAGCTAGGCAGGGCCTGAACTTGCTGTTGTTGCCGTACTTGCGTAGCGGTTTTTATTTGTGTTGGCGCACGGGGCGGCCAGAAAACTTTCACGGTACCACCCGATTTTTCAATTGTGGAGGATAAGACCTCTTTTTGAAACAAGTTATCACAGCTAGGTGGAATTTTACGCAAGCTAGCCTTGACATAATTGTCTTTCACAGAGCGTAAAATCGAATCACGCCTCTGTTGTATTATCTCGGCTCTATGACCGCAAGCTAATTGCAGAATATCGCTGCTAGTTTTTTGAAAACCACCCTTGACAAAAATATCATTAATTTTCTCTTGCAACGTTTTTGGAGACAAATCACGAGTAGAACTAGCCCATTCGATCAACGATTTGAAACCAGCCTGCGAGGCTTCGTTATGCTTTATAACCGCTTGCGTGATTGCTGCAAACCCACGCTCAATCAATGCAAGAGAATTCGATTTCTCGAAAGGCTTGATCTCGTCATTTGTCTCTAAAAAATTAAAGCCCGGGGATGAACAATACAGTTTTTGCACTTCTGCATAACGAACGCTGTCCCAGTCCTCCGTTTCAAAATGTTGAATCGACTTTAACAGCTCGACATGAGCGGGTAATGATTTAGGAATTGATGGTTCTTTTAGCACAGTATTTAGCGGAAATTCAAAACTATAAGGCGCATCAGAGGAATTACCCTCGTGTTCAGAATAAAGTTCTCCGCTTACATCAGCACTAACCTCCGACTGACAATCGGGTTGATAGTCAGGTACGTAGGCACTAGAATGCATGGTAGGTTGAAACGCAACGCTACCTAAATAATCTTTCATGCTACTTACTTGCTCCGCCAACCGGGCTATTGCGTCATCGGTACGGCGGCGCTTCTTCGATTTTCTTTTTGATGAGCACGGTTTTCTTTTCCGTCTTCGTGAGGAAACCGGCTGCTCATCTTGGACAGCAACCGTCTCGGGAGAATCCTTCGATGAGGAAGAGTCTGAGGAATCCGAGGATTCTTCAGCGACTTCTACCCCTGTAGAATTCATTGCTGAAACCACAATATTAAATTAAAAACATCGAACGGTAACACCGTTTTAGCTCTGAGATTTTTAAATCATTTCAAAAATAAATTTTGTGTTCAACTCACCTTGAGGTGAGCTCGACCGATCGCAACAAGAAACAAAACGCCAAATGAGCAATGGTCGCAGCGCGCCCGCCGCGCCGCCTGGTGTCCAGTGGAAGGGGTAAAGTGACGTCACACAGGAAGTATGAAAACCGGGAGAATTTAAACTAAGACCGACTCGCTTTAGGTAAACAGACTCGCTCTCTCATATATTTAACTAGGTTTTAAATAACCTAGCTTAATGAATAATTGCTAAAATTCATACAAATTTGAAAACGGTGTTGCAAACATAACCACAATTTTCACCCAATTTTTTTGTTATATTTGAGGGTACAATTGTAGTTTTAATTTTAGGTTCCCCACTGATGAAATAAGAAGAGCGCAATGGACTAAAATCATACAAACGACGCGACCAGAGATTTGGAAACCATCATTTTGTTTGTGTTTGCAACTGTCTTTACATAATAATAATATATGTAATTACATATACTGTACTTAAACCTTGTATTATTTATTTCAATTTCAAGCCCTGTCTCTCTGTCTGTTTTTTTAAATAATTAATATTATAAATGATTAGCTAAGTAGGTAATACCTACTTATAATAGTCATTGCTAAGGTTTTTTATTACAAGAATAACTTTGTAAGGTTTGATAATCTAGGTGAAGCTACGCCTGTTTTTTACGACGAAGTCTAGAATAATCTGAGTAGAATTATTGGAGATATAATATGGGACGGAATGCACTGCGGTTGAAACTAATTGCGCTGCATGTACCACACGTTTGCTATGCACAACAATTGTTTGGCGGCCTAAAGTGTAGAAATCCGTTTAAGTAATTGGGTACCCAACATACAAAAATTACCCTAAAATTGGTACACCGTTTTCCAACATGCAACATTAAAAAGCTGCGCACGGGGGATGCGCAATGCTTTTTAGCGACACACTCGTACAAATTTCACCGTACGTCATTTCTGTCTTTTTTCTGTATTCTGAGAATTGATATTGACTTGATACCGTAAGCCGTTTCTGAGATAAAATACTTTGCCCCACGGACTGACAGCCAGAAGAACAACAAAGTGATGAGGGTTATTTTTCCTATTATGAGATGCGGAACTCTAAAAGAGAATCAATTGCAATAAACGTTATAAACGTTACGTAAGTAAACAGAATAGCTCAATCACTTTTTAACCGACTTCAAAAAGGAGGAGGTTCAAGTCAGCTGTTTTTTTTTGTGTGTATGTTACTCGATATCTCCGCCAATAGCAAACCGATTTTGATGATTCTTTCGCTGGTGTATAGAGTATGATCACGGGGTGGTCCCATGTTAATTTAATTCCTGCGGGATTGCTACTTACTTGAAACTTGAAAAAACGTCATCATCTCTTGAAACCACGACTTATCGATATTTTTTTTGTGGACTATTGGTAATTATTATTATTATTCACGTATATTGTATTAAAATCTCATTTATAAAATACATTTTTTACTACAAAAGTACATCTTAATATCAAAAAAGAATATCAAAACAACTATTATAGTAAAAAGTAAATATAACAATGGAGAACCACGGACCGCGAAGCTCGGCTCAAGCGGTAGGTGGCTAGGGCTGCAGAGAGAGGAACCTCCTGACTATGCGTGCCGAATCCAGGAGTACCGCCCTTTGTATCTGGCCCTTCACCCAGCTTTATTATTATTATTATTATTAAGTCATTTATTTCAGGCAACACAGCAAAGTACATGTACAAACACAGGACCCATAGATATTTATACCTTAAAACTAAAATACATATAATATTCACACTTGCATATAATACCTATTAGGGTTTATTGTTCTTTGGCGCATCCCTATAGCGTCGGAAAACTATTCCTGCAGGCCAGAAGTCGGGTGAGAGGAACATGTCGCGAAGCCTCGCAGGCACCTTCAGCACGTACGACTTGAATCCCCGCGACTTCGTTCGCTTGCTGCTATTTTTATATAGGTAAACGTGTGAGTTGTGTGTCATTAATTTCTTTCTGTGTACCCATACGTTACAACAGGAAGCTACCCTGCAAATTTCATACTCTTAGGACTATTGGTTCGGCTCTGCGTTGATTTTCAAAGAAAATAAAATCACTACGTTCAGTCAGTCGGTCAGTACCGAACGAATATCTTATTGTTGTTCCGTTTGTGGACAAAGATATACGTATTATTCATCATCATCATTCCAGTCGTTTGAAGTCCACTGCTGAACATCGGCCTCCCCTACTGATTTCCGGAGTGACTTCCTATCATGTGGGGGGAATTTGCCCATACTCACCACGCTGGGCACGCGGGCTGGCAAGCGCATTTAGAGCTATCTTTATACCTATCTATTATTATTAAAGTTAATTTAAGAGCTTAGCTCTTGTCCGTGTAATGATATACTTACTCATCTTCATCAGCCTGTCCAGCAGTGAACTTAGAAGTCCAGTGCTGGACAGGCTGATGATGATGAGAGGCTGCCATAGGCCTTCCCCACTACCGTCTCCACTACGGCTGAACCGCAAGACTTACAATGCTATAAGGTTACCTTTAAATCGAAATAATGCAGGAATAAATGATTTGCCGCAATTTTTTATTTAAGTGTTTTAGTGAGGTCAAATAAAAGCTTACACTTTCAAATGGCATTTACTCAACTGCCACAAAATGCATTTAGGAATTTATTATTCACTACAAACGGGATTACTATTAACCAATTATTTAGGGTAACGTGGCCATTGTAAGTCAGGCAATAATATCTTTGGCTTCCAAGCTCCGTAATACAACTTGTTTCGTTTTTGTTGTTTACACTGGCCCCAATACGCTAAGTGCACGCCGCTCCTGCCGCAATCGGACATTCTGAAACAAAATCGGTACACCTACAACGTGTCCCGGAACTAGTCAGGCAGCCCGGAAGAAACTTATTATAAACATTAATATAATATTACCTTGAAAAGACGATCGTAAATTTTGTTCGCAGTTATTCTTTTTTTTCGTCTTATCAAATGTACAGAAGTGTAACGTTACGAATATTACCTAAAACAACTTCAACCATCTTAATAGTGTTGCCGGTGCCCGGCTGAGATTGAGTCTCAGCAAGAGCTGCGGGTTCGATTCCCGTGTCTGGATATAATAATGTGTCCAGCAATTATGTGTCTATGAGCTGCAAATAGGGGTCTTAGAAACACCCTTTAGAGTGTACAAAAGTTCAATTAAATATTAATTAATAAATAACGCCTAACAGTCACAAAAACAATCCCGGCCCCACACTAGGAGTCCCTATGTCGTGTGAATCAGAAACTACGAGTACCATGGTACCCGACACCCAGACCCCCGCACCTCGCACTCCTTGCGTCTCAGACGTGCACTCGCTCGCTACGCCGCCGGGGTCATCAACTATATAATTTACAGGTTAAATTTTAAACTTACACACATAAGTTGTTGTAGGTATTTCCGTCGTCTCCGCAGACGGGAGAGAGAACCCTTTGACACATGCATTTTACATCTTTACGCTGCGCTGCCATTTCTCTCGCCGCCAGCATCGCAAGCAAAGCGCATGCTAAAACAAAAACTATATAGTCCTGCCTGCAAACTATCTTATTTGATGTGCCTGCTCAGATATAGGCTATGTTTCCTCCTATGTTGCCTCGCGGATAGACACAGGGGCAGGAAAAATATCTGAGCAGTCTCATTACAACTATTCAATTTCAATGATAACCAAAATTTTCGAAACCGCATCTTCGCCTTGAATCGGGATTCGCCTATATGGGCTACCAACTACGTGATGATGATGATGAAATTAACGTAGCTCCAACCTAAAGCCGAAGACTACGCATATTGCTTTCTACATACATTAGTGGTATTATTTTTGGTAGACGGCGACAGAGTGTTTGGTCAAAGCTAATTTGAGAAAGTTAGTGAAAATATTTGATGTTTTTTTTTCGCTAATATTAATTCTTTTAGTTGATAGAATAAGCCCATTTCGGGATGGTATACATATTATGAATTACCTTGTATTATAGAGTCATACATTTACAATAAATAAATAAATAAATATTCCGGACATATCACACACGGTCAACTGATCCCAAACTAGGCATAGCCTGTACTATGGGTACCAGAGACTGATATACATAATAGATATATATTTAACACCCAGATACAGAATGTAATGTAATGTAATGATACATAAATAAAAAACCTACGGGAATGTAATAATTGAATAAGGAAATTATTCATTGTCTTACCAAAAAGAAATCTCATTTTCACCGTGGTCAGGTCAAAACTACGAATAACCAATTTAAATACCACACAAAGAGGTGGTTAAGTAATTAACTTGCTAAGTGTGAACAATAGTAATAGTTGTATTTGGTTGCGTTTTAATGTATTTTACTGTGTTCTTATTTACCCTGAGGTAATTGATTAATATGCTAATTTTGTGATTGAGCCATGACATTTTTATGAAATTATTGTGAAAGTCTTTATCCAAATAAATGGGTACATAAAATACCTTGGGTTTATTCTTTCTAAGAATATCAACTTTGATACGCCACTACACAAGGTGATTATTAGGTCATAATAAATGTATGCCATCCCGGAAGGGGCTTTGGCGATTTTGGCAATAAAGTTTGTTCTACGACTTTTGGAAATTCGACATTTTTCATTGAAAAAACACTATGCGAAAATCAGCTGTTTTGGAGTCAAATCAGGTCAAACTCAATGAATCAGCTGTTTTAGGTAACAATTTGGATTCCGAACTTCTTGTACGTTTAGTTACTAGTTCTAAAGATGATAAAAATACTTAAAACAGCAGATTTGAGAAAGTTTTCGAAAAAAAATATGAAAATAATTGATGTTCGCTAATATTATTTCTTTTTCTTGATAGAATAAACCCCTTTCGGGATGCTACGAATCACCTTGTAGAACCTTTTCAAACTAAATCGATCACTGACGTCATTTCCTTTAGTTGTGAAATTGTTTAATTGTCGCACAATCTTCAAGGGGCCGCGTCTCAGAGGTGCCCCTCACCCGCTACGCCACCGAGCTCGTCTCAAATGATGTTTCTATGTAAACAACTTCGCGAACGAAGCCGCGGTCTTTTCACTAGTGGTTCCAGTTATTTCGTCTGTGATATAATGATTGTGCGTAATGAATAATAATTAGTGGGGTTCCGTTTTTTTTTTTTTTTTTTTTTTTTTATTGGAGATGGTTAGGCGTTTGACCACCAGCTCGCTTTTGCAAGTGAGATGTGGCCTAAGATGGAGCACGCTTTACCAGAAGGAACTTATTCACTCTAGATTTGAAGACTCCTAGATTGTACTCGTCCGGGAAAACAGACGCTGGCAGATCGTTCCACTCTTTGCCAGTGCTTATAATAAAGGTGGAGCAGAAACGTTTGGTTCGACACTGTGGTATGTCGACCAGGTAAGGGTGGTAATTACCTGTGCGTCTGCTTGTCCGGTAGTAGAAGGGGGAAGGAGGGATGAGGTCATGCAAATCCTGCGCACAGTCACCAAAGTGGTACTTGTAGAACACTGACAGTCTGGCCACACGCCGTCTGTGTTCCAGGCTTTGTAGATTGGACTCCACAAGCGAGTCATCTCCTATGAGCCTAACAGCGCGTCGCTCAATTGAATCGAGGGCTTCAAGCTGGTATTTAGCCGAGCCATCCCATAGATGGCAGCAGTACTCCATGCAAGATCGGACCTGTGCTTTGTAGAGATTGAGAAGCTGTCCCGGTGAGAAGTACCGCCGAACCTTCGCTAGGATGCCCAGCTTCATGGCAGCAAATTTGGCTTTCGATTCGATGTTTGAGCCAAAGTTTAGATTTGAGGAGAGCTCAACACCTAATAGGCTCAGACTTTCAGTGATCTGAAGAGAAGTACCAGATATGTACCATGTATGTATATGTATGTGTAGTATGTTTGAAGTTTTTATGCAAATGAATGAAACGCGCATGAGGAATAATTACAACACTCGTATTTTGAGCTTGCTTGCTTGTCCTGTCACTGATTCTTTCTCGGTCAGTGACCCGGTTGAGGTATGAACAAACCAAGCATAGAATAATTTTACGACTGAATTATTGCCAACGAATTATTTTAGTATCATCGTGGCTGCTTCTGTGCCATTGTCTTGTGATGCACTCACACTTAGCTTAGACGAAGTAATTTTTGGAGTAAATAGATGGACTGAAGTGTAACTTATCTCTTGTTAGTTTAATTTAATTAATAAATAATTATAAGGTGCGGAAGTGGCCCGCTGCGGTGGAATTCAGTGCACGCGCGCGCGACAAAATAAATGAAAGTGCCCTATAAACTCGGATTCAGAATCCTAGATAATTTTTGTCAACATGGTATGGTGTTACCATACCAAAAAAATTGTTTCGAAATAGTAGTTTATAGAAGATTACTCAATTTTTCTAAATACTTATGGTAGGGCTTATTTGCTAATCAATATCCATAGAATGGTAAAAAGCAATGGTTTTGTGCTATTTATTATATTTTATTTCATTTTATAAACAAAAATATAAAATGATGAAGAAATATTAGCAGAAAATATTTTACGCGCTGGTATCATTGGAGTAAAATGGGACTAAATCACAGAAGTTCGAAGCAATTTTGCATAATTTGCATTCGTCTCTCTCTCATCGAAGTCGAATGTGTTCCTTTTTCGCTGCTCGTGTGCAATTGTGCGTTGTTGAGTTTTTGTTTTCGTTTTAACAATATCGTTGTCTGTTACTGTTATCAATTTGTGTTAAGTTTTGAACCTTGTTGTAGGGCCCATAGATATATATACCTTAAAACTAAAATACATGTAATATTCACACTTGAATATAATATTAGAGTTTATTGTTCTTTGGCGCTTCCCTATTGCGTCGGAAAACTATTCCTGCAGGCCAGAAGTCGGGTGAGAGGAACATGTCGCGAAGCCTCGCAGGCACCTTCAGCACGTACGACTTGAATCCCCGCGACTTCGTTCGCTTGCTGCTATTTTTATATAGGTAAACGTGTGAGTTGTGTGTCATTAATTTCTTTCTGTGTACCCATACGTTACAACAGGAAGCTACCCTGCAAATTTCATACTCTTAGGACTATTGGTTCGGCTCTGCGTTGATTTTCAAAGAAAATAAAATCACTACGTTCAGTCAGTCGGTCAGTACCGAACGAATACCTTATTGTTGTTCCGTTTGTGGACAAAGGCCTTCCCCACTACCGTCTCCACTACGGCTGAACCACAAGACTTACAATGCTATGAGGTTACCTTTGAGGTTTAAATCGAAATAATGCAGAATTCAATGATTTGCCGCAATTTTTTGTGGAGGTCAAATAAAAGGTTAGATTTTCAAATGGCATTTACTCAACTGCCACAAAATGCATTTAGGAATTTAATATTCACAACAAACGGGTTACAATTAACCATTAAAAGGGAGTATTATTCGATGTTGCATCCAATCTGTAAAACCACGATCTAGCATCCGTTCATCAAATTTTTTTTTGTATTTCAACACTTTAAGTTTTTGTTGTTTACACTGGCCCAAATACGCTAAGTGCACGCCGCTCCTGCCGCAATCGGACATTCTGAAACAAAATTGGTACACCTACAACGTGTCCCGGAACTAGTCAGGTAACTCGGAAGGAGCTTATTCTAACCACAAATATATAATACCCCGAAAAAAATATTATAACTTTTTTCAAATTTTGTTCGCAGTTATTCTTTTTTTTCGTCTTATCAAAAGTTTGACGTTAAAATGCTACCTAAAACAATTTCAACCACCTCGCTAATGTGGCCGGTGCCCGGCGGAGATTGCGTCTCAGCAAGAGCTGCGGGTTCGATTCCCGTGTCTGGTCTGGTCTTTGAAACACCCTCTAGAAAATACAATCTTTTATTTTTAAGTTCAATTATATATTAATAAATAAATATCATCCAACAGTCACAAATATAGTCCTAAACCCACACTAGGATTCCCTTTGTCATGGGTATCAGAAACTACGAGTGCCATAGTACACAACACCCAGCACCTCGCACTCCTTGCGTCAATATTTATATATTGACGCAAGGAGTGCGAGGTGCTGGGTGTTAGGGTAAATTTAAAACTTACACACACACGTTGTTGTATGTATTTCCGTCGTCTCCGCAGACGGGAGAGAGAACTCTTTGACACATGCATTTTACATCTTTACGCTGCGCTGCCATTTCTCTCGCCGCCAGCATCGCAAGCAAAGCGCATGCTAAAACAAAAACTATATAGTCCTGCCTGCAAACTATCTTATTTGATGTGCCTGCTCAGATATAGGCTATGTTTCCTCCTATGTTGCCTCGCGGATAGACACAGGGGCAGGAAAAATATCTGAGCAGTCTCATTACAACTATTCAATTTCAATGATAACCAAAATTTTCGAAACCGCATCTTCGCCTTGAATCGGGATTCGCCTATATGGGCTACCAACTACGTGATGATGATGATGAAATTAACGTAGCTCCAACCTAAAGCCGAAGACTACGCATATTGCTATCTACATACATTAGAGGTATTATTTTTGGTAGACGGCGACAGAGTGTTTGGTCAAAGCTAATTTGAGAAAGTTAGTGAAAATATTGATGTTTTTTTTTCGCTAATATTAATTCTTTTAGTTGATAGAATAAGCCCATTTCGGGATGGTATACATATTATGAATTACCTTGTATTATAGAGTCATACATTTATAATAAATAAATAAATAAATATTCCGGACATATCACACACGGTCAACTGATCTCAAACTAGGCATAGCCTGTACTATGGGTACCAGAGACTGATATACATAATAGATATATATTTAACACCCAGACACAGAATGTAATGTAATGTAATGATACATAAATAAAAAACCTACGGGAATGTAATAATTGAATAAGGAAATTATTCATTGTCTTACCAAAAAGAAATCTCATTTTCACCGTGGTCAGGTCAAAACTACGAATAACCAATTTAAATACCACACAAAGAGGTGGTTAAGTAATTAACTTGCTAAGTGTGAACAATAGTAATAGTTGTATTTGGTTGCGTTTTAATGTCTTTTACTGTGTTCTTATTTATCCTGAGGTAATTGATTAATATGCTAATTTTGTGATTGAGCCATGACATTTTTATGAAATTATTGTGAAAGTCTTTATCCAAATAAATGGGTACATAAAATACCTTGGGTTTATTCTTTCTAAGAATATCAACTTTGATACGCCACTACACAAGGTGATTATTAGGTCATAATAAATGTATGCCATCCCGAAAGGGGCTTTGGCGATTTTGGCAATAAAGTTTGTTCTACGACTTTTGGAAATTCGACATTTTTCATTGAAAAAACACTATGCGAAAATCAGCTGTTTTGGGGTCAAATCAGGTCAAACTCAATGAATCAGCTGTTTTAGGTAACAATTTGGATTCCGAACTTCTTGTACGTTTAGTTACTAGTTCTAAAGATGATAAAAATACTTAAAACAGCAGATTTAAGAAAGTTTTCGAAAAAAAATATGAAAATAATTGATGTTCGCTAATATTATTTCTTTTTCTTGATAGAATAAACCCCTTTCGGGATGCTACGAATCACCTTGTAGAACCTTTTCAAACTAAATCGATCACTGACGTCATTTCCTTTAGTTGTGAAATTGTTTAATTGTCGCACAATCTTCAAGGGGCCGCGTCTCAGAGGTGCCCCTCACCCGCTACGCCACCGAGCTCGTCTCAAATGATGTTTCTATGTAAACAACTTCGCGAACGAAGCCGCGGTCTTTTCACTAGTGGTTCCAGTTCCTTCGTCTGTGATATAAAGACTGCGCGTGATGAATAATAATTAGTGGGGTTCCGTATGTTTGAAGTTTTTATGCAAACGAATGAAACGTGCATGAGGAATAATTACAACACTCGTATTTTGAGCTTGCTTGCTTGTCGTGTCACTGATTCTTTCTCGGTCAGTGACCAGGTTGAGGTGTGACCGTCTGTGAAAGAATCAGTGTAGTAAATGGATTAAAGTGCGCCTTAGAGGCTCTTTTCGTGCAGTATTAGTATTTTGAGCTTATTTAAATTTAATCATTTATTTATTTAGAAGACAGTATAACATCTTAACAGGTTTTTTTATTCCTAAGGCGATGCTATATCACCATAGATGACGGGTTGCGAGCCCAACGCCGCTTTTGAAATAATTACGGGGCTTGTCTTCATCTACATGTTTACCCGCACTTAAATTTTTTGAATAGATATCATAGGTACACCACCGGATTCGAGCCCAAGATTTTTTGATCGAAATTCGGGGATCCTCCCACTAGGCCAACACGGCGTCGGCCATATTGGAATTAGAATGACGTCACTTAATTAATGATCCTTACGTTTTTTAAATAAAGTTTATTTTGAGTTTGATTTTCAGGAGCTGGAAATATCGTTGAGCCAAATCACTCAAATGTCAAACCCAAAATTGACTTTATTCAGTAGAGCTAAGGCTCTTTTTTAAACGAATTTTATATGACATCAATAACCTGCTGTTTGAACTCGGATTTAACTGTACTAGTTAATATTTAAACTGGAAAATCCACTTGTGGGACAAAAAGATTGAGTGATTGAGTTTTTTTTGAGATGAACAACAGTATATCACTTGTCAATATCAACTTTTTAGACCTTGGCCTATCTGTGCGGCTTATATGTGTGCAGTAGGTAGGTACACTATCTTTTGTGTGCCATTTTATATAAATGGAAGGTAATGGCTTTGTGGTCAGTACTTGTCAGCTGGTGAGATCAATCCTGCGAAAATGAAATCCCTCTTTGGTAAGTAAAGTTTCCTATATTGAAACTAGAATTCATTTTAATAAAAAATTGTGTACCTAAAACCATACTAATATAACTATATTAATACCTGTATCCTACTAATATTATAAATGCGAAAGTTTGTGAGGATGTCTGGATGTTTGTGGTCCAATCACGCCCCAACGGCCGAACAGATTAGGATGAAAATTGGCGCAGAGATCGATTATAGTCTGGAATAGCACTTACTTGTCTACTTTTTATCTTGATAGGTACCACGCGTGCGAAGCCACGGGCGGAAGCTTGTAATGATATAGTGTTATTATTACTGGTAAAACTGACGCAGCTTTTGTGTTATTTTCTTTCAGTTATAAAGTAAAGTAAGTATTTTGGAATTTCCTTTCAAACTGTACTTACCCCTCAACTTACCCCTAGACTACAACTTTCGGGGGCGCAGCGGGCGAGTGCCCGTCTGAGACGAAAAGGTTCGATTCCCGCTGCGAGACAAATGTTTGAAACAAATAATGTTATAACAAATTTACCTCGCATAAAACCGCTTATGATGTACTCAAAGTCAAAGTCAAATGGCGTTTATTTCAATAAAATCACCGGGAACACTTTGAAACTCTTTCCAGTTTTCGCTGTTATCTTGATGCTGGGGTCCCTGATGCTAGGAGCTGCTGCCCAATGCATCTGCTCGGCTGTCTATGACCCGGTGTGCGGCGTCGACGGCCTTACATATAGCAATGGATGCCAGTGAGTAGAGGGAACGGTGATGATCACCGCGGCCGATCACCGGAAAACATGTGGTGTAACTCTAAAAAAGCAAAAAAAAAATTAAATTATTTATAACTCCCGAATACTGAAACGCCACTTAACTATTTGAGATGGTCTCAATTATTTGAGACGCCGTTATCATTCAGAATTGTACCTATACCGAAACATCAAGAAGATCACCACTTAAATTTTAAGCGTTCCTGATTTAAGTGCCACTCATATGACCAATTATAATCAAAACGGAATAGAATACAGAAACGCTGATTGGCGTTTGATAAGACAATTGAGAGCACGCTCAGCTAATCACGGTCTCAAAAGTAAGTGGTGGTTGAGTATTCCACTTAAATCTAACGGTCCGTCAGAATAAGTAGCCTTATAAGTAGCCTTTAGGTAACTTTCTATTTTTTTCAGATTGAGCTGTGATGGAGTGTTGTTGGCCTACCCGGGCGTATGCTAGCCAGAAAACACTGCGGTGAAATACGATGGACACTTAACTAAGACTAGTGCTATTACAGACTGTGCGATTGATAGCAAGTTTTTGCTAGCTCGTAAACTCGCCAAAAATACGACCAATCTGTAATAACGCTAAGAAAAATAATTTTTTTAGGTACTAATAAAATATGTTATGGAATTTGTATTTTATAGTTTGGCTAAAGTCTCCAAACACAAAAAATATTTTGCTCTAAAATATAAACTCAATCGAACTGCAGTTTTTTTTTTTTTATACAACTGTTGTGGCAAACAAGCTTACGGCCCACCTGTTGGTAAGCGGTTACCGTAACCTATGAGCGCTTGCGATACCACAGGCATCACGCACACGTTGCCGACCCCGAACCCCCCTCCCCTTATGAGCTCTGGCAACCTTACTCACCGCAGGAACACAACACTATTTGAAACAAATAATGTTATTTGGCTGTGATCTTCTGTAAAGCGGAGGTACCTCCCAGGCGGGCTGCTATGAAAATACCGCCAGTGATGTAATTTTTGATAAGATGAGTAACATTTCAGAATATTAGGGTTCATCATCATCATTTCAGCCGTTCGACGTCCACTGCTGAACATGGCCTCGCCCACAGAGAGAGCAAATTCCTTATCATGTGGGGGGATGTGCCCATACTCACCACGCTGGGCATGCGGGTTGACGAGCGCAGTTAGAGCTATCGTTGTTAAAATGAAGACCGCTGCTGCCTCTCATTTTAACAACACATTTTAGTTTTTTTCCTTTAGTCGCCTCTTACGACATCCACGGATAGGTATATATGGAGGGGCCTATTCTCCAGCCGGGGGCACCACGGCCTAGGCAATATTAGGGTTAATTCGGTTTATTACGAAAATAACCCCTCAACTGGTGAGACGTTTTGACTACTGTTGATATGCCAAATTAATCACTTACGCAATTATTTAATTATTTAACGCCAAATGAAGCATTTTATTAACAAAAAGGTTTACGAACGGTATAAAAATAAGTAAATTGTTCAATTCAATAAAATCACTAGGTCACTTTCATTTATTTTGTCGCGCGCGCTTGCACTGAATTCCACCGCAGCGGGCCACTTCCGCGCCTTATAATTATTTATTAACTAAATTAAACTAACAAGAGATAAGTTACACTTCAGTCCATCTATTTACTCCAAAAATTACTAAGTCCAAGCTAAGTGTGAGTGCATCACAAGACAATGGCACAGAAGCAGCCACGATGATACTAAAACAATTCGTTGGAAATAATTCAGTCGTAAAATTATTCTATGCTTGGTTTGTTCTGATAATATATAACTCGTAGCATATAGAAGTCTAATTAATTTTTAACGCATTTTATCTACGATTAATGAGAGTAATAGTAAAGTCAGCGTTTTTCTAATAAAATTGAAGTTTTAATCCTACTAATATTATTATAAATGCGAAAGTTTGTGAGAATAACTTATATACACCTTCGGGTGGCCTAGAAACTGTGTGTCGCTGTGTTAATTTACGAACTTAATAAGTTTTGAATTTTGGACATCTTATTTATTGAATTTTGGACACCTTATTTTTATTAAATTTTGGATAACTTATTTTTATTCTATTTTAAACTACTTTTTTTATTTTTTATTTACTATAGTCGTAAAACAAACTTTTTCGCCAATTGGGTGTAGATTACGCTCCTTTCAGAATAGCATACACATTATGAATCACCTTGTATGAGCTACTTGTCATCCGGTTTATCGCGCGAGCGAAGCCGTAGGTGGAAAATTTTGTCAGCTATAAAACAGCTCATAAATGCTTTGATCTTAGTACTTACCTACCTATCAGTGGCTGATGAACGAACTACTACTACACGTAAATATTTTTATCTGGACATCACAGTTGATCAAGAGGCCTAATTTTTAATTCGTCTATGAAATTAAATGCCTAAATTCCACATCTAAAGAACAAACTTGCAGAACAAATAAACCAGAACATTTAAAATGTTGTATGCCTAATATACAAAACCTAAAATTCAGCAAAACACACTCGAAATATAAATATGTAGGTAACAATGCTTCCCAATTTCCACTCTTCAAGATCCTTGACATTTCAAATCAAAGAGTGCTGAAGGTCACCCACCATATTTTGCTGCGAAGAAGTTTCTACCGGGATATGACGGCAGTGATAGAGCCTGCCCACCTAGTCACTTTTATCAGCTAAGTTATGCAACCTTCAGCGCGGTCACTAAATGGGAAGGTGACCGTTACTGGGCCTTCGGGTGGCCTAGAAACTGTGTGTCGCTGTGTTAATTTACGAACTTAATAAATTTTGAATTTTGGACATCTTATTTATTGAATTTTGGACATCTTATTTTTATTGAATTTTGGATAGGTATCATATTTTTATTGAATTTTTAACATCTTTTTTTTAAATTATGCTATTTATTATTATTATGTTTATATCTGCATGTAGATATGTGACTTGTATTTTAATGTGCCCAATTTATGTTGTTATTTTTAAGGATTCAGACATGATTGTTTTAAATTGTTATTGAATGAATAAATGAAATGAAAATTAGAATTTGTAATTTGTCGATCGCTTTTTGTGAAACCAGTGGCTAAGATCGGCTAAGGCAATCTTATCGCTTCTTAAGGCTTTTGAAACGAAACTTGCTTTTGCGGAGAACCCTCAATGGCTTTTTGATTCGGGATGCTGGAGTGATTTGCTACCTTTGAGATAAGGCAGGTAGTCTTGTTTGTCACACTTCGTTAGCGTCAAGAAGACTCTTTACTTGTAAGATTTATTACGTGGGACTAGCATGAACATCTACACCGGTGCTGTAATTGATCGAGCGAGCGAAGGTCTCTCAAACAACTTGGGCGAATCGGCGTTGTGTGTTTATTTGTTCGAGGTTCGACGGTAACTACCATCAGGAGAGCCGTAAGCCTGTTAGTCTCCGTTTAACATGAAAATAAAAAATCCGTGAAATAATGATTTATATGTATGTAATGCTAAGGCCCCCCCACCCGATGGACCGAAGACATTGTGAACGTTGCGGGAAGTCGGTGGATGGAGAAGGCGCAAGAGCGTTCGTCATGGAACTCTTTGGGGGAGCCCTATGTCCAGCAGTGGACTTCTACAGGCTGATGATGATGATGATGAATGCTTACGACTGGTATTTAATACTTACCATCGTACAAAATATGATAAACTCCATATCCTGAGTTCACAGTATTTAGCATTTATCACATACACTTACCTACACAAATACAAAGAAAATACCAAGCTACGCGCGAAAAACATAAAGTGGGTTGACATGTCATCCGGGTAAGAAAACAATATTGACACACATAATTTTTATTAGTGCTGAAATAATTCCACAACTTTGTTTCATAAATCGAAATATTGAACAACAAGGTTATATCAAAAAGTTTCAGATAAAATGCCGGGTTACACTGGTGCAATTTAGAATATCCATAATTGTTATTGGTTATTGTCCAAACGTGACAAAACCAAAAGAGGATCTAATTACACTCCAATATTACCCTCGGCAGTCGGGTCATAAGGACAGTAGCAAAATTGACCGTGCAGGCATAAGCAGTAGGAGGGGCAGTCGACACAGTAGGGGCCAACACCTTCATTCGCAGGTTCCGTGATCACTGAAAAATTTAATACGAGTAAGTTCTGTTCGTTACAGGCCTCATAGCTCAGTTGGTAGTAACTCTGCCTTCTGCGCTAGAGGTCGCGGGTTCGATTCCAGCACAGGGCAAACATTTGTGTGATTAACAAAGATGTTTGTTCTGTGTCTGGGTGTCAAATATTTATCTATTATGTATATCAGTCTCTGGTAGCCATAGTACAGGCTATGCCTGGTTAGGGATCAGTTGACCGTGTGTGATATGTCCGGAATATTTATTTAGTTTTATTTGTTAGGACACATATTTTACGACCTTCGTATCGGAAGGGGGGTTACCAGTGCTATGATGCACCAGTTCTAAAGCAGTGACTATATATCTATGCGTATTACAAATTAAAACATACTTGGACCGGTTTCGGCGAACGCCATGGCGGCCAGAACGACGAAGATTGCAAAAATAAGTAACAGTTTCATGTTTAGTAAATTGCTTTGTCTACTGATTGAGATCTCCTAATCGCCCTTTTTATAAGGACTTTAAGTGGTGTATAATCGAATCCAAAGTCATGCTTTATCGATAAATACTAAGTAGAGCTTGCAAAATCAGAAATTAAGCGTCGAGCGACGCTAAAACGTTGTTGAATTAAATATTAAATACTTATTTTAATTTGCAGAAAGAAACTTAAAACTAATACAAGTTAATATTAACAAAATACTCAAGAAACAGTTGAGCCATCTAAAGACCGTTACAAACGCTCTATAGATAGCTCAACTGATCCAGATCACTACCAGTCGGAAGCGTCCCCAAGACGCTGGCGGAATTGCCACGCTGGATGGCAATGCTAATTCGCTGTGCCAAATAAGAGCCAAATAATAAAGTAATTATTTAATATTATTAATATTAAATAATTATTTTCTTGTAAATAAGGATCATTTTGAAAGTTCTAATAACAGCTTCATCATCATAAGCACCGGCATTTTCATCATCAATCAGTATGTAAAAGAATAAAAGTCATAACGACTGACTGACAGAAACGCACAGCTGATCGTAAAGACTTGAAATATGGAGGGTGTACCTATTAGTTTTGAATGCTTGTAGTTACATAAGTTTTAACAGAAAGAGCTGAATTTATGACTTTTTATGGCATATTTCAAAAGCTGCGACTTCATCATTTCAAATCAAATCAAATCAAAGTAATTTATTGCGTAATATAGGTTAGGTACAGTTGTTACATAATACAATACAAATTAGGAGCAGCCATATTGAGCGTTGTACGCATGCAATATACATATTTTCAAAAAAATTAAGTAGGTATGTCAGAGCTTTAAATTACAATAAAATAGTGCTATTACAAAAAATGACATTAAAATAATCATGGGTTGAATAGTAAGCCCTTTCCAATAGTAACTTTTTCAGTCTCACTTTGAATACTATAAGGCTTGAAGTATCAAGTAAAGGTTTAGGTAGGTGATTGCACACACGAACAGCCATACATAGCACACTCTTGTTCAACAACGCAGTTTTATTTCGACTGATTTCAACTGGTAGTGACGATTTTTTTTGTGTATGTGAGTCGTTGTTAAGGTAGCTTTACGACTAATGCAATAACAGGCGGTGACCATAACAGTTATGATTCGTAAATAATATGTGCTAGTAACTTTTAGGTTGGCCGTGGTGGCCCCGGCTGAAGAATAGGCCCCTCCATATTACCTATCCGCGGATGTCGTAAGAGGCGACTAAAGGAAAAAGGTAGGGGATGGGCAGCAGCGTCCCTCATTTTAATAACGATAGCTCTAACTGCGCTCGCCAACCCGCATGCCCAGCGTGGTGAGTATGGGCAAATCCCCCCACATGATAAGGAATTTGCTCTGTATGTGGGGGAGGCCATGTTCAGCAGTGGACGTTGTACGGCTGAAATGATCATGATGATGAACTTTTAGGTTCATCGTAGGGCAGGTGCCGATGACAGCCAACTAGTCAGGAAAACATCTGAAAAAAAATAACTTAGTCGTTGAAAAGCCGTCAAAAGGTCGTTGAAAGGTCAACCGTAACCCACTATTTCACCCCACTATATAATTTTTTTCGATATCGTATTAGTAGTTTTTGCATGTGAACGAAAGGATCCTATAAAAGGCGCCCTTTTTTTTCAATAGTTATACTGTCGGAACATTATTTCTTTCATAGGCACTTTTCAGGGCCAAAATATAGCCTGATTGGTCATTGAACTTATACAGGATAACCAAGAAAGAACCAGTGACACGACAAGCTAGTAGTTTTATCATAATAGTTTAAAAACTACTTAAATATATCAGTCTGGTACCCATAGTACAGGCTATGCCTAGTTTGGGATCAGTTGACCGTTTGAATAGGTCCGGATTTTTTTTTACTATAAAAGTAATGGAGTGACAACGTACATCGACATCTTCCCAAATACATCAAATGAAAACGATCAATACTTCAGAGGCTAATCAGACAAATGCCTAATTTGAGAGTTCAATCTAGAGCTCAAATTTTGTAAGATGACTGGACCCAGCAATTATCCGGCCCAATTAAAATTCCAATGAAATACGAGCTGAAATCGCCGAGTTTGGTCCGAAAGGCCTACGTCACTTTTTAAACAGCTTTAAGGGAAACTAAGCTTTATTGAGTTATTTTAAAGTACCTATAGATTATTTAGAGATTAAAGATTAAATAAAGTTGTTTGTGTAAAATGTTGATTTATAAAAATCTGACATGGAATTATATTACCTACTAAGAAAATATGAAACCATGGTTTTTTTTGTTTTTTTTAAATACAAAATAGTCTAACGTTTGACCACAATCTCACCTGATGTTAGGTAATGATGTGGTCTACGGTGTAGCACGTTTGCCTAGAAGAAACCTATTCTATGGTGTGTAATAAAACTCTATTTAATTTTATTACACACCAGACACCGAGGCTTGCCGAAGCGATGGGTTGATGATGTAAAGGCAAACGGGGGCCGTAACTGGATGGTGAAGGCATGCAACCGTATGGAAAAGGGTGGGAGAGGCCTAAAGGACAAATAAAGGCTCAAGATGATGATGGTGACGATGATTATGATGATTATGGTCAGAGTGAAATTTCTTGTGTCCTTATATATCTTCTGTGCAGAAAGCTATTGAACATATAACAGCATTTGATGTCTGAAATTTATCTCCCGTTATTTTCCTTCACAGATTAAAAATCGGATGAGCGCTAATAAAAACTGGACTTTTGGGAATTGGATATTTAGAGTTATTTTCTATTGGAAAACTTTCTGGGTATCGTTTATCCAAATTCCATTAGAACCTTTGTACAGTTTTTCTAGAAACGTAATATCTTTGAGGCCTTTAGAAGCTAGTAATAACGACGACGCGATTTATTTATGTTTATTAAGGTCATGAAAAAACGTTTAATGAATAAAAATAAATTAAATAACACCAAACAGTCACATACAACATAGTCCTGACCCCACACTAGGATTACCTGTGTCGTGGGTATCAAAAACTATGAGTACAATGGTACTACAACACATCCGGAACAAATGTTTGCAAATCATGCAAACATTTGTCCCGCAACGGGAATCGAACCGCCAAAAAAAGGAGGTTATTAATTCGATGATCATGTATGTTATTTTTGTATTTTTATTGAATTTATCGTGGCTGGTAACAGCCTTCGAGAAACCATGGCTTAAGAGATTGGTTATAGTAGCGATAAAAATCATTAAATCTGAAGCGCTCATTAAATTCCATACAAATAGGGCAACTAGATAACCTTCATCATTACTTATGCAATTTACTAATCATAAAACATGTACTTTATAATCGAACGGTCATCGACATGAGCACCACACTAATCCGGTTCTTTCACTGTCTATTGAACTATTATAATAATAATATCATTTCATCATCATCATCATCATCATCATTTCAGCCGCTCGACGTCCACTGCTATACATGGCATCCCCCACAGACAGAGCAAGTTCCTTATCATGTGGGGGGATTTGCCCATACTCACCACGCTGGGCATGCGGGTTGGCGAGCGCAGTTAGAGCTATCGTTGTTCAAATGAGGGACGCTGCTGCCCATCCCCTATCTTTTTTTCCTTAGTCGCCTCGTACGACATCCGCGGATAGGTAGATATGGAGGGGCCTATTCTTCAGCCGGGGCCACCACGGCCAATATTATTTATTTCAGGCATAAATATTGGCCCATTGATAAATACCATACATATACCACTAGGCCACATCTCCCCACTCATGAACATCGACAAGCAATCAATAGGTACTCTCACCATAAAGGAATTAAAATTCACATTAACTCGCTCCAACTTCTCGACCCTCATTATGAGGCCGGTCTTCTACTTAAGATACGCCACCATCTCTTCTGCCTTCATGGCGTAGTGTACCAAATGTGACCAAGAAAGAACCACATTTTGGAAAATCCATTGGTGCACCACCGGGATCTGAACCCAACTCCACCAATGCTCGTATATCGATATGTATATGTATAATATCGATCGCATAGTACCCGCGCGGCTGAAGAAAATAAGTTGAAAGGCACACGAGATGTATCTTGCTTAGAATCTTCTATCAAAGGCTGTACTTTGCACAGAGTATATCGCTGCCGGTCAATATCCACCCCGTGATTGCTCTACGTTTCCGGTTCAAAGGCACGCACAGCAAAATAAATGCAACGCTGGTGTAGTCATGAATTCAAACGTTCAAGTGAGGTAGAGCACATCGAGATTTACTCGCTCTAATCGGAGCAGGCCACCTAGAGAGGTACTTCCGCGTTTATTTCAATAAAATCACTAGGATCACTTTGAAACGTCTTAGAAACTAGGTGAAGCTACGCCTGTTCCTCGCGACCTAGCCTAGAAGAATCAGGCAACAAATACGGCTTGGTGCCTATCATTTTTTTCGATGATCATTTTTCACAAAATGGAATGTAGAGGTTCAGTTTTTTCTGTAAGGTAGAGCTTTCTCCCCAAACGGGCTGCTGAAATTAGAGCGTAAAAATCTTGCTGTAGCCTACTTCCTCCAAGAAAACTAGTTCGTGGAAAATCTTCCTTCCCTATGATCTCTAACAAGAAACAATCATTGACAACAATATCTACTTCAGAAACAATCATTTGGGGGGATTTCCCATACTCGCCACTCGAGCATACGGGTTGGCGAGCGCAGATTAGAAAGCCGCTGCTCATCCCCTTAATTTTTTCCCTAAGACGCCTCTTACGACATCCCTGTGTAGAAGATAAAGGGCCTATTTCTTCACCCCGTGCCACCAAATTATAGTTACCCGGATTATTAGGTTTTTTTTTTATACTACTGAGGTGGCAAACAGGCATACGGCCCACCTGTTGGTAAGCGGTTACCGTAGCCTATGAGCGCTTGCAATACCAGAGGCATCACGCACGCGTTGCCGACCCCGAACCCCCCTCCCCCTAAAGAGCTCTGGCAACCTTACTCATCGCAGGAACACAACACTATTCGAAAACAAATAATGTTATTTGGCTGCGATCTTCTGTAAGGCGGAGGTACCTCCCCAGGCGGGCTGCTCCAATTCAGAACGAGAAAATCTCGCTGTGCCCTTCCTCCTCTAGCTTTTTGAAGTTACATAACTATTTTAACTTCCCTATGTCCGTAGTGACATAATGGGCAGTAAAAATGGAGTGAATCTCGTACCTGTTGCTCTAACTAAGGGTTTATAAGGCTTTATATTATCTACGTCACGTGCCCGAGAGCCGGAGCAACATTACACCTGGGACATTATAGGTTTACGGCCCGTGAGCCGAATAATTGAGAAATCAGAGTAATGGACTTGTTGTTAAATGAAGTTAGGACGTCTTGTGTTACTAGTTGTTTCGTTTGAGACACTCAAAGGAACTTAGATTGTTGTCCGACAGAATTAAATTAAAAATTAAAAAATTAAAAAAGTTTATTTCAGCAACTTATAAATTGATACAATCAGGGTTTGGAGTCTCCTTTTAAGCAAATGTTTGCTTGTATTAGGAGATACCGCTCTTCAATAGCCATTTTCGTAACTTTTATAAGTAGGTAGAGCTTAAAGTAAGAACCATTTATGAAATATTATCAAATACATATTAAACATTTAATAAGTAAAGTGACGTTAAAAAGGATACATATAAAAAAATTTAGTTAAACTTAAGTGCACTTAAAATATTTGTGTTGTTTCAAAAGTATAACATTGATAAGCTGCTGAACTGACGGACAACAATCAAAATGGTGAGTTTCAGCAAATATTCTAAGCGTACGCGCTACACTTGATGAAATATCTACCTAATCCTACTAATATTATAAATGCGAAAGTTTGTGAGGATGTTTGGATGTTTGTGGTTCAATCACGGCTAAACGGATTTGGATGAAATTTAATTACAATACCACGCGAGCGAAGCCGTTGGCGTAATATAAGGCAAGCAAAAACAGTAAAGACTGCGACATTTTATGGTACATATCATGTTTGAGGCTGAAACCTTGATATATTTATATGTAAATGTTATTTACTTTTCTGTATCTACGTTCAAAAGATTATTGTAAAAATAATCACCTCCCAAATACCTTTTCAAAGCTCTTCAAAGTAATTTCATATCCTTTTATCCGCAAAACGGCACCACATGGGCCCCTAAGTGGAACATTTGGAATTTTTCCGCCATTTTGACAAAAATCAATACACATTTGGCGTTTTCCACTACATTATACAGGGATATTTGATGCTGTTTTGGCAGGTATATAACTGGATATTTTAATGCACGTGTTTCAATTGATGCGAGTCCTACCTCGGCACAGCTAGAATTTCTCGCTTTAAATTGGAGCAGCCCGCCTGGGGAGGTACCTGTTACCAGTTTACCCATACTCACCACGCTGGGCATGCGGGTTGGCGAGCGCAGTCAGTGTTATTATCCCCTAGCTTTTTTCCCTTAGTCACTTCTTACGACATCCATGGGTAGGTAGATATGGAGGGGCCTAATCTTCAGACGAGGCCACCACGGCCGGAAAAAGAACGAGCTTGAAGACGCTGAAAAAACGCCGAACAGGCAAAGGCTGACAAAAAAAATGATCGAGAGCATTATTTGGCGGGATCTCTCGGGATTGGCTATAATTTACATTTTTCCAATATTAACGCTCGTTGCCTCCTACTAGGGATGGGAAAAGCTGAGGCTAAAAGTGGCCGAAAGAGCATTCTAAATATTTTGCATGGATAAACTGAAATTAGATTTTAATGAATGAATGAATGAATGAATGGCTTTTATTTGCATGAAGTATAGTATATATAGGTACATGGTCTTTTACATTTATGGAGATAGTGTCATATACTTCGTCGGAGACCGACATGCAAAAATATTAGTCACAATACAAAAATCAAATCAAATCAAAATAGTCTCAAATTAGTCAATAGAAAATCATACAATAAAATCAGAATTAGAAATAAATTAACGTCATTATAATTAACAAAACAATAATAATAAAATAACATTGACAAGAATATGACAATAAATAGCGACAAGTCAGAAATAATCAAAGTAATCACACATTATCAAATAAACATTTCATTAATATTGTAAAAACATTTGTCATTGAGCCACATATACAATTTTTTCTTAAATTGTTTTGTCGGCGATTCCCTAATTACTTTTGGTATGCGATTTAAAATTGGAAATGTTTTTTTATTAAATAACGCTCGCTGATTTGATTTTAAAAACCAACAATATCCAGTGAATAGGAGAGAAAAGCTGACCAAATGGTGTATGTTTGGGGCAAGCCTTGCCTAAAATAAGCCTTAGATACAACACGGTCCCTCTAGTACCATACGTAGATATGGGTTATCAGGTGTTAAGACTTTGCCACCTTGCGTTGAACAAATCCTGTAACTTTTGTTTGACAGTAAAAAAGCCACTTATAAAAACGTATTTTAGCCGAAGATCTGTCTTTGATGTCCCCTCACTACGCCTGCAGGAATATCACAATAGAATTTTAAAATACGGCACGGACCGCCACTGGCTCAAGCTAAGGCTTCTTAATAAGTACCGTCCGCCAAATGACGACAGCGACAGCGTTATAGTAGGTTCCTAACTTTGATATAGCAAAATATGCTGAATGAAGATCGTTGTTACTGTAAAATGAAAGAAATTTAATGTTGAGTACCTGTCATGCTGAATATTTGTGAAGCAAAATAAATGATTAATTTCTATTCTATTCAAGATAGGTTCGATTAGCATTCGTTTCAATGTGATCCATGTAATGTTATGCATGTAAATAAACATGACTTAGTTTCACTAATTCTTTACGGCAACTCTTTGATCAGTTTGATGACGATAGACGTCACTAGACGTCCACTGCTGAACATGGCCTCCCCAACAGACAGAGCAAATTCCTTATCATGTGGAGGGATTCGCCCATACTCACCACGCTGGGCATGCGGGTTGGCGAGCGCAGTTAGAGCTATCGTTGTTAAAATGAGGGACGCTGCTGCCCATCCCCTAGCTTTTTTCCCTAAGTCGCCTCTAACGTCATCCGCGGATAGGTAGATATGGAGGGGCCTATTTTTGAACCGGGGCCACCGCGGCCTTTTGTCGTCTATCGACATTAAACTGACATTATTTTTACCGGAATTGCGAGTGACGACTTAGAATACCAGGGTAAGTGTGGGGACAAAATAAACAGATTTTCTTACTTTATTCTTCACAATAAATTCTAATTTCTAATAAATTATCTGTCAGTGCTACTGCTAAAAATCTCTGCAATATGACGGCCGATGTTTACCCTCGCTAGGTATCTCCGGAATCCCTTGTTTGAGTGCCTCAGCATTTATTTGGATCTTCCAAATAAATGTGATAAATTACCATTGAATGCGACTGTAGCTACATACTAACAAGTTGGAATGTGGCACAGGTTTTGAATATAAAAATCATCATCAGGCTAAGAAGTCCACTGCTAGATAAATATAGGCCGTCCTGAAGAGTGCAACGAAAAACAGTCTTCAAAAATATATATTACCTCATTCAAAATATACTTATGTGTTATTGTGTCCTATTTACCAGATTGTTATGTCATTATCAGGTTTTGCTACATATCTTCATTCACTTTGGCAGGCTTCATAGCTCAGTTGGTAGTAACTCTGCGCTAGAGGTCACGGGTTCGATTCCATTGTCAAGTGTGGACAAACATTTGTGATGAACACAGGTGTTTGTTCTGTGTCTGGGTGTTAAATATATATCTATTATGTATATCAGTCTCTGGTACCCATAGTACAGGCTATGCCTAGTTTGGGATCAGTTGACCGTGTGTGATATCATCATCTTCCTGCCCTTATGTGATATGTCCGGAATATTACTTACTATTACTACTATCCTTATTAAAAACTCAAGGAACAAAAATAAACAACACAATCTTTTTGATGAGATATTTCAGATTGTTGTAAAATAACAAAATTATTCTTGTCTGGAACAATAACATTTTCCTGGGAATATGCGCCGTTAGAATAATAATTATTTAGTGTGTTTTTGTTCGTTCTCAATAGCGTATCTACTGAAATATTTACCTAAATTATCGAGAATCAGTATTATCCTCTATTCAATTCCTCTGTATTTTAAAAAATGGTTTAGGTATCTACTATTTTACCCTTCTTACCGAAGTTTAATAATATTTACTTTTAAAATGAAGAATATAAGTTAACATCATTTTTGAATATCCATTAGAATCGCATTTGCGCAATAGGTATGTAGTACGTTACTATGTACCTACCATAACTTTATAGTCGTTTTTTAAATTTTATGAAAAAACTACTAATCTAATATCGATACAATTTATAGAGAACTACCTCGAGATTTTTTCCTTTAAGATAGTGAATGAAATTGGACCAATCTTTTCGGAGTAATCGGTGCAAACATAAAAAAAAATTGAATACCACCTCCTTTTTCAGCGTCGGTTAAAAATAGAATGTATTTTCCTACCAACAAACCCAAGCTCAATGCCGATTCCACCCAAAGAACTAATCAAATATGAGCCAACACATTCTCATGTAAATGGTGAGGGATGTTCACAATGAGAGGGATGCGATAGACAACACACCCTCTGAATAAAATATAGAAGCAAAGGGTTGAAGACAGAAGTGGCTTCATTTGCGGTGAAATGTTACTACAGCACTAGTTTCAAACTCGAGTCTCTAGCGAGTCGGTTGTAAGCAATTTACTTATATCTTTTTTTTTTAATACAAAATAGTAACGTTTGACCACAATCTCACCTGATGTTAAGTAATGATGTGGTCTACGGTCTACGTTTGCCTAGAAGAAACCTATTCACTCTGGTCTTGAAGACACCCAAATTATAGGTATTCGGAAACACAGACGCCGAACGACACCGACGCCGACAGAGAAATCTAGCAATAAGATTGTTTTAATGATTTACGTTAACCCTGGTATTGTTACCTAGGTATTCTAGGTAGTCACTCAACTAATTTTTAGTTTTAGGTACTCAATCAAATTATACAGCAACTGCGAAAAAAAATATGATAAGTGGGATGAAATGTTTTCACTCCACTCACACTGACAAATGAGGCAATAAATGATTTTTATTATGAAATCGAATCAAATTGTTTATTGCACTCACGTTGTTACAATGAGGTATTGAGCATACATTTTTGTATCAAACATAAACCCTGTTAGGGGCGCTTTATAACATTAGGAGGCGCAATAAGTATTTCCTATTTCTATTACTTATTACTAAAAATATAAAAGTATAAATACAAAAAATTATATACAAAATACTTAATTATTTTTCTGTAGGTACTACCCAAAATGAATGGCATTTTTTTTATATAAACCATTTTTATCTTTTTCAGGTAAGTCTACAAAACCCAACGACGAGCACGCTGTATCTCACCATAAGTAAGTAGATTTAAGATAATTAAAAAAAAAAAATTGTTTTTGTACCGACCTAGTTGGGAATCAATTTATGGTAAACTTGTGCTTGTTGTGTGTTGTGGGACAAATAAATATTTTTCTTTCTTTCTAAGATGTTTTCAAATGGTAGATAAGAGATCTGAGACGTTTTCAAATGGTAGGTACAACTCGTGGTCACCCTACCTACCAATGAGACAGGGTAACAAACGTCGCATTGCGGTATAATAACCGTGAAGTATTTTTAAATCGTTTTTTCTTCAACAAAATATCATGGACGTGAAGAGGCGAAGCGCAACTTAAAGTTTTTTGCAAGCTTTTTGTCAAAACAAAATAATACATATTTGACTAAAAATATGTATTTCAGCTCAAATAGAAAGTCTAAAAGCCCTAACCTAACCCAACCAGAAGTTTGCTGGAATCATTTTGTCAATAAATCCAACATGGCGAATTCGAAGACATGTGACATGTATACGAAAGGAGCCTCTAAGAGGCGCACTTTAATCCTTTCACTACACTGATTCTTTCACCGACGTTCATAGGCCCTTTTCAGAACCGCCATACCTCAACCTGGTTACCAACCTAATGCAGGGTGACTAAGAAACAAACAATGACTCGATAAGCAAGCAACAGGCTGATGATGATGAAACTGACTGTAGGCGAGCCATTATAAATAAATAAATAAATAAATATTCCGGACATATTCACACGGTCAACTGATCCCAAACTAGGCATAGCCTGTACTATGGGTACCAGAGACTGATAAACATAATAGATATATATTTAACACCCAGACACAGAACAAACATCTGTGTTAGTCACAAATGTTTGTCCAGTGCGGGAATCGAACCCGCGACCTCTAGCGCAGAAGGCAGAGTTACTACCAACTGAGCTATGAGGCCAGTCAAGCAGCCTGGGCGATTCACAATGTCATCTGTCGCCAATTATCTCGTGCACGAGCCCGTGGCTTGTGTTTGTGCGTCAATTACCCAAAGTACGTGTATTTACACAGCGACGTGAGTCCGATCACGTGATTGCACATAAATTGGTGCATCTACATAATTACTTTGGTCGCCTGCTATTCGTTTTATCAGCTCTATTTTGGTCAGAGATTCTACACGGGTATTGAAATTGCTCTAAACATGTTCAAAACGATTTGTCATTTTAAAGGAGCCATTTCATTCTGGGCCTGGTCCATGTACACTACATAGAAAAATTAAGAAAAAGTAGGAGATTACAAGAAAAATACAATTTCATTGATTTGAAGACAAATGCGATGGTACAAGAATAGTTCTTCTGGTAAGCTTTTTACTATGTGAACACTATTTGAAGGCCGCCGTTGGTTTATAATTGGCGTTTGACATGACATTGACATATTTTTCATGTCATGTTGTTTTGATTTGATGTTTTTGTTTTGTCAGATAAATGTAGGTTGTCAAAATGACATTTTACGCACGTCCATCCGCCATATTTTTGTAGCGCTGTGTGTTGCTCTCATTGTCGAAGAAAATCTTAATGTACCTTAGAACGATGTCAATTTAAATAAAATATCCAATTAAATACGTTTACTTTATTGCTTAGCCATATTTTAGAGTATTTATTTATTTTTATTTATTTATTTACGAAGTAGTAGTAGTGTACACCACCGTGCAGGGCCAGGCTCCATATATTGATGAAACGTCTCTTTTGTTTGTAAATGATCCTTACGTCTTTTGAATAAAGTTTATCTAGATTTTGACTTGTAGGTGCTTGCGATATCGTTGAGCTATAAGGACACCTTCTTATATCAAACGCAAAATTCACTTTATTCAGAGATAAGGCTCTTTTGAAACGAATATTAAACATTGCTACAACACATTGCAGGCAGTAATATTTATTCTGTCTTCGTGCGTATGAGTGCAAACCAGCTGTTTATTGGGTTAATTGATCTGTTTATATTTATACTTTTTGTTGTTTATATACTATTGCTTACTACCTACCTAATACTTACCCTGTTTGAGTGCTCGTGTAATTTAATTAGGTTCTGACGAGTGTGAGTGTCTACACCCTACGTGGGATTTTAGGGCACAAAAACAATAATTGTAACCGTTTTTTAATAAAGTGTAGAATGAATAAATAATAAAAAAATACGTCATATTAAAGACATATTATGCCGTTTGAACACAAAAAAATGCAAATTTCAAAGAGATGAGAAGAGATTTAATTTTCATTCACAATACACACACAAGAACTCATTTAAGGCCATTCCCTATACCCCAATTTAGGTTTATTAAGTCTACCATGTTTTGGAATATGAGATAGGGTACAAAAAGTTACCTCTCTTTTAATCATTACTGTATAACAGTGCTATGTATTAAATATATTTAATTTTGATATACCTAGGTTCACGAACAATAAAGGAATTATGAATTATTAAGTTTGCAATTGACTCAAAACTACGAACGAAATCCATACTCACTATAAATGTGAAAGTAACTCTGTTTGTTTGTTACCTTTTCACGACTAAACGGCTGAACGGATCGTAATGAAATTTAACAAGTAGATAGATTATATCCTGGGAAAGGACATAGGCTATCTCTTGTCCCAAAAAATAATCTTGAAGGGGTTGAAATAGGTGTTGAAAGTTTGCAAATTTTGCATCCATGATTCCTCAAGTTAGGGATCTGAAAATTCAAATTCAGACTTTTGGTAGGAAATAAAGAAACACGTGTTTCAACATTTTTGCAAAATCATTCTTATAGGCGGGAAAGGGGGTTAAAATTATGAGGTACCTAGGTACCAGCTTTCAAATAAATGTGGACTTGTTGAAAATTGGCAACAATAATTTGAATACAAAATTATTTAACGGAAATTCAGTGCCGGCTTCAAGCCCCTCTAAATAACTTGACGCCGGTGATTAAGTACAAGTAGCTACTTAGGAACGAAGGACCCTAGATACTCTGCAATGCGGCAATGGCTTACAACTTTCGGTAATGTTGCCCGAGGTCCGATATTATTTCAGGTACAGTACCTTAATTATTACAATAGCTTCCTCATTCATGAAACTTAGAACAAAGATCTCTGCCACTCTTCGTGTAATTGGTGTAAAGGGTCTTTTACATACATTCATACAAAAAATCACGCCTATTTCCCAGAGGGGTAGGCAGTCACCACGGCTTTCCACTTGCTACGATCCTGACATACCTCTTTTGCTTCATTCACTCTCATCAGATTCCTGATACATGCTCGTCGGTTTAGGGTACTCTTGACCTGGCCTTTTTCCAAAACGTCACCGATTTGGTCACTAAACGTACGCCTAGGTCTTTCCCTTCCAACGGTTCCATTCACACTCGCCTTTTACACCTGTTCCGTCAATCTTCTTTCGTTCATCCTCTCTACATGACCAAACCATCTCAGCATACCTTTCTCAATGCTCATCACTACATCATCTTTCACTCCACAACGCTCTTTTATCATACTGTTGTGGTGGAATAACAGCCATGATTGTTCAATATATTATTTGTTTAAGAACCCAGATGGTACGAGTAAGTTCAGGGTAATAGATGGCTACAAAGTGTAAGGTCAAAGTCCCACGTGCTCGATCTTCCCAGCGATTTGTGCAAAAAGCTCGTCTCACAAGTCTTGACATGTCATTTTGAATCAGCTGTTATCTAAAATGAGCTTTTTGTAGCAGATTTTAGGTTTCGGAATATATTGCCTGCAAACTGCTACCGTAGTTAAATGTACAAAGACATTTTGATTCAGGTTACATAATTTTTTGCCTCATTATTTACGAAAAGAGCCTCTAAGAGGCGCACTTTGATCCTTTCACTACACTGATTCTTTTCCCAACTGTCATAGGCCCTTTTCAGGGCCACCATACCTCGAACTGGTTATTTACCTAATACAGGATGACTAAGAAATAATCAGTGATATGACAAGAAGAAGATTATTTTTCGTGAACTTTCAAAATTAGCAAGTTGAAGTGGCAGTGGGCCGGCCATATAGCTTGCAGAACCGACAACCGCGGGGGATAAACGTTCTCGAATGTCGACCACAAACCGGACGACGGATTGGAAGACTCCACCCGATGGACCGACGACATTTTGAAGGTTGTGGCAAGTCGGTGGAGGCTCAACACCGTTCGTCATGGAACTCTTTGGGGGAGGCCTATGTCCAGCAGTGGATTTCTACAGGCTGATAATGATGATGAGTATTTATTGACTCTTCTTAGTGTTAATAATGTAGAAGTGAAACTTCTATTATTATTCTGTGGCCCCGACATCTGTTTTCGCCGACACAGTGTAATGAGACATCGTAAAGCAAGTTGACATTCTGCGAGTACGTGCTCTGTGACCTTTTAATTGGATGTAACGTTGTCTGCAGGAATTTATAATTAAAGGAATATGTCTGAATGCACCCGGAGCATTTTCCTTGAGTATCTAAATATTGAACTATAGATATATAATGTAACCATTTATATACCATAATATTATTATTATTATTATTGTCACGACGCGGCGATCAAAGCTGCAACTCCTGTATCTCAGCCAGACACTAACCCTCTATACTACAAAGGTATATCATCTCTGAAAATAAAGCGGTTTCTGAAAATCTAAAATTTTCCACAAAACATAAATCCCAGATCCAGGCAAGGCTACGTGACTAAACTTTAATATCTTATCTAGAACCTTGTCATTATAAATCTACTGTGTGTACCTATGAGAGTCCACTTCTTCTCCTACTATGGACTCATAAATGGCGGCCACCGTTACATAACGACCAGAACAAATCCTGCTATCTAACTTCCTACTTATATTATAAATGCGAAAGTTTGTGAAGATGTTTGGATGGTTGTTGTGTCATCTCGCCGTAACGGCTCTATCAATTTCAATGAAACTAGGAATAGATAGAGTTATTTTTCTGGCATCTAATAAATAACACCCAAAAGTCTTGAGCCCACACTAGAATTCCTGTGTCGTGGGTATCAGAAACTACGAGTACCATAGTACCACAATAACTTACCCCTTGCGTCTCAGACGGGCACTCTCTGAAAAACAGTACAGAAAGTACTTTTTTTAAGAATATCATATCTTTACCATCACGGCCGTCACAAAACGGTCGCGTATTATGTGAAAATTGAAGCTTCAAAACAAAGAAACGTTTCAGAATAGAACCCTAGAGAGAAATAACAAAATAAAGAGTTTCTTCAGTTATTGCTTTCGCATAGACCACTGGAGTGGTGGTAGTAACCCCGCCTAACGATCCAAAAGTCGTGGGTTCAAACCCAAAAAATAATATGTGCGGTTTATCTATATGTGGGGACAATTGATGTGCACTGTAGGATGTACTAGAAGGCAGATGTTGTAAGACTTGTAAGAGGCGACTAAAGGAAAATTGTAGGGGAAGGGCAGCAGCGTCCCCTATTTTAACAACGATAGCTGTAACTGCATTCACCGTACGTCGTGCCCCGCGTGGTGAGTACAGGCTAATATAATAAGGTACGTGTATGATATGTCCGGTTTAAAAAAAAATATGTGAGCGTTAAAATGTGGACTTAAAGATCCTACTATACATTTATGTTGATTTTATATGAGGATGTTTGGATGTCTGTTGTTCACTCATGCCGTACAACCTATTTCGTTAAAACTTGAAATATATAGTTACTAGCATCCGCCTGCGGCTTAGCTCACGTGGTACCTACATAAAAAGTAGCCTGTATGCTATTCTAGGTAAAGAACTTTATCGATACCGCGTTTTCGAGCGAATCACCTAGTTAAGGGGTAGTTTTGCAAAACCCCCAAAGTCAGTATTTCATTATTTGGCTTTATGAGTATTTTTAACAAGTTTCATTTAAATCTCCCAGTGCGTTGAGATTCTCCCATACAAATTTTGACACCTCATAACACCCTTTTAACGGGTAGTTTTGAAAATCCAAATATGCTGTTTTTTCCTTATTTCTTTCATATATTATTTTTAGTTAGTTTCAAACTAATCAAGGAGGAGTATCAAGGAATACGATTTTTCATACAAACGTTTTAACCCCTTTTCACCTTTTAGGGGTTGATATTTTAAAAATCCATTCTTATAGATGGGATTGACATATAAGGCAGCTACTGTCTAAATTTCAAGTTTATATCTTCAGCGGTTTGGGCTGTGCGTTGACTCCACGTTGAGGCCTTGTTATTTTATATAATAAAAATATACACAGATTTATACTGATATAAAAATTAGAAAAATGCATAACGACTGCAGTTCACCATCGCGTTAACCGTACATTTACATTGTAACAATGTTCGTGTACTTTGAGAGCACTGGTGGAGTGTTAGTAGTGGCACCGCCTTCCGATTCACAAGTCTTGGGCTCGAATCCCGACCAATGGATTCTATATTTGGAAAATTTATGTGCACTTTACTATTGCTATCAATTAATGGTGAAGGAAAACATCGTGTGGAATCCGGCCAGCCTGATCAAGATAAATGGGACATGTGCACGAAAGGAGCCTGTAAGAGACGCACTTTCACCACACTGATTCTTTCATCGACGGTCATAGGCCCTTTTCAGGGCCACCATACATCAACCTGTGGTGCAATTGTGTAAGCGTTATGGCAATGAAGATCGTAACTTTGAGGGTAATTTTAACAATCTTAGCAACATTCAAAACATTCCCAACTTGACAAGGGAAAACTTCGATACCTCAGCTTCTTCCTTTTCATGTTTGAAGAACTTCAGATGTAGCTAAAATTGATAAAATCATCCTTATAATTGCGATCTTCATTACCATTTTGCTTACGCAATAGCCTGGCTGGCCATGGAGCTAATACAGCATGACCAAGAAAGAATCAGTCACACGACGAGCAAGCAATACTTATGCAGTAAACCCGCAGCTTATATAAATGTGTTGGTGAACAGAGGCCTAGATTGTTAATGATAGGTACTATCGGTAAAATGCATGACATTTGATTCGTTTATTCGCCCATTAGCAATCATATAAATGGGCACGAATAGTAAATCTTAATCAGTAGGCAAAATAACTTACTAAACATGAAGCTGCTACTTATTTTTGTGATTTTCGCCGTTCTGGCTGCCATGGCGTTCGCTGCGGCCGGTCCCTGTAAGTTTTGTGTTCTATCCATTGTTTTAGAAAGAGCTATCTGGGCTTAATATTACTTGCGTTGTTTGTTTTTGGTTCTTTATTTTATAGCTATTGTGATATCACAGTATATACTGCCATTGTCAAGTTATGTACGAGTATATATGTCAAACTAAGAGGCATCGGGTACAAATAAAACTATTCCCGTGGAAGTAAGAATCTCAATTTAATAAATCACAAAGCTGGTGACACTGATTTCCCGAAACGCAACGATAGCGCGATCTAGGATTTGTCAACATTTAGCAGCGCCATCTAGTTATGAAACGCATCAACTTATTACTATTGGACATATATTGAGTATGAAAATCTCTGAGTTTGAATGTGACTCTGACTTTGACTTTGTTAACACAGTTTCCAAAATTTGCAAATTCGGCGTCATCGACTCAAGCAATACTATCCAATATTGTACGTAAAAATGTCTCTTAAGGTGAGGGTTTAATTATTTTTTTGATTTTGAATTGTTTTTTCTCAATAACCGCAAAACGCACAGTTTTGATTTTTATGACAAAGATAACTTGAGCATTTTATTTACGTAAATCCAAGACAGAAACGCGATTGGTAAAACTTTTCTCGTTAGATTTATTTTTTAAAGTTGGGTCCTCCTCAACAGTTTTTTCGAAAATACTCTGAGACTATCTAGTAAAAATAACTTTTTTTATATATTTTGTTAGACAATAGCATTGGGTACCTAAATCCAAAACACTTTAAAAAAAATAGATAGTTTTTGAGATAATCGATATTTTCTTATATTTCGCTTACGTCGATTACTTTCGAGCGCCTTTTAACGCTTGCTATCTCTTTCCGCATTCAATAACAGTACATAGCACTGTCACTTTCTTCACGCCACCCACTCGACAATTTATTATGATTTTTGTATCCTCTTAACAGAACTTATTTCATTTTCAGTGGCCACGGAATCTGCGAATGACTCGGACTACTGTGTCACTGACGACAATTGCCCCCCAGGCTGCATATGCATGTACGGTGAATTTTGCTCCTGTCTTGATTAGCCCCTCTTTTGGTTTTCTCGCATTTATACATAATAATAATCATCACAATTTTCCAAATTGCACCAGTGTAACCCGACATTTAACAGAATCCTTTTGTAAAATATGATTCAATATTTCGATTTAAAAAACAAAGTTTTGGAGTTATTTTAAGCACTAATAAAAATTATGTGTCAATTTGGTTTTCTTACTCGAATGACTTGTCAAATCGCGCATGTTCTATTTATGTAAGTTGCAAAGCTATGCCAAGCTAGGAGGCTCATGCGCAGGCTGCATTCGACCGGTAGTTTCCCCCTTAAACCTACCTAGATATAGGTTGGTACCTAGATATATCGAAAAAAATGATAGGCACCAAGCCGTGTTTGTTGCCTGATTCTTCTAGGCTTGGTCGCGAGGAACAGGCATAGCTTCACCTAGTTTCTAAGACGTTTCAAAGTGATCCTAGTGATTTTATTGAAATAAATGCCTTTTGACTTTGACTTTGACTTTGATATGATAGGTACCAACGGTATTCATGGCTTGGTGTTTCATTTATGTGAACAAACCCAGTTACTAGTTAATTCTTGTTGGTCCTACAAGTGCTACGAGAGCTCTACGAGAGTGCTACGGGCGCTACGAGCAGCTACGATTGTGCCTCGAAAGCAGACGGGTCCTTGAGAAGACGAAATTCAAATCGAATTTCAATTCAAAGTCCATTCTACGGAAACTGCACTTCTAAAGTCTATCATGATGCTTGAATAAATCCACACTAAAGCCGTGATCAAACGACAGGCCACACAGCTCAGTTGGTAGTAACTCTGCCTGCTGCGCTAGAGGTCGCGGGTTCGATTCCCGCACTGGACAAAACATTTGTGACTAACACAGATGTTTGTTCTGTGCCTGGGTGTTAAATATATATCTATTATGTATATCAGTCTACGGTACCCATAGTACAGACTATGCCTAGTTTGGGACCAGTTGACCTTGTGAATATGTCCGGAATATATAAAAAAAAAAAAAAAAGGCGTGCGATAAAATTACATCCTATTATCCTGTTAATATTATAAATGTGAGGGTGTTTGTATGTTTGTGGTTCAATCATGCCGTAACGGCTCAACCGATTTCTTTGAAACTTGGAATAGATAAAGCTCATTACCTATAATAGCATATCGGCTAAAGTCACATGTAGGTATCACGCGGCTTGACTCGCGTGATTCCTACATAAAAATATTATATATTCAAAGTTTCAAGGAAATTGGTTCAGCCGTTACGGCGTGATTGAACAACAAACATCCTCACAAACTTTTATTTATTTATTTATTTATACATTCACACTTAAACTTAGTGTAAGGAGGACTTAATGCTAAAGCATTTTCTACCAGTCATCCTGGGCGTGCAAAAAAGATGGTGAGGCGTGACAATTAAACTAAACTTAGAAATAACCTACTTAAATAGTTTACATAGTTATAGAGATATATATACCTACGTACGCACAAGTACCCACGTAGGTATCTAAAAGTGGGAGAAAAAAAAAGAAAACAATAAAACCTACAAAAGTGATAATCTTTGAAAAAAAAAAAAAACAAACATCTATACCCACAACTTGGTACCTACATTATGTTAGTTCAGAAGTAAGTACATACAATAGTAGTCTTTGGTACATACATACCCAGTTCCTAGTGATTTTTGATGTAGTGCTCTCTTACCAACGTTTTGAAAGCTTCCCTTGTGTCAGTCGCTTTAATATCTAGAGGCAAATCGTTCCATAGACGAACCGCCGTGACAGAGAAAGAATTAGCCATAAACTTTCGCATTTATAATTTATAACAAGGCTAAAAGAATGTGACTGTTAGTTTTATATATTTAAGTTATACAAGATTGGTCAGTTCTGTACTAATTTATTCAACCCAATTTCTTAAACCTCTTTATCCCAAGAAAAGTTTATGGCCTAGATACGAGAAAGCTAGATATTCCTCGGACCTTGGTATTTGTAGTCCCTACTTTACTGCTGTTCCTAAGTCTACATTCCCGAAGGGGCTGTTGATAACATAGGCTGAATAAAACGTTCTCTGTACCCCTAGCACCGGTTTCTAGAGCAATCGAGCAGAGTTTGAGTTCTCAGTCAATTCAGAGTGAAAGTTGAGAGCACTGGTGGAAGGTTAGGAATAGTGTTGTGTTCCTGCGGTGAGTAGGGTTGCCAGAGCTCTTTAGAGGGGAAGGGGGTTCGTGGTCGGCAACGCGTGCGTGATGCCTCTGGTATTGCAAGCGCTCATAGGCTACGGTAACCGCTTACCATCGGGTGGGCCGTAAGCTTGTTTGCCACCTCTGTTGTATAAAAAAAAAAAAAAAAAAAGGTGAAGTCACTGGAAGGCTCTAATGGATTTTGTAATTGGAAATTTTATGTGCGCTATTACTAGTTCGCTATTTAGTTAATACCATGCGTTGCAGCGTCGCGCAACGGGCTATGGAGAGAGCTATGCTTGGAGTTTCACTACGTGATAAGATCCGAAATGAAGAAATCCGTAGAAGAACTAAGGTCACCGACATAGCTCTCAGAATTAGCAAGTTGAAGTGGCAGTGGGCAGGCCATATAGCTCGCAGAACCGACAACCGTTGGGGAGTAAAGGTTCTCGAATGGCGACCACGAACCGGGCGACGCAGTGTTGGAAGGCCCCCCACCCGATGGACCGACGATATTGTGAAGGTTGCGGGAAGGAATGGAGAAGGCTCAAGACCGTTCGTCATGGAACTCTTTGGGGGAGGCCTATGTCCAGCAGTGGACTTCTACAGGCTGATGATGATGCGTTGCAGAGGACCTGCTATTTATCAGATTAATAAATAAATAGACCAAGCGCGTTTTAGAACACGTCCAGTGAAAGCTTTCGAAGTCAGTGGGTGTCCTTAGTCCTTATACCTTAGTCTTACTTCTACTATAAATGCAAAAGTTTGGATCGATGGATGTTTGTTACTCTATAACGTAAGAACGGCTGAACCAATTTCAATGAAAGTTAGAATAGATATAATTCTGTACCTTGAATAGCATATAGGCTACTTTTTATATCGGTACTACGCGTGTAAAGCCGCCGGCGCAAGCTAGTAGGTATAAAATATCACCTGTAACAAGCAAGAACAAATTAATTTACGACTTGTATGACAGAATTCAGCATGAACTCACTAATAGTCTACGAATAGAACGGCCGACAAAGTCGGATAGACAGACGGACAAGCCGAAACTGTACGGGTTCCTAGCTGGACTATGAAACCCTAAAACTGGTAGGGTAATAAAGGTCTGGGTAGTCAAATAAGGTCATACATATTCTGGGCCTCTGCGATTTGCAAAAGTTTTACCAAAGTAGCCTATGGGCCGCGGCTTACGTTCAGAAGAAAAGTTTTTCATTATACTGTATTTATACAATGCTTTCTTGAGTACCTACTAAACATCCTTTATTCTTTATTGTACACAAGAAAAATACAGATACAAAAATTAAAAAGAAAGGTATGTACAAAGGCGAGCTTAACCCTAAAAAGAGTTTTCTTCCAGCAAACCTTTGAGGCTAGAGAGACGTGATTATAGAGGGAGGTTCGAGTACCTACAATGTTTGATAGAATATTATATTTATAAACATACATATACCTATTAATATTACTATACAATAAATACCTACCTGTTCAAAATTATATATTTAATTAGCTAATTTATTATATATATATATATATATATATACATACAATACAGAATTTACAAGGAAAGGTAGTGCTCTTTAACTTTCCTCTTATACATCGTGACTGTAATACACCATTATAAATAATAAATAAATATTCCAGACATATTCACACGGTCAACTGATCCCAAACTAAGCATACACTGTACTATGGGTACCAGAGACTGATATACATAATAGATAAATATTTAACACCCAGACACAGAACAAACATCTGTGTTTATCACACAAATGTTTGTCCAGTGAGGGGATCGAACCCGCGACCTCTAGCGCAGAAGGCAGAGTTACTACTAACCGAGCTATGAGGCCAGTCGTTATTTTAAGCCATTACTTATTTATTTTATTAAATACAAGGTGATTCATGACATGTATACCATTCCGGAAGGGGGTTAGTCTATAAACAAAAAGAAATAATATTAGCGAAAAAAAACATCATTATTATCATTTGTTTTATAATTTTTTTTACATACTTTCTCAAAATTATCTGTTTTTGGTATTTTTATCATTTTTAGAACTAAAAACTAAACGTAAAAGAATTTCGAAATCAAGATTGCTACCTTATGGAGTTAGCTTACGCTTTATAGCATCAAATAAGAAAATACTTCGCTTTACCAGTGACATTGGTTTGATAGGACGCGAGACGGTCATTTCGATTTATGTGTTTCCTTCTATATCATCAGCATTTCTGCCGTAGGACGTCTACTGCTGAACATAGGCCTCCCCCATAGATTTCCAGGGCGACCGACCTTGTACGGCCTGCGCCCAAACAATCATTTGGAGGGATTTGCCCATACTTACCACGCTGGGCATGCGAGTTGGCGAGCAAGAAGCTATTGTTGATAGGGAACGCTACTGTCCATCCCCTAGCTCTTTTCCCTTAGTCCTCTTACGGTCTCTTACTGTCACGGGTAGTAATGGAGGGGCCTATTCTTCAGCCGGGGCCACCACCTGCTATATTCTATTCGACCCCTGCTTATCTAAGCCTTTTTTCCACTTCATACCTCGCTTGGCGCTTGGCTTAAGGTTCTCGAGTGGCGGCCATGGACCGACGACATTGTGAGGTTTGCGGGAAGTCGGTGGATGGAGAAGGCTCAAGACCGTTCATCGTGGCACTCTTTGGGGGAGGCCTATGTTCAGCAGTGGACTTCATCAGGCTGATGATGACATCGCTTGGCATTTATTTTCGGAAATAAAAATACTGAGTGCTGCTACATTATCTGAGTGGCTACTAAGACCAACCTGAATAAATACTGGTCTGATAAAATACAACATAATTGTAAGGAATTTTGGTGGAATTCTAAAAGTTTGTTATATTAACCACGAACAGGGCGTAGCTGTGGCCGGAAAGCTCCCCATCCGATGGATGTAGAAGGACATAATCAAAATTGAGGAGTCATATAGAGATGAGTCGTACTTGCTATTTTGCGTACCAGATCCGTGACGTATCGTATTTTACATGAACCCGGTTTTAAAACCAGGTACTAAATACTTGAAAGTATTACTTCGACCGCGTGAGTCCACTGCGCAAGTCCAATGCGCAAGTCCATTGCGCAAGTCCGCCGCGTACCCAAGGGCGCGCCGCGCCGCGAGACGGAAGGTCGGGTTGCAACCGCGAGGCGCACCGCTCGCCGCACCCGAGTATTTTTAATACGTCTAAGTATCGTGAAGTCGTACCAGTTACGTATAGTATGATGCGAGAACCTGGTTTAAAAACCTGGTTGCGTAAATACGAACCACCTCTAGAGTCATAACATAACATAAAGTTAAACTAGAGATTCGTTACAGAAAAGTAGTAAGTATCGTATTTTTGTTTGACCTTAGATTTTTTCAAATATTTTTCATCTCGTTACCACAGTAGATTATGTAAGTGACATGATTATGTAACAGACAGACAGACAGGCCATCCGGACCATTCGCTGATTGATGTCCCGCTCTGGCCGTAATGGAAAAAGTTAGATAGAGTTGGAACCAGTTCAACAGATACCACCTTTTCACATTCACACGTCCGCCAACTCTGACAAAGTCAATTCAAAGTAGAAATAAGTTTATTTTAAAACAGGTTAATAATCATCACTAAGATTAATTTAAGACACTTGTTCTCTATCATCAGATGAGCTCGATATCGCCATATATAATACCGCCTAATATATTGTTATCGTTATTTAACATGTCAAAGTTTAAACTCAATCGTACAAAGGGAACTGTGTCAGAATCAAATTCAGTCAAAGAAAAATACAAGGTTAATTAAATAAAAGCTTATTAAAGTAGTACATTCAAGAAAGACTACGAGTTGCATTTTTATGTGATATAAGGTCCTTTGGAGCCTTCATTACTTAGAAACTGAGATAAAGAAAGAACCAGTGTAGAATTGAAAGAAACAAGGTCAAAGAAAAATTATTTTGTTTAATTAAGCCCCAAGGACAAATATTTTCTGCAGAAATCTAGAGTTAAGAATTAGCTCAAACAAATCTTTTACAGGACTTATCTGAACGCCACACCGTTAAGACTGACATGTGCATGTGAAGAGGCCTAGTCGCTTCCGTTTGAAGGCTGTTTAGAGAAATGTGATTTTAAGTGAATGTAAAAAGGGGAAAACGTGTGTCCCCGTTTTCATGACATTTATCTAGTCAAGTTAGGAAACTACATTCATAAGGCAAATAGAAAAATATTTGTTAAATTGGTGTTAGTGTTTGTAACGTTCGATTAAATTGTACCATTCAATGACGAATTCATGTCAGAAATTAACCCACCCCCCCCCTCCCCCCATGATAGGGCGTCACTACGCAGTAGACTTCAAACGGCTGGAATGATAAATCTTCATATAAAAATACGTATCATGCCTTATCTCGTTGAATTTTAATCTTTAACGGCTCAGAACCACAGGGGTTAAAGGTTTCTTATGTTTGCGTGTAACGGTTGGCCATTACTAGCGCCACGTCACATAGCAACCTGCCGTCGTTTTTGTTGTGGCCGGCAACAAAACATGGCCTATGGTTTAAATGGCCTAAGGCCTATTTTTAAAACCGTGTTTGTCTAAGCTGATTTCACAAGGAGAGCCAGACCATACCCATACACACTCTCGTCTTCATCTTAGTAGAATATAATAGTATTTACAATCTTGCGATATCTTTGAGCTACATCACACGCCTTCAAATGTCAAACTCAAAATGGACTTTAACATGTTATAAGGATCATTTTGAAACAAGATACAAGATACAACTTTGTAGCCCTCAGAATCACGAGTAGATAAAAGTTTATATCGGTCATAGGCCATTTTCAGGGCCACCATACCTCAACCTGGTCACTGACATAATACAAGATAACCAAGACAGAATCAGCGACACAACAAGCAAGCAAGCTTTTTGTATGTTTTCCGCACTGGACAAACATTTGTGTGATGAACACAGATGTTTGTTCTGTGTCTGGGTGTTAAATATATATATATTATGTATATCAGTCTCTGGTACTCATAGTACAGGCTATGCCTAGTTTGGGATCAGTTAACCGTGTGAATATGTCCGGAATATTTATTTACTTTATTTTTTATTTTGTATGAGCAAGATGTGACGCGACGCTACTCTGGGCCAAGCTTAACCCTCCAGGCGATTTACCTAATTTGTATGTGGGTTAAATACGTGGAAGAGATACGAGAATATCATGTTTCTATATAACCTTCAGAAAATACGGAAAAGGAATTTTGTGGAAGCCAGCTCCCGTCCGCGGCTTCGTTTGCGTTGTTTCCGGAGAAAAAATCTTTATTATTCTTTACATAGAAAATTCTTTATTGCACATGACAAAGACAAGTACATGAGTGAACTTAATGCTAGTTGGCATTTTCTTCCTGCTAACGTTTTAGTAGTGAGGTAAAACGAAGGTTGTGCTGAGTATAACAGAAAATTTAAGTCAATATTATTATAAATAAACATACATAATATTCTACTTAGATAGCAAAAAAATATACTACACAAATTCACATGAACGGTAGCTCAATGTTGTTGAGAAATATATACGTTACTGCTATGAAACGGTGAAAGAAAACATCGTGAGGTAACCAGTATGTTCTAGAACTTAATTAAACTAAACTTAATCTAGAAATTCTAACATAATTATGTGACATTCGGTTGGACATTATGGTCGATGATAAATAAAGCTACGCGAACGAAGTCACGGGCATTCTAATAGCATATAATTCTGAATTTACTTTAAAGGTTGGTAGCTAAAATTTAGGCGTTTATCAACATTATTATGTAATTATTTTTTTATAAAAGCCCTGCGTGAAATTAAGGATTAATGAATTCATTTTGATAAGACTAATGACGCTTTGATGAAAGATTTTGAACCTTTTTGTGTTTAAAATCTACATTAAAGCTTTATTATTTTATTGTAGACCGTATTCAAAAATGCTCAGGCAATCTCAACGATCACCTATATTTCACTAATAAATGTAATCTACATGTTTTGCTCAAAATTCAACAGCAGGAATAATATTTACTTACCTTGGGAATATTTAGTTGTAAATAGCGAATCTCACCTTGAGCATTCTAGTAGCATATGCCTGTTATTTAATCGCTTAAGCCTTGCTTCTAAAATAAGCGGTCACCGTCTTTTGACGACTATTATATAGCGGTAGCGGATGAGGTACGAGATAGATACAATCAAACAAAACATACCGCCTATACATCATCATCATCATCATTTCAGCCGTTCGACGTCCACTGCTGAACATGGCCTCCCCCACAGACAGAGCGAATTCCTTATCATGTGGGGGGATTTGCCCATACTCACCACGCTGGGCATGCGGGTTGGCGAGCGCAGTTAGAGCTATCGTTGTTAAAATGAGGGACGCTGCTGCCCATCCCCTAGCGTTTTTTCCCTTAGTGTCCTCTTACGACATCCACGGATAGGTGGAGGGGCCAATAGGCCGAAGAATAAATCTAATGGCCCCGGCTGAAGAATACTTCAGCCGGGGCCACCACGGCTGAAGCGGCCTATACAGTCAACAACAAAATTCAAAAGCACTGGTGCATTAGTGGTAGCGGCCCGGACTGCCGATACAAAGATCGTAGTTCGAACCCGGTCATGCAACAATGGATTTTCCATTCGAAAAATCGTGAAGGAAATTATCGTGAGGAAAACGGCATGTCCTAGAACCTAAAAATGATCTTTTGAGCCTTACCTAGTTCGATCGGCACCACACTGAAGCTTTAAATTCCATTTTGTGAAAAAGGATCATCGCAAAAAATGATAGGCACGCGCGCCGTGTTTGTTGCCTGATTCTTCTACACTTGATCGCGAGGAACAGGCATAGCTTCACCTAGTTTCTAAGACGTTTCAAAGTGATCCTAGTGATTTTATTGAAATAAATGCCTTTTGACTTTGAGTGGGACATGTGCACGAGAGGAGCATCTTGTTTGCTTGTGCCAGTGACACGTTATGGAAAGATTGTAGAAGTAACAATGAAAATATTTCATGCTACCTACCTTTTTTTATGTTATACGAAGACAAACAGGCTTACGGTAAGGAATATGATGATGGTAAGCGGTTACCGTCACCTATTTACATCAGCAACACCTGGAGCATTGCTAATGCGTTGCCTGCCCCGAACCCCTCCCCCTAAAGAGCTCTGGCAACCTTACTCACCGCAGGAACACAACACTATTTGAAACAAATACTGTTGTTTGGCTGCGATCTCCTGTTAGACGAAGGTACCTCCCTAGGTGGGCTGCTCCAATTTAAAGCGAGAAAATCTTGCTGTGCCCTACCTCCTTCAAAAACCTATATGAACGGGGCCAATAACTACTTATTCTAACGTTAGAGTGGAAGCTCTGTAAAAGCGCTTTCAAACTAGCTCGTATACGGTCGTTTCGGCGTACGCGCTCACACGCGCGTACGCTATTTATGTAGCGTACGCGTTATTCCAGCGTGTACGCTCAAAGCGGTGGGGAGGCGTCTCACACAACTCACGCTTAAACGAGCATAAACGTATACGTTATACGTATGAGTTACGCGTCTCGAAAAACGAGCTTTTACGCTCGTATAAAACGCTAGTCTGAAAATTCTAAGTCCTTCGATCTTTGTGAACCTACCTTAAAGGCTTATTATGCAAACGATGTACAAATATTATGTTAGTTTATGCAAATAGAGTGAAATGGTATAATTCTAGAATTTCTGTGGCGCGTATCTATGTTTTCCTATTTGCGTACTAATTGTACGCGCCGTGGCAGATTGGATGTTAGTCGGCGCGTACAGAGTCACTCAAATAAACTGTCAAAAAATAAATCAAGAATTACTATATTTTTTTTTTATACAACAGATTTGGTAAACAAGCTTACGGCCCACCTGATGGTAAGCGGTTACCGTAGCCTATGAGCGCTTGCAATACCAGAGGCATCACGCACGCGTTGCCGACCCCGAACCCCCTTCCCCCCTAAAGAGCTCTGGCAACCTTACTCACCGCAGGAACACAACACAATTTGAAACAAATAATGTTATTTGGCTGCGATCTTCTGTAAGGCGGAGGTACCTCCCCAGGCGGGCTGCTCCAATTCAGAACGAGAAAATCTCGCTGTGCCCTACCTCCTCTTAAACTAACTCATAAGTGGAGTAATACAAGTACCTACCTATTCCATAACCACTATTTAAATTCTTTACACGTCTTATAATAACAATATCGAATAACGGTTAATTAATTTTCGTTTATTTATCACGTCTTTTAAAATATGCTGAGATTGGTCTTGGTTACAAAACTTATTATAACTTATCAATAATTAAACTTAAATGAAGTTTCATATCAGTCATCCTATCAAAAAAAGTTGTTGATAAAGTTTGAATTGGTTTACAAAAATAACACATTTTAGTATAGTATTTATTTTTCAAGTAAAATTTCTGAATGACGTAGAACAAAAGCTATTGCCTTTTGTGTTAAATAAGCCCCTTTCGGCTTATATTATATATACTGACGACCTCGATGGCGTTGCGGGTGAGAGTCCGTCTGAGACGCAAGGAGTGTGGGTTCGATGGTGGTCTGGGTGTTGTGGTACTCGTAGGTTCTTATACCCACTTCACTGAAAATCCTAGTGTGGGCTCAGGACTATGTATGTGACTGTTGGGTGATATTTATTTATTTATTTACAGAACAATCTATATTTAGAGTAAATCTTAATAATACTGTGAAAGTTTTTGAGGTTTAATTGTGATACAACCCCGCCGAAACGACTGAGTATATATATCGACTGGCCTCATAGCTCATAGCCTTCTGCGCTAGAGGTCGCGGGTTCAATCCCCGCACTGGACAAACATTTGTGTGATAAACACAGATGTTTGTTCTGTGTCTGGGTGTCAAATGTTTATCTATTATATTTATCAGTATCTGGTACCCATAGTACAGGCTATGCCTAGTTTGGGTTTTTTTTTTTTTTTTTTTTTATACATCAGAGGTGGCAAACAAGCTTACGGCCCGCCTGATGGTAAGCGGTTACCGTAGCCTATGAGCGCTTGCAATACCAGAAGCATCACGCACGCGTTGCCGACCCCGAACCCCCTTCCCCCCTAAAGAGCTCTGGCAACCCTACTCACCACAGGAACACAACACTATTTGAAACAAATAATGTTATTTGGCTGTGATCTTCTGTAAGGCGGAGGTACCTCGCCAGGCGGGCTGCTCCAATTCAGAACGAGAAAATCTCGCTGTGCCCTCCCTCCTCCTAAATCAGTTGACCGTGTGAATATGTCCAGAATATTTATATATTTATTTATTTTAATTTGTTTAAAGCTCGGAATTAACTATACCTAATGTATATAGACCGTTTTCTGAGAGTATTTTTCAAGGTAACCAGTAAGCAAAGACTTAGACTGAAGCTTGTATATTTTAGCAAATAAATAAATCTCTTTAAATAAACCACATTTATTTGGAGGCAATTCAAAGGAATGAAGATCCTTGACCAAAATAAGCTATAACAAAAGCACTCAATGTGTATCAATAAATATTTTATTGAGCTCAATTATTCCGCTTTTCGCTATTAGAAGTACCTACTCAATATCTTTAAGGACACTCAAGTTTTTAGTGTTCTGTTACATAAGAGACTTGAGTTAATGAGACGCTCAATAAACTTATTATAGACGTCGTAAATTTATTTTGAGGCCAATAATACAATGGTATTCCTACTTTAAACTTTGTTAGAGCTACCGTACGGCCTTATTACATCTATTCTAGGTGATTTATACAGCGAACTTTTTACTCACTTACAGGACGCTGTAGTGCTTGCGACATGTTAAGATGGAGTAGGCTTGCCCAGCGCCTGTACCACCCTCTCAGCCTAGTCGGCCTCATTCATAGCAAACCCTGGGGTTTCCTTCACTTTCACGTACTTGTCGTGTCACTGATTCTTTCTTGGTAATCCTGTATTAGGTCAGTGACCGGGTATGGTGACCCTGAAAAGGGCCTATGAGCGTCGGTGTAATAATAAAAATAAAAGCCGAGCTTCGCGGTCGGTGGTTCTCCATTTTTATATATATTTATTACTATAATAGTTGTTTGATATTATTTTTTGATATTAAGATGCTTTTTTTACTTTTGTAGTAAAAAATGTATTTTATAAATGAGATTTTAAATAAATATATGTGAATAATAATAATATCTTTATTTCAGGCTACTTGACACATTACACAAAAATCAGTAAGAATCAGTGTATTGAAAGGATTAATGTGCGCCTCTTAGAGGCTCCTTTCGTACACACGTGCTAATGCCTACATACATTTTTCGAATAGAAAGATCTATTGCCCGGGATTTGAACCTTCAGATCGAAAGTCGAGGTTCCTTACCAGAAGGCCAACACGGCTCAAAGACCTAGAATTAACGCAGACACGTGACTTGTAACTGGGTACTTTATAAAGTGCTTTATTGAGGATATATATAGCTTCGAGGGGATACATTCAATGTTCGGAAAAGGCTCATGTATTTTTTACACTATCAAAGAGAAAATGTTCAACATTGTGTTGTTTGTAAACAGTAGCTTAATACTGAAAGTGTTCTCTAAAAATAAGAGCCTATTTGAAAAGAAAAACAGTATATTTCACTTACGAAAACCGTACCTCTAAGGAAGAAAATAGAATAAAAAATAACTCTTTCCCTAGGGGTAGAAATCAGACAAATAGGGTTAGCCCCGGGGGATGTTTCGTGGTTTGGACAAATTGTAGGGTAAGCTATCAGTAAAATGCTGATGGATATGATACGAAAAGGTAAGGGTCAAGTATACGTAACGTGTTACGTAAGTTACGAAGGTAACCGGTGGTCTACCATGGTATTTTTAGAATTTTGACTGGCCTCATAGCTCAGTTAGTAGTAACTCTGCCTTCTGCGCTAGAGGTCAAACTGGACAAACATTTGTGTGTGATAAACGCAGATGTTTGTTCTGTGTCTGGGTGTTAAATATTTATCTATTATATATATCAGGCGATGGTACCCATAGGCTATGCCTAGTTTGGGATCAGTTGACCGTGTGAATATGTCCGAAACCGGACGACGCAGTGTTGGAAGGCCCCCCACCCGATGGACCGACGACATTGTGAAGGTTGCGGAAAGTCGGTGGATGGAGAAGGATCAAGGCCGTTCGTTATGGCACTCTTTGGGGGAGGATTATGTTCAGCAGTGGACTTCATCAGAGTCAAAGTCAAAAGTCAAAAGGCATTTATTTCAATAAAATCACTAGGATCACTTTGAAACGTCTTAGAAACTAGGTGAAGCTATGCCTGTTTCTCGCGACCAAGCCTAGAAGAATCAGGCAACAAACACGGCTTGGTGCCTATAATTTTTTTTGATGATCCTTTTTCTCAAAATGGAATTTAAAGCTTCAGTGTGGTGCCGATCGAACTAGGTGAGGCTCAAAAGAAAAGTTATCTAATTATAATCCCTAATAAATAAGAGCTTATAAAAATGTAAAAAAAAAGAAGACAAATGTGAGCTTCAACAAATGATCTAAGGGCAGCACACGCTACACTTGATGAAATATGTACATAATGCTTCTATAAAATTGAATAATACTTAAAATATGATGCAAGCAAAAACTGTAAAGACACTGCAAAATGGCATTTTAGCTGTCGAGGGGCAGAGCGACTTCAGGCCATGCGGTTTTATCATTTATATAATCATTTAGTTTATAGTACGCTTTCTTAATAAGATTATTCATCAGGCTGATGATGATGATAGTCAGTAAGCAAAGTCAAAGTCTTGCTTGACTGACTGATATATAGACAACGCACAGCTTAGACACTGATTGTAGATACTTGAAAATTAGAGGGTGTGATTGTTTTGATGCGTAGAGGTGTACTAAACACCAAAGAAACATAAAAGAAATAAAAAATAATAATAACGTCCAAACCCGGAACCCGCACCTGTTGTGACTAAATTGGGCACTTACCCGCCAACGTCATTACCAAAATTTAGCTAACTGAATAATAGTACTTGTTTTATTTTTGACTTAGTAGACCCTCATGTGACGTACTCTTCACCACCTTTTGTAGGCTTTTTTAGTAAAACCTTTGTTTCCTTCAAAGAGGCGATTGTATTATACAAGGTAACGTGTATACTATCCCGAAAGGTGCTTATTCTATCAACAAAATGAAAGAATATTATCGAAAAAATAAAACAAAAATCTTTTAACTAATGAAATACGTCTTTATCACGGAACTTATTATCTCAAGAATCCTTTTGAATGGGTGCATTTCTGAGTAACATACCGACGTAGAACAAAAGGCACTTAGGTACTTCTCCTGGTTACCATGTAGCATTCAAAGGGCACAACCAATTTAAAGGTCAACTTGACATTCTAAAATGATACTTCATGAACAAAGAATTAGGTTGTTATTTCTATATGCATTTTAACTCTAACATTATTAATATCTAACATTTATGCTAGAGTCAGTATTAAAATTAACAATCCAAAACTTTCTGTATACCCTCTATGCCGTAGCACTCTCGTAGCCAGTTGTAGTACCTTCTACGATTACGCGAGCGGCGCCATCTTTTAGATTTTCCTTACACTACACATTTGAAGCAAGGTTCTTAACTAACGTAAATGCTGAACAGCGCCCTCTCGCGGAGAAACACTGTAAAGCGTTGAACTGAAAGGCAACAAAACAACTTCATATTCACAGGGCTGAGAAGCGCTCGAGTAGTTTTTGCATTTCCCACTAGGTGGCGCTACTGGTTCCTACTCATTGAAACTTAAGTATTATAATACCTACTTAGGCCTTATGGCTCCATATTATAGAGACAGGTAGGGCACAGCGAGAATTTCTCGCACTGAATAGGCGCAGTCCGCTTAGTACCTCCGCCTTACAGAAGATCGCAATAACATATTACTAATAACATTATTTGTTTCAAATAGTGTTGTGTTCCTGCGGTGAGTAAGGTTGCCAGGTAAGGTTCGGGGTAGGCACGTGCGCCTGATGCCCCTGGTATTGCAAGCCTTCATAGCCTACGATAATCACTTACCAACAGGTGGGCCGTAGGCTTGTTTGCCAATTTATTTGTAAAAAAATCGTACGGCTTGTGAATACGGCATAATGCAATATAATTTATTTACCTACGTGAGTTGTCAGCCTGTCTGTCGAAACGCTTATAAATCACTGATTCTCAAAATTAGTAATTCAAATCTGTACTTTGATCAGAGTATTAGACATCAGGCTCTATTAAGGCACTTACGTTTCTAATTAGATACCTCGGCGTAATCCTCAGAGGAGGCAAAAAGAACATTCTCTCCAAAGGGTGTGGTGCTACTGATAACGTGAAACAGGGCTATCAGTTTAAGATAAAAAAAAATCTGATTCATGTTTCATTTATAATTATTCCTTCCAACACTGCGTCGCCCGGTTCGTGGTCGCCATTCGAGAACCTTTACTCCCCAACGGTTGTCGGTTCTGCGAGCTATATGGCCTGCCCACTGCCACTTCAACTTGCAAATTGTGAGAGCTATGTCGGTGACCTTAGTTCTTCTACGGATTTCCCCATTTCGGATCTTATCACGTAGTGAAACTCCAAGCATAGCTCTCTCCATAGCCCGTTGCGCGACTTTGAGCTTGTATATGAGGCCTATAGTTAACGACCAAGTCTCAGTGCCATATGTCATCACTGGCAACATGCACTGATTGTAGACTTTCGTCTTGAGGCTCTGCGGTATCTGCGACGAGAAGATATGACAAAGTTTCCCAAACGATCAATCCGAGTTGGATTCGTCGGTTGACCTCTTTGTCGAAGTTACACATTAACATACAGAGCACTAATTGCCGGTGACCTACAATCTCGAAATTTGGCATTTGGCATTTGGGTGGTCTTTAGGTGCAAGTAAGGAAAAAATTGTAAACCTTCTCCGTGTGGAATTATCGTGAAATAATGAATAAATGTTGTAGCTAGTAACAAAAAATCCTTTCAAAATCTACTCATAAAACATTTTTTTAGAAGAAAATTTGAAACCGCCTATCGCTATCAGTAAAGCAGCACCTCACGCAGCACTGCGAAGCGGCGAACCCTGAAACTCTGCTCCACCGGCACCGTCGAGAAATAAAATAACAGAATAAATGCAAAGTAGCCAAGAAAGTGTGCATCCATGGTTGACCGCGTTCCGTAGTCATTTCACTGCTTATAAAATTAATGTGGAGGAGGCTTATACTTAGTGTGCTAAGCTAGAGTGTTAGGTATTAGCTAGTGACCAACTGCAGTTTCGGAGTTTAAAGCCACCTAAAGTCTCTGTTGAACATAACTGAGACTACTCATTTCGTCCATTAAAATGTATTTAAAAGGTTGCATAAAAATCTTTTTATTAGGTTAGATGGGCATGTGAAATTGTCCCTACTCGTGCTGTGGTCGCCTACAATTGGCTATTGTATCAGCCTTAGCCTACATAGTTTCGTTCCTAGTGAATATTTGATACAGTACGTGTTGTAGGCGATCCTTTTTAATAAATTAATAAAAACGTATACTGGACTATACAAGGTGATATGTTTCACTTAGTAGCCACTTTATTTGTGGAGCCCCTTTACAGGGCCTTTAAAGTTCACCACAAAGCCCAGCAGCTGTTAAAAACTGAAGGATTTTCTTTGGGGTGAGTTGCTTTAGCTCCATTGGGCTGAGGATGTGCTTTCCCAAATGGATGCTACGTTTGAGCATAAGTGCTCCACACTCACCTAGCAGGTGTATAGGCGTTTCGTCCGCCTCCTTGCATAGCCTGCAGGTTTGTGTGTCGCATAGCCTTAGTTAGTGCTGCCCTTAGATCATTTGTTGAAGCTCACATTTGTCTTCTTTTTTTCACATTTTTATAAGCTCTTATTTATTAAGGATTATAATTAGATTACTTTTCTCTTGAGCCTCATCTAGTTCGATCGGCACCACACTGAAGCTTTAAATTCCATTTTGTGAAAAAGGATCATCGAAAAAAATGATAGGCACCAAGCCGTGTTTGTTGCCTGATTCTTCTAGGCTTGGTCGCGAGGAACAGGCATAGCTTCACCTAGTTTCTAAGACGTTTCAAAGTGATCCTAGTGATTTTATTGAAATAAATGCCTTTTGACTTTGACTTTGACTTATAATACACCAGGGCTTATAAGGTTTTCTTATTTGCGACGGAGCCCTAAAACAATGTTTTTTTCTTGTTGCACATTTCATCGTGAGATTTTCAATCCTAAGTATTGTCTGCAGTTTGTGGTTTAGAAATTGATTGCGGTGATTTACTATAGTCTAGACAACTGGTAACTTTGACCAAGGTCGTGTTTGCGTGCTTGGAAATATATATCGCACGAATGGCGCACTTTTGTAGTTATCACACTGGTTCTTTCACCACAAGCTGTTGACCCTTTTCAGTGCCACGATACCTCAATTTGATCTTTGACCTAATACAGGATGACTAAGAAAGAATCAGTGCCATGACGAGCAAGTAATGACTGAAAAGTACGAGTTTAAAATATCCTCACTAGTGTACACTGTACACGTAATCCAGTACGTAAACAATTGCAAATGGAATAGTTGTTTACTGGCACTAATAGTTTGCTGCTCATGACTCGCTTTAATCTCTCGCGCACGTTTTGTGTGCGGCTTGTGTTTCATCAAATTTAAGCTCATGTGTTTATACTGCGCGATTGGATATAGATCAGACCGATAATTACGTTCTGATTGTTTGTATACTATGGGCTGATTAATAAATAATTAAGTGTAGTCTGATACTAAGTGATAAGATCCGAAATGAGGAAATCCGTAGAAGAACGAAGGTCACCGACATAGCTCTCAGAACCGATAACCGTTGGGGAGTAAAGGTTCTCGAATGACGACCACAAACCGGGCGACGCAATGTTGGAAGGCCCCCCACCCGATGGACCGATGACATTGTAAAGGTTGCAGCAGTGGACTTCTACAGGTTGTTGATGATGATGATGATGACTCTGATATTGCAAGCGCTCATGGGCTGCGGTAGCCGCTTACCAACAGGTGTGCCGTATGATTGATTGCCAACTTAGTTGTATAAAAAAAAGAAGTCTGTCCCCGCCTTCGGAACCAAAGATCGTGGATTTGATTCCCGGTCGTGCACCAATGAATTTTCCCTTCGGAAAGTTTATGTGCGCTATTCTAGTGCTCTTAAACTGTGAAGGCAGATCGTGAGGAAACCAGCTTGTCCTAGAACCTAAAAATTCAAAGACATGTGCGCAAAAGGAGTCTCTAAGAGGCGCTCTTTCACCACACTGATTGTTTCACCGACGGTCATAGGCCCTTCTGAGGACCACCATACCTCATCCTGGTACAGACCTAAAACAAGATGACCGAGAAAGAATCAGTGACACGGCAAGCAAGCAAGTGTTCCGCGTTTTAACTCTGTCATTTTTAGTGGAGTATATATTTTCACTCCGCTTGCACTGACATCGTCATTTCAGCCGTAGGACGTCCACTGCTGAACATAGGCCTCCCCTACTGATTTCCATAGTGAATTTCAACCATGTGGAGGGAATTTGGCCTCTCCTCAACTCACCACGCTGGGCACGCGGATTGGCGAGCGCAGTTAGAACTCCCTAGTTTTTTTACGGGTATTTACTCAACCAATTTTTAGTTTGATCAAATTTAACGACAATTGCGTCAATCGGCGATCAGTTTAATGTTCTAAAATTCAAATTGTTTAAACAAACAGATGCCACTTTAAAACTTAAATCCCAGATTCATTCAAGTTCCAAGTCTCGTAAAATGCAGCGCAGAATTCAATGAGAAAACTTTGAGTAGACATTGTTGCTTTGTTCTTCAATTGAGTTTGAGCTCAACTATTTCGTACAAGTAGGCTGACTTGCTCTTGAGCCACGGTTCTTAAAAACTCTTGACCGGTATCAAAACGGCAACGCGTGCGTGATGCCTCTGGTATTGCAAGCGCTCATTGGCTACGACAACCACTTACCATGCTGGTTTGCAAGCATAATTGAATAAAAAAGTGTTTTGTTTGCTCAAACATTAATCGTAGCTTTCACTCCACCACTCAGCAGGCTCCACGTATTATAAAGACCGCCATTTTGTTACGGTCACCGTTTCCAAGGAGTACAGCTTTGGAATATTTCAATCTCACTTTCAAATCTCTTTTTGGATGTATACCTACATCTCTTTTAGTCCTTAGGTCTGGAAATTGCGACACAGTATATAGGTACTTCAGTATTCAAATTTGTATAGGTACAAATTTGTATATTTTACGGTCAAATAAATGAATACATAAAATTGGCCGTGGTAGCCCCGGCTGAAGAATAGGCCCCTCCATATTTATCTATCCGCGGATGTCGTAAAAGGCGACTAAGGGAAGAAAGCTAGGGGATGGGCAGCAGCGTCCCTCATTTTAACAACGATAGCTCTAACTGCGCTCGCCAACCCGCATGCCCAGCGTGGTGAGTATGGGCAAATCCCCCACATGATTAGGAATTCGCTCTGTCTGTGGGGGAGGCCATGTTCAGGAGTGTACGTCGTTCGGCTGAAATGATGTTGATGATGAAATGAGTACAAAATACTATAATTTTATTATTGTTTCACAAGGAAAGTTGACAAAACATTCAGAGTTTCGTTCAATAATGGGATAAACGATTCAATTACGCTCTTTTCACAGACACATTACATCTGTTTACGTACCTATTCTTTTCGACCGGACATAATAAATGTATTTATTAATAAATAACCCAACTATCCCACTAATATTATAAATGCGAAAGTTTGTGAGGATGTTTGGATGGTTGTTGTTCAATCACATCATCGCGAACTTTGTTTTTATTTTATTGCCGACATTTCGACTGTTACAACAATCGTTGTCGCGGGCAGACTCTCTCAGTCACCTTGTATGTACATAATTATGTTGGTAAGCCCCGGCGTGGGTATTTGCGTGGGACAACGGCTCCACTCGATCACGGTGAAGTGCGAACGGGGAGCCATTAATTAAACGACGCTCGTTAAAAATCACTTCAGCCAGCATTGTACAACTTTTAAGTAGCTTTTGTACGCGATTTTTACGCTTTTCATCATGATAAGCCGTCGAGTCGATAGCTATTCAGTTGAAAATTACTAAGATACATGTTCGGTCAGTACTAAGATACATTCATGGAAATCCGTGTGGAATTATGTATTACAAAGTTATATTTGCGGTCAATATCATACAATGAACTACTTAACAACCGCAAAATATAAGTATGTCACTGCCTACACTTGGAATTGCCTAGGTAGCTACTAGTAAAAAAAATCTAGTATATTATCTGTGCTACTAGGTATGTAGAGATGGTAGTATGCCCGTGTCAGATGTCACTCGCAAGCCGATGGATGAACGGAAATGGTACTGGTAGCAAAACCATGGCAAGGTTACAAGAGGTGGATCCTATATAACATTCGAAATAATCTTTTTATATCGCTGCGGGACAAATGTTTACATGATCTGCAAATATAATATTCCGGGTCTGGGTGTTGTGGTACAATGGTACTCGTATTTTCTGATAGCCACGACACAGAGTATCCTAGTGTGGGGTCAGGACTATGTACAGGCATGATGTGGACTACGAAGCTCATTTGGGAGGTTTCGGGTTGAAATCCCGTCTGAGTTCATCATCATCATTTCAGCCGTACGACGTCCACTGCTGAACATGGCCTCCCCCACAGACAGAGCAAATTCCTTATCATGTAGTGGGATTTGCCCATACCACGCTGGGCATGCGGGTTGGCGAGCGCAGTTAGAGCTATCGTTGTTAAAATGAGGGACGCTGCTGCCCATCCCCTAGCTTTTTTTCCCTTATTCGCCTCTTACGACATCCGCGGAAAGGTATATGTCTGAGTTAATCATGCAAAAACCAGTCTTAAAATAATTATAAATCGTAGCAACTGTCCTGTTTAGCAACCCCTGGTTTTGTAGCCATTACTCCCGCCGGCGGAGGGTGGCGTCAGTGTGACGGCGCCGTCCTCCGCGGGAGGTCGCGTGGGAGTGACGGGATCCGATGTACTCACGTGCGTGGAGTGAACCGGAGTGAAAGATTATTTTTGCAAAACTGTGCCTATTTCTGTGATCTGTGGATAATTAAGACACATAACATTGATTACTAGCTAGGAGACTGATAGGTCAGATAATCTATAAGGTTTGTTGGAGTGGTTCTAGTGAAAATTAGGTGAATTATTTGTGTTGCCAAAATTTTCCGACACATAGGCTCATTTTAATCATTGTGAGTGAAGTGTTGAGGGACTTTCAATCAAAGATAGCAATTTCTATAAAAAAATGGCACTAATTACTATGTACGAAATCTATTCTATATATGCAAACCATTTATCAACGTATATTATATACGTATAACTTATAAAGCTCATCGGGAGAGAAATTAAAAAAAAAATGTATATGACAACGTTTTATGGAATTTAGGCTACAGTCAGTTGAGTGTGAGTAGAGTGAAATCATATTGAAAACTATGAATACCAGGGTTAATTTCTGTAAGTGATTTGTAAACCTCGGTTATCTTATCAGTCAAACAAAATGACGGTCATATAATGCACGGACGTCCTACGGCTGAAATGAGGATGATGAATGCATTGTACAATTTATTTGGTCGCAAGTCGCAACTGAAGTGGTTTTTTTAATACAACTGAGGTGGCAAACAAGCATACGGCCCACCTGTTGGTAAGCGGTTACCGTAGCCTATGAACACTTGCAATACCAGAGGCATCACGCACGCATTGCCGACCCCAAATCCCCTACCCCCTAGAGCTCTGGCAACCTTATTCACCGCAGTAACACAACACTATTTGAAACAAATAATGTTAGTTTGCTGCAATCTGGTGTAAGGCGGAGGTACCTTCCGGGCGGGCTGCTCCAATTTAGAACGAGATAATCTCGTTGTTCTCTTCTCCTCCAAAATCAAGGTTCAAGCAAGTCCACCTCTAGGTCGAAAGTCGCCTTTAAATACTGACCTCTTTTATGAAAGCTTAAAATATATGTGGCTGACCACATCACACCCTGGACGAACATTAACTTGAATGGAGTTTGAAGCGTAATCAAAATGAATAGGGATATTCTTTGCCGCCCTTTTGAGGTCATTTGCATAATGCGAAATTTATTCAATTGTATGAAAGAAACCATCCGAAGAACTGCGAATTTTTTCACCACACTGGTTCTTTTTGACGACGGTCACATCCGCTTCATTATTCTGTCAGCCACAGAATTTATAAAAATGCCTTTCCTGTGGATGAGGCTGCGAGGATGGTTTAGGTGCTGGGCAAGCCTACTCCATCTAAGCATGTCACTACAGCGTCCTGTAAGTGAGTAAAAAGTTCCACCTGACGCTGTATAAATCGTCTGGAATAGATGTAATCATCATCATAATTTCAACCAGGGACATAGGACATCCACTGCTGAACATGGCCCCCCACAGATCTCCAGAGCGACTTCCTATCATGTGGGAAATTTCCCATACTCAACACGCTGGGCATGCGGGTTGACGAGCGCAGTTAGAGCTATCTTTGTGAAAATAGGGGAAGCTTCTGCTCCCCTAGCTTTTTTCCCTTAGTCGCCTGTTACGACGTTCACTGGCAGGTAGATATGGAGGGGCCTATTTCTTCAGCCGGGGCCACCACGCCATATGTTGTACGATATGTTGTACTAGCAGGCCTCATAGCTCAGTTGGTAGTAACTCTGCCTTCTGCGCTAGAGGTCATGGGTTCGATTCTCGCACTGGACAAACATTTGTGTGATGAACACAGATGTTTGTTCTGTGTCTGGGTGCTAAATTTATATCTATTATGTATATCAGTCTCTGGTACCCATAGTACAGTAGTTTGGGATCAGTTGACCGTGTGTGATAATTATGTCCGGAATATTTATTATTTATTTATATTTAAATGATATTCATTTGTCAGATAAAAATCTCTTTTAAAATTTACATATAAAATATATTTCACAATACTTATTTCAAGAATTTAGCAAAGCTACGCTACTTGGATTGTTAAATCAACTCAAAAACTTTGAATAACAGACTAGAATAGTAAATACCTAACCAAGAGTTTTCAGCACCGTTAGCATTATTTTTTACCGTTCTCTAATCGCTACGAGTCTTTCTTTACCGATAAATAAATGAAGCTATGTAGGCGTAACTTCCTTAGTGGTTCTTAACAGGACAAGTTAGTTAGGTAACGTTAAAAGTGGCACAAACAGGCCCCCAATTCTACTAATTCAATGACTTGAAAATGATAATCGCAAGATAATGATCGCACCATTATCATTCAGTTACGATTGTCGCCACCTTTGTTTCTTTGATTTTATTTAGTTTTTTTTGACACATTATCGAACTTTTCAAAAGTAAAAAATAAAGTCAAAAGGCGTTTATTTCAATTAAATCCCTAGGATCACTTTGTAACGTCTTAGAAACTAGGTGAAGCTACGCCTGTTCCTCGCAACAAATACGGCTTGGAGCCCATCATTTATGTCGATAATCGTTTTTCAAAAAATGGAATGTAGAGCTTCAGTGTTGACTCACTAGCGATTCGAAAATGTCTAAACTGGTGCTAACTACCTGAATACCAGCTATTCCAGGAAATGTACATTCTCACCTGAACATTGGCAATTTCAACTGTTTATTTTAGTATAGAATTTACTAAGTAGCCCTGTATTTGAGGATCATGGCGCGGTAGGTAAGTGCCCGCAAGAGATGCGGGTTTGATCCTCGTGGTGGGGCAAACCGTTTTTTCACAGTGAGGGAGATGTCGCTTGATAAGTCTGCGAAAACGAGCTGATAGTTATAGCAGTAGCTCTGGCTAGAGCAGCTTATAAAGTTTGGTGCAGACAGCATAATCCACCTTTGGAATTACCCTCGTCGGGTAAAACTATGGCCACTACTGCTAAAGCACCCGGACCCGGAACAAATATTTGCAGATCTTACAAACATTTATGGTTATGACTGGCCTCATAGCTCAATTTGTAGTAACTCTGCCTTCTGCACTAGAGGTCGCGGGTTCGAAATTCTGGGTGTTAAATATTAATCTATTATGTATATCAGTCTCTGGTACCCATAGGCTATGCCTAGTTTGGGATCAGTTGACCGTGTGTGATATGTCCGGAATATTTATTTATTATTTATTTATCCCTAAACGGGAATTGATCCCACTCACTTTGCGTCGCTCGCGTGATACCTACATAAAAAGTAGTATATGCTATTCTAGGTAAAGAACTCTTATATATTCCAAGTTTCAACTAAATTGGTTTGTTCGAGTGGTTCAAGTAAAAATTCGATGAATTATTTGTTTTGCCAAAATTTTCCGGCACGTATTTTTTAGTTTTTCACGTTATTCCGCTCGTATTTTTAATCATTATCAAGTGTTGAGGGAATTTAAATCAAAGACAGCAATTTCTATAAAAAATGGCAATAATTTCTAAGTACGAAATCTAATCTAAATATGCAAACCATTTATCAACGTATATTGTATACGATAATTTATAAGCTTTAGGAGGAGGTAGGGCACAGCGAGATTTTCTCGTTTTGAATTGGAGCAGCCCGCCTGGGAGGTACCTCCGCCTTACAGAAGATCGCAGCCAAATAACATTATTTGTTTCAAATAGTGTTCCTGCGGTGAGTAAGGTTGCCAGAGCTCTTTAGGGGGTTCGGGGTCGGCAACGCGTGCGTAATGCCTCTGGTATTGCAAGCGCTCATAGGCTACGGTAACCGCTTACCATCAGGTGGGCCGTAAGATTTCTTGCCACCTCTGTTGTATAAAAAAAAAAAATATATGCTCATCGGGAGGGAAATTAAAAAATATATGTATATGACAGCGTTTTTATGGAATTTAGGTTACAGACAGTTGAGTGTGAGTGAAGTGAAAGCATATTGAAAACTATTCATCAGCATCTAATATTCTTAAGTAGTAGAACAAACTTTATTGTTTAATTGAATGTATAAAAAACCCCTTTTGGGATAGTATACATATTTTGAATCACTTTGTATCTATTCCAAGTTTCATCGCAATCGTTTCAGCCGTTCTTGCGTGATTGATTAAGAAACATCCATTTCAAAATTCGCATTTATAATAGTAGTAAGATTATATAAATTGTCATCTTAGGTAAAAAAATGAAATGAATTGAAATAAATTTATTTTGACAAACACAGACAGAAAACACAAAAAACAATAGAATAAAGGTTAACGATAGGGGGAGACGTAACACAGATAACACACAGTACAAACAACAACACATAAGTAGGTATCTATGTCATTTACAATATTTAAGTGCTTATTAGTCTCCCGTGTGTGTGAGCCAAAACTGGCATGGTCTCAGCATAATGTCGCTACACATTTTGCAGGTACATTTAAGGAGATAAATAACACACTGGTTTCTAGTAAGCTGTGTGTAAGTGAGTTCTGAAAATTTTTGGTAAGGTCCCAAAGGTCGCTTTGGTATTTTAATGTTTCGCTTTGGATATTGAAGTTTTAATGGAGAGGGCAATGGACTATTTTAAGAAGCTGCCTGAATTATTGTCACTCTTTGCGAAGAGGGTAAAATGTTTTTTTAGAGAGGCCGTGGTGGCCCCGGCTAAAGAATAGGCCCCTCCATATCTACCTACACGTCAATGTTGTAAGAAGAGACTAAGGGAAAAAAGCTAGGGGATGGGCAGCAGCGTCCCTCATTTTAACAACTATAGCTCTAACTGCGCTCGCCAACCCGCATGCCCAGCGTGGTGAGTATGGGCAAATCCCCCCACATGATAAGGAATTCGCTCTGTCTGTGGGGGAGGCCATGTTCAGCAGTGGACGTCGTACGGCTGAAATTATGATGATGATGAAGTTTTTTTTAAGTGAGATGCTTTTTTAATGGTATAGAAGGCATGATTCGCGCTTCGCCCCAATTCCGTAACGCTCGTGAGATACTCACTTGTCACCGTGCGACGTGAAAAGAGAATAGCTTGCCAAGAAGGAATGAGGGTATTGTTAATAAATATAATAAATATTCCGGACATATCACACATGGTCAACTGATCCCAAACTAGGCATAGCCTGTAATATGGGTACCAGAGCCTGATATACATAATAGATAAATATAAATATTTAACACCCAGACACAGAACAAACATCTGTGTTTATCACACAAAAGTTTGTCCAGTGCGGGAATCAAACCCGCGACCTCTAGCGCAGAAGGCAGAGTTACTACCAACTGAGCTATAAGGCCAGTCAATGTTCCTATGTTATTTTGTGCGTCAGCGCAGCTTAGACGTCTAGATGGGTTTAGAAAAATGGTGTCATTGAATTCGACTTGTTCCTAGGAAACCTATATAATAAGTAAAAAAAAACAATACAGTGGCTGTATGCCGTCATATTGGGTCTCTCATGAATGAAAAACATGATGGATTTAAATTAATGTTGTCATGTTCTTATTTTTTTATAATTTTGCATTGTATGTCACAAAATGTGCCACTAAAAACCCGCCTTCGCGTTTTTAAGAACTCGCGAACATTAACACACTCGGGACTGTGGTATCTGTTTGGTGTGTTTTTTTCACTCCGCTAAAAATCATTTATTTATTTATTGAGGAAAACCAACAGCTAAAGTTAATTTACATAAATACTACAATAGCATCACAAAGCCAATAACAGGTTTTCGCTAATAGATATATTACAGCCATATAAATGTGAACGCATGCTACTACAACTATAACATAGTAAAAAAAAGGCATAGATATATATATTCATAGGTATACATATATATAAATATAACATACATAAATATAACACCCAACTGATCAAAACTCACGATACTGTAGTTCAATATTTACATCAACTCATAATTCCAACAAAACATTACTTTCCTCGATGATTGACGTCGGTAAACATCGTGAGAGGTTCCGAAAAACAGGTGGGCAGGGCTGTTCTAAATAAAAACACATTTTAATCGGCCATTGAAATTTCTCTACCTATACTTACTAAAATATTACCTACTTTGCTTCTATCAGTTATGATAAATTGCTTTTAGCAGTCACAATAGTTCTGACCCCATACTATTCCCTGTATCGTGGGTACCAGAAACTAGGAGTACCATGATACCCCCCCCAACACCGGGAACAAATATTTAAAGATCATGCAAACATTGGCATCATGGCCCCGGCTGAAGAATAGGCCCCTCCATATCTACCTAACCGCGGATGTCGTAAGAAGCGACTAAGGGAAAAAAGCTAGGTGATGGGCAGCAGCGTCCCTCATTTTAACAACGATAGCTCTAACTGCGCTCGCCAACCCGTATGCCCAGGGTGGTGAGTATGAGCAAATCCCCCCACATGATAAGGAATTTGCTCTGTCTGTGGGGGAGGCAATGTTCAGCAGTGGACGTCGAACGGCTGAAATGATGATGATGATGCAAACATTTGTCCCGTAAAACATAGACCCGTGCGTTTCAGACGGTCACCCACTGCACCACCGAGGTCGTCATTGAAAACACACTTCGATGTCAAACTAATTTCATCAGTATCCGATACAGATTAGTTCTGCATCATTCATTATAGTTATTACTAGTTATTTATCATGTTAGTATTATTACTAATTATTTATTTCGCCGACAGCCCTGACGTGAATAGATGATCGATGGCAGGGCGTGAAAGATATGACTTATACTGGTAGACATACCTACAGCTTTCGGCTTTAGCTGTGGCACAGCCAGAAGTTTGCTATATTGTTTTTTTCAATAAATTTTAAGATCATCTTGAAACGTCTTAGAAACTAGATACAGCTACGATCATAAACATTTTACAACATAAACTTTTTTTATACCACTAAGGTGGCAAACATACCTGTTGGTAAGTTGTTACGCCTGTGAACGCTTGCCGACCTCGAAAAAACTTATTATGAGCTGCAGGATTTACCATGTCACACCATGTAACATCCCTGCTGTACCAATTTCGATGCTGTTGTAACACTAAGTAAGCATGTCTATACTTAGTATTTAAAGAGATTGAATTGTTAAAAAGAAGTTGTTGGTTTTTTCAACTTCTCTAAAGTGTGCTTCTACACGAGCGATAAAAATTAACTACTACATTTGCGGCACTGTTTATGTGTAACAGTGGCAAAAATAAGGCAAATACAATGAAATTATTGGCGTTGAAATATTTAAGTACCTACATAGTTAGTTAGGTTTCCCGATAGACGTCAAAGCGATTTATAAACTCTTAGTCTCTAACTTTTTACCCAAATCCTTCCATAACGGTAGGTACTATGTGCCACAGCAATAGCCGATGTCTGTACCCACTTATCAATAAACAAGCTTACAAGTACGCAACACAAAATCCCGCTGAAATTTCGTATTGCAGTGGGAATTGGATAACATTGTACAGAATTTTACACAATTATCTACTAAGAACTGATTTTAGTATCTAAAGCTTCAAGTCCCCATTGGTATATAGGGCTTACCCTGGCATCTCTAGGTGAGTGTATTTTTCACTTCCCTCACACTGAACTGAGTCAGCTAACTGTGTATACTTTTTATTTCCCAAAAATAGTTTTGTTAATAAAAGCTTCATAAAACTGAACTAGTACCGAATAGTTTTGTGCCAAACGTTCAAACTACAAACTCTTAAAAATGTTTAAAACAAAAGGAAAACACAAAAATCAGTGATAAATAAACATATAAAACATTCAAGATGGCGTCTAACGGCAAAGATAATGCCAAGATGGCGGCCAGCATGGACAGCTTCAAGCTGTCAAGCAAAAATACGTCGCTGTCATCGTCAAAGCACGCGTCATCAGAGTCGGTGCTGTCGAAGAAAGACAAAGAGTGTCTCCAAATGCAGGAGTGTAAGAAGAAACTCCTCGCTATGGAGCCGCAGATCATCATCAGGGATGACAATGTGGTGCTGAGGAGTCCTCCGCAGAAGAAGATCATGATGCCGCCGACTGTAAATGCTGAGGTATGTCTGTTATTTTTATCACTGTATCATTCTTCCTTCATGTACGTATATTCCAGAACTAAAACGGTATTGACAAAAAAACAAACTTGAGAAAAAAAAAATTGCTTAGTCCTGGAACCGAACTTGAAACCGATTTTTATAAATTAATTTACTCAATACAATATCGTAGTAAATAGTAGTAATAGTAAAATACAGTTAGTTTACTGTCATCAAAGGCACAACATAAAAACAGTGGCAAAGAAAAACAAAGAGTGTCGTGTAGTGTGTAGTGAAAGCCATGTTCAAACGGCGTGAGATATGTCATTATGTATTAAAAAGAGCTATATCATACGCCTGCAATTGTCAAACTCAAAAATGACTATCTTCAGTCGACGTAAGGACCCTTTTGTAATAAAATTTAAACATGTCTTAGATATATTGCACGCCATTTGAACACGTCCTATTGCGAGACCAAAAAAGGACTAAAAGAGAGCTCTATGAATTCCAAATATCCAACTTACAAAGCATGACTTACGAGCTAAAGTGCTGAAATCGGAACTTTCTATTGATCTGGAGAGTTAGCACTAGTTTGTGACTACCTACCCATACTCACCACGCTGGGCATGCGGGTTGGCGAGCGAAGTTAGAGCTATCGTTGTGAAAATGAGGGACGCTGCTGCCCATCCCCTAGCTTTTTTACCTTAGTCGCCCTCTTACGACATCCGCGGATAGATAGAAATGGAGGGGCTTATTCTTCAGCCGGGGCCACCACGGCTAAAGAAGAAACACATAGCTCTCAGAATTAGCAAGTTTTAGCATTGGGCTGGCCATGAAGCTACAGAACCGACAATGGCTGGGTAATAATGTTCACCACGAACAAGGCAACGCATTGTTGGATGGTCCTCCACCCAATGGAGCGACGACAAAGTGAAGGTTGCGGGAAGTCAGTGGACCGTTCGTAATGCCACTCTTTCGGGGAGGCCTATGTCTAGCAGTGAACTTCTACAGGCTGATGATGATGTATTGAAATATTTAGATAGTTTTGAAATTTTCGATCGAGCGATTCAAAAACTAGTGCTTTGCTAGCTTCGATAGTGTGCAAACATTGCGAGCGGGAAATGGGAGGATTATAAACTTATTTGATAGCATTTACACCCGGATTTGCTGTAGTTAATACGATTTAATCTGGCCTCATAGCCTGGCCTCATAGCTCAGTTAGTAGTAACTCTGCCTTCTGCGCTAGAGGTCGCAGGCTCGATCCCCGCACTGGACAAACATTTGTGTGATAAACACAGATGTTTGTTCTGTGTCTGGGTGTTAAATATTTATCTATTATGTATATCAGTCTCTGGTACCCATAGTACAGGCTATGCCTAGTTTGGGATCAGTTGACCGTGTGTGATATGTCCGGAATATTTATTTATTTATTTATTTATAATCGAGTAAGAGTCATGCAATCCCAAAAGCAATGTTGTGGTTGCTTGCTTGTCGTGTCACTGATTCTTTCTTGATCTCCTTTATTAGGTCAGTAACCAGGCTGAGGATTGAAGTGCTCCCTTTCCCGCACATGTCACAATATGACTTCGAATTTTAGGTTCTAGGACATGGCCTAGAATCGGCGTGTCCTAAAACCTAAACCTGATTCTTTCATAGGCCCTTTCTTTATTCTTTATTGTACACAGAAAACAAATACAAACAACAAACTAAATGAAAGGACATGTACAAAGGCGAGCTTAACCCTAAAAACAGTTTTCTTCCCGCAAGCCTTTGAGGCACCACCTCTATAACCACCTATCTCTAATAGGTGGTTATAGAGGTGGTGCCCTTTTCGTACACGTATCTTGAAATTAAGTTATTTATTGTAAAAATAAACTAACATGAAATCTACGAGTACCTTATTGAGTTTCAATACATTAACATAATAAACTTTAGGAGGAGGTAGGGCACAGCGAGATTACCTACCGGAGGTACCTCCGCCTTACAGAAGATCGCAGCCAAATAACATTATTTGTTTCAAATAGTGTTGTCCTGCGGTGAGTAAGGTTGTCAGAGCTCTTTAGGGGGAAGGGGGTTCGGGGTCGGCAACGCGTGCGTGATGTCTCTGGTATTGCAAGCGCTCATAGGCTACGGTAACCGCTTACCATCAGGTGGGCCGCAAGCTTGTTTGCCACCTCTGTTGTATAAAAAAAACAGCACAGCCCAAAGAAAGGAATAAGTTATAGAACTCATAAATCTCATTGGTAAATTAGAAGGCCTTCGGGAGTTATTCAGGAACTTCCCAATATCTTGGCAAAGAATAAATAATAGAGGAAAAGTTTGGCGACTACCTAACCCACCCGGCTTTACATGACTACAGCTGTTCTTAGCTTAGGTAAGGAACTTTCGATAAAACTAACAATTTTAGACGTGTTTTCTAGTGAAAAGTGCTAAGAAAATTTAACCGAGGTCGAGGTGAATAGATTATAATGTTATTATTTGATAATTTTAGTAGCAGTGACGGCCACCGATGCTCAAACCCTTACTTATAAACGCTTGTTAAGTTAAAGCATGGTTTAAAATTATCCTTGCCGCTGTTTCATAATATGAAATAGAAAGAGATGACAATACTTTTGATTGTTTAATAATAATAATAAAATACATTTTATTTCAGGTAACTTAAGAATAGTACAGATGTTAAAAACTAAATTCTTGGACCTAAATATATACCATAACCCAAAATATATAAAATAAAAAATTATATATTTAAAAAAGTAATATTTAATTTATAGTTTGTTAAAAGTCATATCATTAGTTCTTATGTTTCCAAGCGATTTCAGCCAAATGGCAGCACAGAGTCTTCGAATAGCTTCATCAAATCAAGCCAGCAGCGTAGTGGCTTGACAGTCGACATGGCTTGAACAGTTTTAGGGTAGATATCTGAAGACAAAGCTTTATTCTTAGAGGTCTGTTTGAAAGGTCGTGAAGTTGCCAACTTTTCGCATTAATTTATGTGTCCAGTATGCGCACTTACTTAACTTCGGGATTTATTTGAAAAGAAGTTTTTAAGGTTGGCTGTGTCTTTTTAGGTTTTCGAAGGCAGTTAATTCAAATAGTTACTTTTATGGCAGATTATAAGGTTTAAAATGGGTTGGTAACTGTAGTTTTCTGACTGTGATTGAAAAGGCCTTTATATATCGACGAGGACGTCGGTAGCGCAGCGGGTGAGTGCCCGTTTAAGACGCTGCGGAACAAATGTTTGCATCAGTTGGAAATATTTGTTACGGGTCTGGGTGTTATGGTACCATCGGACTCCTAGTTTCTGATACCCACGGGTCAGGACTATGTATGAAACTGTTGGTTGTTATTAATTTATTTATATTTTAAAGGACTGACTCATAGCTCAGTTGGTAGTAACTCTGCCTTCTGCACTAGAGGTCGCGGGTTCGATTCCCGCTTTGGACAAACATTTGTGTAATTAACACAGTTGTTTGTTCTGTGTCTGGGTGTTAAATATTTATCTATAATTTATATCAGTCTCTGGTACCCATAGTACAGGCTATGCCTAGTTTGAGATCAGTTGACCGTGTGTGATATGTCCGGAATTATATATTTATTTATATGTTATTTATCCCTAACGTTATTTGTCTAAACTCTCTCTCTCTGTTATGTAGTAACTTCATTACGGTCAAAACTTCAACTATGGATATTAATAACTTAAGTTTAGATCTTCCGTTAACCGCGAAGTTCGTGTTTGCGGTCATTATCTATGGTTACCGGATCAGCCGGAAACTTGCCATAACTTCTTCGGACCAGTGGTGCCCTTGGATCATTCGCAGATTTGAGTTCGTATGAGGGTTTTTTAGGTTGAGCCGTTACGGCGTGATTGATCAACAAACATCCAAACATCCTCACAAACTTTCATATTTATAATATTAGTAGAATTTCTGTGGATTAAGGGCTTGACAAAAAGACTGTAGCAACACGCAGAGCAATCATTTCAGCCGTACGACGTCCACTGCTGAACATGGCCTCCCCCACAGACAGAGCGAATTCCTATCATCTGGGGGGATTTGCCCATACTCACCACGCTGGGCATGCGGGTTGGCGAGCGCAGTTAGAGCTATCTCTGTCAAATGAGGGACGCTGCTGCCCATCCCCTACTTTTTTCCCTTAGTCGCCTCTTACGACATCCGCGGATAGGTAGATATGGAGGGGCATATTCTTCAGCCGGGGCCACCACGGCTATATAAACGTAGAGCGAGCAATATAAACATAATTTTATGGTGGTATCATGGCAGGCCAATCTGATGGCGGGGTGACACGCGGTGTCTGACACTAAAAATGACACCACAATTCAAAAACCTTTCCAAATGGCACGCTATACTCTTATAAGCTTAGTAGGTACTCTTACTCATCAGACGTACCAGCGGGTTATAAGCTGCAAGATTCGAGGTAATAAAAGTAGGTAGTAATTATCTTCTATCTACTAAGGCTCGTATTCAAAGACAAGACTCAAGCGTTGATCTGTACTTATATCTCGATTTGAGTCGAGATTCTAATTCTTGAACAGTATTTATGTATAGATTCAATGATCACAGTTCACCTGAGTAAATGCTTATTCCGAAACGTCAATCAGACGAAATTGGTGCTTGATTTTAGATTTGATTAGACATTAATCAAATGACATTTTCGTTCCGTTACACGTACTTTGATGCATATTTATGCTTCACTTTATAGTTCTGTTCTATTTCCACCCTGGCTGTTTGAATTTCTGCGTAAATCGAATCGAAAATTATAAATAAATCAAAATGTAAACGAGAACATTTGAGTACAGATTTGAGACTCGATTCAGCTGAGAGTAGTTTAAGTACCGTTCTTGAATAAAAGTTATGTTTGAGAAGAGATTCATTACTTAAATAGAGTTCAGCTGATCTGTGATTAAATCTAAGTTTGAGTCGTGTCTCTGAATACGAGCCTAAATCTATTATAAAATATATTAATAATAGATTATAAATCTATTATAATCTATTATAAATGCGAAAGTTTGTGAGGATGTTTGGATGTTTGTTGTTCAATCACGCCGTAACGGCTCAACCGATTTCGTTGAAACTTGGAATAGATAAAGTTATTTACCTAGAATATTATATACTTAGGCTACTTTTTATGTAGGTACCACGCGAGCGAAGCCGTGGGCGGAAGCTAGTTATCTATTATCCTAAGTACAAAGGTTTGGTTTAGACACAGTCACCTTGCACTTTGACACCATAGCCACTTATAGGAACTAAAAAAAGCCAGTTCTATGTTTTGTTGAGCCATTACAGTGTGACTTCCCGCCTGGAGAGGTACCTTACAGAAGATCGCAGCCAACTAAGGCAGTAAGGTTGCCAGAGCTCTTTAGGGGGGAGGGGTCGCCAACCCGTGCGTGATGCCTCTGGTATTGCAAGCGCTCATAGGCAACGGTCACCGCTTACCAACAGGTGGGCCGAAAGCTTGTTTGCCAAAAAAAAAGCCACGCAAACCATAGCTAAATCAATCAATTACTGACCCAGAACAACCAAGAATGAACTAAAGCATAGCCAAAGAGTAGAAGTCGCGTTGTCAAAGCCATTTTGCATATTATCGCGTTGCAAAAACGTAATGCACAATAAAACCAAAGCCAATGTAGCAAATGTCGTAAAACACAAAATAACTATCGCCTATCGAACTGGATTTACGACCTCAAACACTGTTTACATACAAAACACACGCGAAACTCAACCTTACCTACTTTACTTACGGGCTATTTTCGCCGCCGTTTCTTACTATCTGATTCACGTGACTGTACAAAGGAGTTTAAACGTTATCTCGTCGGGATACAGTATGTTTTGTTGAAGCTGGAGATTGATTATCCGTTTCGCAATCAAAGAATAAGTTATCGGGGCGGAACAATGACCTTTGATAGCACTATTTGGGTGAAAGGAAATTATTCAGTACCTACTTATCTAACTAACTATTGTTTTATAATCCAGATTTGTCGGTCACTATGAAGGCTCTTCGTAGGTGGACCATCATAACTTACTAACTTTAATAAAAATTTCACAAAAAAACAGTTTTGTTAAAAAAAAAATACAGCCGACTTGAGAACCTCCTCCTTTTTGAAGTCGGTTGATAAAAAGACAAACTATCTATACCTACAACGTGTTCCGATACTAATATACCATCCTGAAAAGGTTTTATTTTCTAAGCAAAAATAATAATTATTCGCAAAACATTGTTTAATTTTCAAAAGTCGTAGAACAAACTTAATTGCCAATTAGATGCAGATTGTGCTTCTCCACAATCTCGATCGATCCCAAGAGACTCAGATTACTTGCCCTATCGAGATGTGCATATTTGATCCTTTTGAGATCCTCGGCGGACGACTCAGCCACCGCACCTGCTTCGTAGATTTAATAAATCATGATGTACGTAGGTAAAAGTCCTGCTTCGCTATTTTAAGGAGCTGGGCTGGCTGGGGTAGGGTAGGCATAGGGGGACAATGCACAAAACACCCCACAGCGGGAAGTCAGTGCAGGTCTAACCACCCCCGATTAGAATTAGTAGGTACCTACGCTTTAAAAAATAAAAACGGCTCAATATTGGACATTTTGATTGTTTAATTGGGATGGTATGTGTAATGTATCCGTAATGTATATTTAAATAAATATTCCAGACATAACACAACTGATCCCAAACTAGGTATAGCCTGTACTATGGGTACCAGAGACTGATATACATAATAGATATATATATAACACCCAGACACAGAACAAACAACTGTGTTCATCACACAAATGTTTGTCCAGTGCGGTAATCGAACTTGCGACATCTAGCGCAGAAGGCAGAGTTACTACCAACTGAGCTATGAGGCCAGTTTTGATTAAAACTAAGAATTAATATAATTTAACGCGTTGATGTTTCCTCGATAAATTCGTTTCATTAATAATAACACAGCAGTATATGTTATGAAACACCTTGTAGGTCATCTATAGAAGTCACTTCAAACTGGTAGCTATACTAATGGTAGAGAAATGTTCAGGAATCTTAGAAATTTCCCCAATACTCCGCGCCGGGTTTCATTTTGCCCAAGCGAAATGTTCGCGCTCAACAAATTTCATTTTTATGGCTTGTGTTTTTCCTTAGCTGTGTTACAAAATGATTTTTAATTTAATATCTTTCTTCAGACAATCTCGGAACAAACAAATAAAACAAAGTATTTTTATTAATATTTTTTGGAAGATTCTTGAGTTTTGAACAAATGCTCTTAGCTTGAAGTGGGCCAAACATTTTTCTTATAAAGATTACCTTGGAAGAAGTTTAATACCAACAAATGAATGAGAAGGTTATTAAATTACACTTCACACTAATATTATAAATGCGAAAGCACTCTCCCTCTATCTCTCCATCTCTCCATCTCTCCGTCTCTCCATCTCTCCGTCTCTCCATCTCTCCGTCTCTCCGTGTCTCCGTCTCTCCGTCTCTCCGTCTCTCCATCTCCCTGTCTCTCTGTATTTTTGTAAAGATTCACGCATAAACTGCTGAACCGATCTTGGGGAAATTTCGCGTCATAAAGATGACCATCCTGTACAATTCATTATTAATATCTGTTCGGAAATACAATTTCTTTGAGTTTCTAAAGCTCTTCGGAAATCTGGATCGGTAAAAAATGATAACTTTTAGTTGAACTTTAGCCAAATCCTTCGTAAATACAATATGATAGCGATAAGATAATCTTTCTGTGTAAAGTAGCCTTAACGTTGGCTCATTGTCACATGACGAATTGTCTCGTAAATATCGCCATTAATATCTGCTTGTGTTGTAATAGACCATTACAAGAACAAGACACATAAAGTCGCTAGTCATTGTTTGTTTGAGAGTTATTCTTAAAGTAGTATCATTAATAATGTGCTTTACTCAGTAGGCTAATAATACTTTGTCATTTCTGTTTTATATTGTATTATTCTCGATAAGTTGAGTACTTATATTTGGTTAAGTAATTAATTATTTATGTTTTATGCTTGTAATAACACCCAACAGTCACATACATTTGATAGTCCTGACCCCACACTAGTATTCCCTGTGTCGTGGGTATCAGAAACTACGAGTACCATTGTACCACAACACCCAGACCCGGAACAAGTATTTGCAGATCATGCAAGCATTTGTCCCACAGTGGCAATTGAACCCGCATCCCTTGCGTCTCAGACGGGCACTCGCCCACTACGCCACCAAGTTCTAAATGAATGTGCTATACTAGTGTTCTCAAACGGTGAAGGAAAACATCGTGAGGAAACCGGCATGTCCTAGAAACTAAAAATTCTAAGACATGTGACATGTGCACGAAAGGAGCCTCTAAAAGGCGCACTTCAATCCTTCACTACACTTGATTCTTTCAACAACGGTCATAGGCCCTTTTCAGGGCCACCATAACTTATCCTGATCACTAACCTAATAGAGGATGACCAAGAATAAACCAGTGACACTACGCGAGGATTTTTTAAAATTTGTTAAAACATTTTCAGTGTCTTTGGTTAAGGTGTTCTAACGCATAAAAATCGGTTTATTTATGAACGGATGTGGGTTCGATTCCTAAGTCGTAAAAACGCAATCAAAGTCGCGGAAAACACCTGCGGTTTGTGTGAATTTGCTTTTCTTCGAAGTTTTTATTATTGTTTCTTCAAGGTGCGAAGTTTCGACACATAAATAATCTTTCTTTATGTTAAAGTTTTTGTCTGTTGCTTGCTTGCTTGTCCAGGCACTGATTATTTCTTGGTCATTCTGTATTAGGTCAGTGACCGGGTTGAAGAATGATGGTTGGTGAAAGAATCAGTGTGGGAAAGGATTAAAGTGCGTGCACATGTCTTAGAATTTTTAGGTTGTAGGACATGCCGGTTTCCTCACGATGTTTTCCTTCACCGTTTGAGACTACTAATAAGATGTGCACATAAATTTTCCGAATTGAATTTCCGGACTCCGCTATAAGCCACGACGGAGGCCTTCGCGCGGCCTAAGAATTCCGTCACCAGAGTTGGCCACATCATATTCACTCTACCTATTCACATTAATAGCTAACATTAAATTCATAGAAAAATACTACAGTAATAAAAAAAATTTAAAAAATATGAATCAAATTTAAAGATTTTTCTACGAAATCAATGTCATACTGTCCCTGCGAATGGAGTGAAATCACATTCCCGATTAAGAATACCGGGGTTAGTCTCACAAACAGCCTCCAATACGAGATTAATTTAGAAGAGTCGACCTTCTGACCGCAAGAATAACCTCCTTCGACCGCAGTCGGGTAATTAAACGTATTACATACGGGCGCTATTAGTCCCCGTCCCCGGCATCGCTCGCCGCCCGCGGGGAAATCTCCGGCTAACGGGCTTACTTGCGCAGATTCTAGATTAACTGGATAGGGGCTTTATGGCTTCTGAGGTCACTGACATTCAACACCACACATACCATATATTATTCATATTATGGATTTTCCATTCGAATTTATGTGCGCTATGCTAGTGCTCTCAAACGGTGAAGGAAAACATCGTGAGGAAACCGCCATGTCCTAGACCAAAAATTTTTAAGACATGTGACATGTGCACGAAAGGAGACTCTAAGAGGCGCACTTTAATCCTTTCACTACACTGATTCTTTCATCGACGGTCATAGGCCCTTTTCAGTGCCACCATACCTGGTCACTGACCTAATACAGGTGACCAAGAAAGAATCAGTGACACAGCAAGAAGAAAATTATTAATATAATAAATGCGAAAGTAACTCTGTTTGTTTGTTTTGTTAGTATTTTTGTTTGTAACTTCATCACGTCTGAACAGATTGTAATGAAATTTGGCAAGGTAATAGATTATATCCTGGGAAAGGACATAGGCTATAATTTGGGCCCTTTTAGGGTCGCTGACCTAATACAAGATACAAGAAACGCAGCGTGACCAAAACAGAACACGGGACATGACGTTGGAATAAAATAAAAGCTTCTTGGAAACAGCCTTCTTGCAGTCAGTTCACATAATTAATACCTGCTCGTTAACCAAGTGCTGGATTTCCCGTGGGAAGTCTGCAAAGTAGCGACATACTGAATTAATGATCGAGAGAGCAAAGCGATCGTAGACCTCTTAAACAATTTGGACGGATCGGCGCTGTATATTTGTTACAGCATAACTTTTTTTTTTTTTTTTTATACTACTGAGGTGGCAATCAGGCATACGGCCCACCTGTTGGTAAGCGGTTACCGTAGCCTATGAGCGCTTGCAATACCAGAGGCATCACGCACGCGTTGCCGACCCCGAACCCCCCTCCCCCTAAAGAGCTCTGGCAACCTTACTCATCGCAGGAACACAACACTATTTGAAAACAAATAATGTTATTTGGCTGCGATCTTCTGTAAGGCGGAGGTACCTCCCCAGGCGGGCTGCTCCAATTCAGAACGAGAAAATCTCGCTGTACCCTTCCTCCTCTCAAAACCAACCGGACCACCGTCAATCCGAGTTGCATGGAATTTAGTAAGTCAACAGGTTGTACTATCAAGATTTGGTGGTAAGAATATGCCATAAAAAGGCCAATGGGTTGTTAAGATATAGCGGGTATAAAAAATGTACACAGATACATGATTGAGGGAGATGAGGGTTGTAATATGAAAAAGTTTGTTCCTACATTCCAAAACGATTTTTAATTTAACCCTACAGTTTGTTTTTTAATTCAATTCAATTCAATTTATTTAAATTTTAGACATGTCATCCATTTTGTTAGTAAAAAATAATAATTAAAAACTTATAAAATATGTTAGTAAGCACAAAATTATAACCAGTAAAAAAAAACATTATTGAGTGACCAACTGTGCGACTGTATTTTATTTTTTTATTTATTTATTTAGGAACAACAAACAACTACATTATATATGTAAGATACAGTGAGTAGTAGGTACATAATTTCATATGCAACAAATTATTAATAATGTAGTCCACAACGTTATCCACAACTTAGTATATAAGAGTAACAAAAAAGTCCAGCTAGAGGGCCCGTCATAAAAAAAAAAAACATTTTTATTAACTGCTGTGACAAAAGAAATAGATGATGACTGTATTGAGAGAAACAGTAATTAGTAACATTCAAAAACCAATAGAACGTGAACTCTCATTCGGTAAAGTTTCAATGACTTCGTAGTTCAGGTAAGATTGGATGTTAGTTAGAAAATGCTAAAGGTGCGATTTTCTAAGTTCGATCTGATGCCATGATGTAACAATTTAGACTATAATTATATTAACCCGAACAAATAAACAAACAGAGAACAGACTAAATCTTCCGGGTGATTTTGGTACATTTTATTTAGTAACCCCTAACCACATTTTTGAGGAAAAATACATGTAAACGGGTATTTTTTTATGCATAGACGAAAAAGAGTGGTTCTCAATGTACAAGGTGTTAAAGGAAATAAGGTTTGCAAACAGCAACGTTTTGTTAAGAGGATACAAAAATCAAAATAAATGGTCGAGTGGGTGGAGTGAAGAAAGTGACAGCGCTATGCACTATAATTGAATGCGGAAAGAGATAGCAAGCGTTAGAAGGCGCTCGGAAGTAATCGACGTAAGCGACATATAAGAAAATATATATTATCTCAAAAACTATCTATTTCTTTTAAAAAGTGTCTTGGATTTAGGTACACAATGCTATTGTCTAACACAATATTTAAAATAAAGTTATTTTTGTTAGATAGTGTCAGAGTTTTTTCGAAAAAACTGTTGCAGAGGACCCAACTTTAAAAAATAAATCTATCGAGAAAAGTTTTACCAATCGCGTTTCTGTCTTGGATTTACGTAAATAAAATGCTCAAGTTATCTTTGTCATAAAAATCAAAACTGTGCGTTTTGCGGTTATTGAGAAAAAACGATTCAAAAATCATAAAATAATGAAACCCTCACCTTAATGTGCTAACCATTCGCTGATGTGCTAACTTTAATATGTTTTCTTTTTCAGGTAAGTCGACGAAAATCGAAAATGTTTCTATTTAGTGGAAAGAGTGAGTCTAATATTTTATTATAACTCTCCAAGTTCGCCTCGGAACATTCCCACGTGCCGCCGATTATATGAAATGAAAAATGAAACAAAAAACTTACAAACATTCGCAATTATATTAGTTGGATGTATGTAGAGGTAGGGCACAGCGAAATTTTCTCACTCTAAATTAGAGCAGCCTGGGAGCTACCTCCGCCTTACAGGACATAAATATTCCGGACATATCACACACGGTCAACTGATCCCAAACCAGGCATAGCCTATTCTATGGGTACCAGAGACTGACATACATAATAGATATATATTTAACACCCAGACACCGAACAAACATCTGTGTTAGTCACAAATGTTTGTCCAGTGCGGGAATCGAACTCGCGACCTCTAGTGCAGAAGGCAGAGTTACTACCAACTGAGCTATGAGGTCAAATAGTGTTGTTCCTGCGGTTAGTAAGGTTACCAGAGCTCTATAAGGGGGTTGCGGGGTCGGCAACGCGTATGTAATGCCTTTGGTATTGCAAGCGTTCATAGGCTAAGGTAACCACCTACCAACTGGTGGGCCGTATGCTTGTGGTGCACCTTCGTGGTATAAAAAATGTAGTGGGAAGTTGGATACCATTAACTAGTAATAAGACAGTCTACAATATCCTCTCCCCTTAAATTCGATTCTATATTTTTATTAATCGACAAAATTCGACATTTTCCCTTTCATTGCAGTATTTGTTTACTACTTTATCTAATAGTACCTAACCTACAACGCAATTGTGTCATCATTACCACCTCTCTCATTTTTTTCACCTCAACCACTCTAATTATGATCAACAGCCCCATTGCTTCCTCGCTGTAACACCTGATCACATTTCACAATCTAACACCGCATTGTACATCTACTAAATCAACAGTAATTTTCACCACTAAATTTTATTTAAATCGACACAAATTATGATCTAAAGCTCCATTGCAGCTCTCCTCCCCCACCCGACCACATTTCACTCTCTTACTCCGCAATGTACATCTAATAAATCAATCTTGCGGTGTTAAAATGACACGGCGCTGAATTTATTGCGTGGTTTACGGGAATCAAGATCTTTGAATATTTATGGGCGGTAGTAAAAAGGGATTTTATGGGATGAGGTCGAATTTGATTTGTGAAGCTATCTATGGTTGCTGAATTTTACTTCGACCTTGGGTCGTACCAATGGTTCTTTTTTGGCCACCCTCCGTTTGGTCAGTGGCAAAGAACAGTACAACCGCTCTTTAAACTCCGCTGCACCCTCTTAGGGGTGGAATTTCAGGAATTCCTTTCTTGGTACGACCTTCACACTAAAAGGCCACACCCTCCAAATTTCAAGACTCTAGGACCAACGTTGTAGGCTCTGCGTTGTCTGTCAGTCAGTCAGCTACTGTTTTATAATACACTAGTGAAATCCTTCGGGACTTCGGGGAACCTAAGGGGCTGAGTTTCAGGAATTCCTTCCTAATTACGCCCTTACACACCAAAAGGGCCACACCCTCATAACTTCAAGTCTCTAGGACCATTTCATCAGATTTAGATAAAACTAAGATTTCCGTGGCGCATAACTTTAATCACAGTATTGTATGTCGTACGTTGCGCCTCCTCAACGGACTGTTTGTAACAAAGCGATTAGCCTGGAGCAGTAGTCGGCAACAATAACAATTAACCCACTTGGACAGTCGAACTGCTATTGTTCCCTCTTTTACGACTCGGGAGTTTTCCGGAAACACGGCACTGCGATGATTCTGTGGCGGCAGGATTGTGCCAAGTTAGGTTGAATGCACCCACGCGATAACCAAGCGTTAGAAAAGTTGCTTGAGAAATAGCTTGCTCCCACGTCTTCACTCGTCTGGGACCGGTGTGAAAAGTAGCCCATGTCACTCTCAAAAAACCACGGATCTTTTGTTGTGTGAAAGAATGCCACGCAACGCATTCTTTTGCATCTAACTAAAGAAAAACAAGACACGTATCTACGGTACTACAGAAAATACAACCAAAACAGATTTTAAGTAACCAAAACTTTTTAAATTAATCTTTATACATTGGATAAAGTAACCGCTCGCTATGCGTTGGTGAACAATGGCTGCAAGTGGTATACCACTAACATGGTATATATACCATGTTTTCTAAAACTCATTTTATAAAACGGAAATTTTCACGTATTTCCTCTGAAACCGCTTATTGTCATAGTAAACAAGCTTTGTTTTGCCAAGCAATACAGAAAATATCCCTCTGGTTTGTAGCCAAGTCTAGTGTAACACCCGTGCATACAATAAGGCTCGTATTCAGAGACACGACTCAAGCATAGATTTAATCACAGATCAGCTGAACTCTATTTAAGTATTGAATCTCTTCTCAAACATAACTTTTATTCAAGAACGGTACTTAAACTATTCTCCGCTGAATCGAGTATCAAATCTGTACTCAAATGTTCTCGTTTACATTTTGATTTATTTATAATTTTCGATCCGTTTTACGCAGAAATTCAAACAGCCAGGGTGGAAATAGAACAGAACTATAAAGTGAAGTATAAATATGCATCAAAGTACGTGTAACGGAACGAAAATGCCATTTGATTAATGTCTAATCAAATCTAAAATCAAGCACCGATTTCGTCTGATTGACGTTTCAGAATAAGCATTTACTCAGGTGAACTGTGATCATTGAATCTATACTTAGGTACTGTTCAAGAATTAGAATCTCGACTCAAATCGAGATTTAAGTACAGATCAATGCTTGAGTCTTGTCTCTGAATACGAGCCTAAGAGTCTTTCAGTATGGGATAGTCAGAGACAAGTTTTTTTTATGTTATACGGAGGAAAACAGGCGGCCCACCTGATGGTAAGCGGTTACTGTCGCCTATTGACATCTGCAACACCCTGCTAATGCGTTGCCTGCCCTGGAGAAATCTTTTTGTATTTTTCTTAAAACTCTTCATGTTGTAGGTAGGTTAGCGGGAAAACCTCGGAAGGAAGCTCATGTGGTATGGTACTTTACACAGAAATAGGTAGTTTGGCTGACGTTTTCTGAAGCTTACTTTATAAATACTGTAGTTTAAATAGCTTATGTTATTCGAGGTAAAGAAGTCAATCTATTCCAAGTTTCAACGAAATCGGTTGAGCCGTTACGGCGTGATTATAAATAATAAATATAAATAAATATTCCGGACATATCACACACGGTCAACTGATCCCAAACTAGGCATAGCCTGTACTATGGGCACCAGAGACTGACATACATAATAGATATATATTTAACACCCAGACACAGAACAAACATCTGTGTTAGTCACAAATGTTTGTCCAGCGGGAATCGAACCCGCGACCTCTAGCGCAGAAGGCAGAGTTACTACCAACTGAGCTATGAGGCTTGTCAACAATTGAACAACAACTATCCAACAATCCTCACTAACTTTCGCATTTATTATATAAGTAGGAAGTAGGATGTTCTAGAGAAGAGCCTATCATTGACCTTGTCATTGAAATTGAAAAGCGATCGATGGACCCGAAATCGATGTTTCGATTGAAGGCCCATCGATGGTCTATCGTCGATGTTGGGTTCTCACGAATTGCGATTGGCTGAGTGCGTGTAAAATTCAACAACTGAAAGCCCATCGGTGATCCTTCACCGATGTCGGGTTCTCAGAACGCGTCTGTTTTCCCGAAAGAGTACAATCTAGGAGTCTTCAAATCTGGGGTCAATAAGTTCACTCTGGGAAAGCGTGCTCCATCTTAGGCCACATCTCACTTGCAAAAGTGAGTTGGTGGCCAAACCCTAACCAATATCAATAAAAAAAAAAAAAAAAAAAACAATCTTTCATAAAGTTGCGTGAGTTGGCGCGGTGTGCGGGCTAGCGTGGAGCCAAGCCGGCATTGGCATTGCTTTTGACAGTGTCTTGTTATAATCCTCTTTTGTGAAATTGCGGTACACAAACCCAACAATACATTTACACAATATGAGTAGGTATGTCCTTTTACCACATTGTTACTAAATGTATTGTGTACTACTGAAGCGTATTGTAGAGTTTCTAAGGACAGCGGCGTCCGTCTTATAGTTAGGGTCTTGTAGCGGTGGGTTTAATGTTTTTTTCTATTTTTTTCTTTCACATGTGCTACATACTACACTACAAACTGTGTGATGGTAGCGCTAGCTAATAAATACCCCTCTAATACGCGTGTACAAACAAGTTAAGTAGCCAGTTACGTAGGTTTTTTCATAAAAGAGATTTTTTGAAGATTTTTAGAGAGTAAAAAACACAAATAAGTAAATAACGGTCGTCGAAACTCGGTATTGCTATTATATAAACCTCGCTGTCGACTCTGTAACCCTAATGTGCCTACAACTTGTAGGTATTCTTGTATAGTTTCCCAAGTACGAGTCTAGGTACACTCGTACACAAAGTACACCGAGCTAGTTACTATAATCATATGTGTACATGTTAGACGAAAATCGATTCGCAACATGAACAGTCTATAGGAAATTCGCTGGTACACTCCATGCCTGGTTTCAATAAAGGTTTGCATGCTTGTCGTGTCGTGTCACTGATTCTTTCTTGGTCAATACAGGTCTAATACAGTATTAGGTCAGTGACCAGTTCGAGGTATGGTAGCCCCGTGCCTATGACCGTCGGTGACAAAATCAGTGTAGTGAAAGGATTGAACCGCTCCTCTTATAGGCTTCTTTCGTGTACAAAAAGGATAAAAGTTTACAGCATTTTCCATGAAATAAATGTCAGGCTGGTAACAGTGTGACTGAAAATATATTAAAGACTTAGGAGACCTGGGTAATAATACCAGAGAAGAAACTTTTGTGCCAAACCCGTTTTGCCCCTTTAGCTATAGTAGTAAGAATTACCTACAGTTTTGCAACGTGGCGTAAGTCCAAACACCCAACAAACTCTGCACTGCAGTGCTCTATAAAACAGGCCCTAGAGCTTTATTTTATTCACCCGTCGAAATGGACAAAACAAAATAAAACCTTGGTTTCCTAAGGAACGGTGCCGTTCGCTGTCAGCCGTTGGTAGTTGACAGTCTCTGATTACGAACAAAATATAACAGCGATCACCTATATGTGACTTAATCTTTTAAAAGACAAATTCCAAAGGGGGATTTGGTACTTATTTCAATAAAATCAAAAATATCACTTAGAAACCTCTTCGAAACTAAGTGAGGCTACGCCTGTTCCTCGTTACAAAGTCTAGAAGAATCAAACAACAAACAGGGCGCGCGTGACTCAGATTTTTCTTTTCACAAATGGAATTTAGAACTTCAGCGTGGTGCCGATCGAAAAAGAGAAGTTATAAAAACTACTAATCCGATATCGATACAATTTATAGGGTAGATATACAATATTCAAACCTCGATACTATGCTCTAAACGATGGTGAAAAAACCATTGAAATCGGACCATTATTTGCGGAGTAATCGGTGTAAAAACATTTTTATTATTATTTTTATATGTATCCTGCTCTTTTTCTAATATTTTTTTTTCTTTGTAAATAAATGGCAATAAATGTTTTTTTTTTTTTTGTTTTTTTTTTTAAATGATAATAAAATCACATACCTACATAGTTTCCAAATTATTATTGTGAACCTTCCACTTTTTTTAACGTTTGTTATAAAGATGGCGGTGGACGGCTCTTTAAAGAACCCAAGGCTTAACCAGCTAACTCCTTTATAAGCTATGAAACTTTATATTTCTCATAAAATCCGGCGCGAGTCACACCGACGCGAAATATTACGTTGTGATTGACTTGAACTTTGTTTGCATTTTGAGGCTCGTATTCAGAGACACGACTCAAACTTAGATTTAATCACAGATCAGCTGAACTCTACTTAAGTATTGAATCTCTGCTCAAACATAGCTTTTATTCAAGAACGGTACTTAAACTACTCTCAGCTGAATCGAGTCTCAAATCTGTACTCAAATGTTCTCGTTTACATTTTGATTTATTTATAATTTTCGATCCGTTTTATGCAGAAATTCAAACAGCCAGGTTGGAAATAGAACAGAACTATAAAGTGAAGTATAAATATGAATCAAAGTACGTGTAACGGAACGAAAATGTCATTTGATTAATGTCTAATGAAAACTAAACTCAAGCACCGATTTCGTCTGATTGACGTTTCAGAATAAGCATTTCCTCAGGTGAACTGTGATCATTGAATCTATACATAAATACTGTTCAAGAATTAGAATCTCGCCTCAAATCGAGATTTAAGTACAGATCAATGCTTGAGTCTTGTCTCTGAATACGAGCCTGAGAGTTCGAAGTTTGTGTGTCCTTGAAATGTTTGTGTAGAACTTACGTTTTAAATTTGCTTATTTGCTTGTTTTGACTGCTTTGCTTTGCTTTACCAAATGATTTTTAAGGTGACTTGGAGCAAAAGTTTAAATCATGATAAATTTCTCATATGTACCTAACGTTTTGAATAAGTTTTATAGAGACGTGAGTCTGGTGGAGTGGTGGTAATGGTAACTAAGCGAGGAAAGCTGCGAGCGGGTAAACTATTTGCTAATAAGTTAGTGCCGTTGCAGATTGGGCGTTCAGCACTTACAATCTGTTTTTTCACAGTGACAGGTGTCGCTATGACGCGCGTTGACGAAATCTACTGTGGACGAATTTAATATTTTAATGGCACTTGTATAATTTTTACATTTGTAAGCACCTGGTTACTGCTAAATATTCATAATCATTATAATTTCAGCCGTAGAACGACCACTGCTGAACATAGACATACCCTTTTTTCCAGAGAGAATGATTTCATATATTCATATTCATTTATTCAGTAACAATTTTACAATCGTATTTGAAATAACTTAAGATTAGATAATAATTTGAATAGCCGTGGTGGCCCCGGCTGAAGAATAGGCCCCTCCATATCTACCTATCCGCGGATGTCGTAAGAGGCGACTAAGGGAAAAAAAACCAGGGGATGGGCAGCAGCGTCCCTCATTTTAACAACGATAGCTCTAACTGCGCTAGCCAACCCGCATGCCCAACGTGGTGAGTATGGGCAAATCCCCCCACATGATAAGAAATTCGCTCTGTCTGTGGGGGAGGCCATGTTTAGCAGTGGACGTCGTGCGGCTGATATGATGATGATGATGAGATAATAATTACATTAAAATAAAATAAAAACTATCATGCACAATACTCTATCATGATTTTGTGCGGTACCCAACGTTTTCCAACAACCTTTGCTGGATCATCTTTCCATGTAGTGGGGGGCCGTCTTACGCTGCACTTTCCAGTGCATGATCTCCACTGGAGAACTAGTCTGCCCCAACTAGTAGTATCTTGCCTGAAAAGGAACAAGTTTATACAAATCTATATAACTGTAGCCACAAGGACAGAGTTTGTTACAAAAGCCTCTCAAACGATTTTACATATACCAATCAAAATACGAATACATTTATATAAAAAAAGATGTATTTACTGAATATCTTCGCACTGCTATGTTATAAGGTAGTGATTAACTCTAGTTACTGAGTCTTTACCCTACTTTTTACAACAAAGCGTGCCCTCAGATGTAACGAAGTAGTTAATGCCACTGGCGGCCACCCATCCATCCATATCAGATCGGAAGTATGCTTATTTTCCACTTTAGTTGTATAAAAGCCAATATATTATTAGCATCATCCGTGTCTGGATACAATCGTCAAAGTTTGTACGAAAAAACACCACGCAGACAAAGTCGCGGGCGATTCTCTAGTAGTATTGGTACGTCACAGGTGCGTCAAACTTATGTGTACGATTCAATGCGTCCCACCTCCTCATGGCGGCCATCCAACTTTGAAAGCCTTTGTCAATATCCTGAAAGGGATGACGCAGGTGGATCCGAATGATAAGTGTAGTTATTTACTTATAGGAAGTTTACTTGAAAGAAATAAAACTCTTTATTTATTTTAACACCCAGAACTTTTTGAACTTTTATATGAGGCCTATAGTTAACGACCAAGTCTAAGTGCCATAAGTCATCACTGGCAACACGCATAATATGGGAGCATTTGCCCATAGTCGCTACGCTGGGCATGCGGGTTGGCGAGCGCAGATAAAGCTATTGTTGTTGATAGGGAACGCTGCTGCTCATCCCCTAGCTTTTTTTCCTTAGTCGCCTCTTACGACATCCACGGGTAGTGGAGCCTATTCTTCAGCCGGGGGCATCACGGTTAACCATTAGAGTATAAACTACCTAATAATAATAAGTTACACATAAATACATTTGGTGTACAATAAAGGTACATAGGTAAATAATAACCCTGTTTTGAAAGAAAGAAAGAAAGAAAGAAAGAAAATACATTTATTTTGGACACACAAGCACAGCATAATATAATAAAAAAAGACACAAGGTACAGGTTACAATACAAAAGGTAGGGAGGAAACAAAACAAAAGTAGGTAGGAAGTAACAAAACTAGGGTATTCATTAGTCCGTGCCAATGCATGCGTGAGCCACAAAAGGTTCCATCTCAGCATTGATGTTTTGTGAGAGATTGCTGCCTGAGAAACCTGTATTACAAGTCACCCGTGCCCCAACATCATGGCTGTCATACAACGGTGACCACTCTTACAGAACCAAATACCTCTACATCAGCGATGTAAAAACCTCTCCGCGTAATGAATTTCCCGCAAAATACAGCCTGCGTACTTTACGTGACACTGACGTACACTAATTACTACGTTGTTCCACCGGAGAGTAGAAAGGAACAACTTGCGATATGTTCCTTCACCCTTTGAGAGGATAGCACATGGTACAGTCACCTGCATTAATATGTTATACATTATACATTTATTTGCATTTACCTTTTTTTTTTATACAACTGAGTTGGCAAACTAGCATACAAGTAGCCTATTAACGCTTGCAACACCAGAGGCATCACGCATGCGTTGCCGACCCCGAACCCTAATGTAGTGACTAGTATTTAAGGAACCTGCATTCCATATCTTATGCTGTCTCCGGGGACAACTGACAGTGACAGATAACAGATGGACACATACTCTCTGGGAGTCAGTCAGTCTGTGGTCAAGCCGGCACGAGCAGGCGCGCGGGAAATCACTGCGAGACTGTGAGATATTATATGTGATATAATAACAACGAGGGAGTTGTCCTGCTAGGAACCAGAGAGATGAAAGGCATACACCACCCCTCCCCCCCTAAAGAGCTCTGGCAACCTTACTCATCGCAGGAACACAACACTATTTGAAACAAATAATGTTATTTGGCTGCGATCTTCTGTAAGGCGGAGGTACCACTCCAGGCGGGCTGCCTACCTACGTTTATACCTGCGTTATACATTTCATAATTTTCAAAATGTTGCCACAGAACTAATAAAGGCGGTCAAGTGCGAGAACTCGCGCCCTGACGCTTCCGTACCATTACACGGGGTCAGAAAATCAAAATTCCAAGTGTAGGAACAGACAAACTTATATAATGCTGTCGCACACGTAGTTCATTGTATGTTGTTGACCGCAAATATAACTTTGTCTTGTAATAATTCCGCACGGATTTGAAAAAATCTGCTAAATATGCATTTCTTGACCGCAAAAACCAACAATTTGTAAATATTTCTAAATCGATAAGAGCCTTTTTTGAGTTGTAGCCACATTTTCCTACAAACTTCGCAATCTATTCTAATGTAGCTGTCTGCCTTCTATAATTATTAGGATACTTGGCATGTTTATTAAATGCTAGCTTCCGCCTACCACGCGGCTTTGCTCGCGTTGTATCTACAAAAAAAGTAGCCTATATTCTAGGTAAAGAACTCTTTTTTTTTATAAATAAATAAATAAATATTCCGGACATATCACACACAGTCAACTGATCCCAAACTAGGCATAGCCTGTACTGTGGGTACCAGAGACTGATATACATAATAGATAAAATATATATTTAACACCCAGACACAGAACAAACACCTGTGATAGTCACAAATGTTTGTCCAGTGCGGAAATCGAACCCGCTAACTCTAGCGCAGAAGGCAGAGTTACTACCAACTGAGCTATGAGGCCAGTCAATTATGCAAGTTTCAACTAAATCGGCTGAGCCGTTACCGAGTGATTGATTAACAAACATCCGCACAAACTATCGCATTTGTAATATTAGTAGCATGTAGGTATTATTTTATAAGACTTAAACTAAACTAAATAATGTAACTGTTCATACTTTATCCAAAGCTTGCTGATTACTTATCTGAGCACAGCCTTCACAGAATGAATCACTTGATTAAAACGCCCCGGTGTGTGAGTAATGGAGTTAGCGGAACACGCGCGGGATCAAAGCGGGACACCCGGCTCGCCACCCGTCATGCCCATACTACCCTGATGGCGGTATCAGATAGGCTGCTTTTACCCTTCCTTTGTCGACTTTTTATCATCCTATACTATCCTATGCCGTGGTGGCCCCGGCTAAAGAATAGGCCCCTCCATATCTACCTATCCGCGGATGTCGTAAGAGGCGACTAAGGGAAAAAAAGCTAGGGGATGGGCAGCAGCGTCCCTCATTTTAACAACGATAGCTCTAACTGCGCTCGCCAACCCGCATGCCCAGCGTGGTGAGTATGGGCAAATCCCCCCACATGATAGGAATTCGCTCTGTCTGTGGGGGAGGCCATGTTCAGCAGTGGACGTCGTACGGCTGAAATGATGATGATGATACTATCCTACTATATTTTGAACTAGCTTCCGCCCGTTTAAGCCGGTACGGCGTGATTGAACAACAAACATCCAAACATTCTCACAAACTTTCGCATATATAATTTTAGTAGGAAGTAGGATGCGAAAGTTTGTGAGGATTTATGTGGTTCAATCACGCCAGAACGAACAGCCGTTCAGCTGAGTGGATCTGGATGAAATCTGGCACAGTGACAGATTATAGTCTGGAATAGCACAAAGGCTATTTTTTATCCTCGTACTTACCACGCGAGCGAAGCCGAGAGTGGAAGCTATTTTTAAATAAAATAATGAATTAATAATAATAATAATATCTTTATTTCAGGCTACTTGACATATTACACAAACATGTTTAATATGCCATGGCCCATATTAATAAATACCTTACAGACTAACATACATATAATATTAAACTTAAATAACTACACCACATCTAGAGTCAGGGACTTTCTTGATCGTGTGCGCCTCCCTGTAGCGACGGTAGACCACTCCAGCTGACCAGAAGTCGGGCGCGAGGAACACCTCTTTGTACTTGGCAGCTACCTGGAGCACGTAGGACTTGAAGTTAGTCGCCCTACTCGACTCCAGGCGTTTCAGGCCATTCTCAAATCTCTCAATTAAATTTCTCATATCTGGGCTAGCATAACTTCCATTCAATACTTGGCAAAGTAAGTTGGCCTTATAAATTTGCATCATCAAAACATATTAATTACTTTTTAAACGAATTTGAACCAATTGAATTAAATCTTTAAGACTTTTTTTTTTTTTTTTTATGCAACTGAGGTGGCAAACAAGCATACGGCCCACCTGTTGGTAAGCGGTTACCGTAGCCTATGAGCGCTTGCAATACCAGAGGCATCACGCACGCGTTGCCTCCCCCCCTAAAGAGCTCTGGCAACCTTACTCATCGCAGGAACACAACACTATTTGAAACAAATAGTGTTATTTGGCTGTAATCTTCTGTAAGGCGGAGGTACCTCCCCAGGCGGGCTGCTCCAATCCAGAACGAGAAAATCTCGCTGTGCCCTACCTCCTCCTAAAACTAACTCCTAAGACTGTCAATGTACGACACCTCGTACACAAAATCACTAGCACAGTGGCACGTTACTCAAATAAACAAAATCATTTCGCAAAACCCGTCGCAAAATATAACGTCACGGCTATAATACCTGGCAACGGCTACAAAAGGGTCACACCCCATTTGCCGATTTATTTCAATGGACGCCATTTTACCTAAGTAAGCGAGTTTCGGGGTTCCGGGTCAGGAAAACATAAATGGCTGGCACATAATTATCTGACTCAAACTCAAAAGGTTTTTATTTTAATAAAATCACTAGGATAACTTTGAAACTAGGTGAAACTTTTTATTTATTCTGTATTTTAGGCTATCACTGGTAATGTAGTAATGGCCGTGGTGACCCCGGCTGAAGAATAGGCCCCTCCGTATCTTCCTATCCACGGATGTCGTAAGAGGCGACTAAGGGAAGAAAGCTAGAGGATGGGCAGCAGCGTCTCTAATTTTAACAACGATAGCTCTAACTGCGCTCTCCAACCCGCATGTCCAGCGTGGTGAGTATGGGCAAATCCCCCCACATGATAAAGAATTTGCTCTGTCTTTTATTTATTTTATTTTATTTATTTTATTTTCTGTCTGTGGGGGAGGCCATGTTCAGCAGTGGATGTCGTACGGCTGAAATGATGATGATGATGACTGGTAATGTATAAATCTGAATCTGACATCCGTGACGCACTGCATGGTTCCAACGGAAGACCAGCGTTGTGCTGCTAACACGGCACAACAAATGCTGAGTTGGACTCCAATTTGTGACGAAGCGTGGACTGGCTAGGACACACATTCTTACAACCTGTCCCTTTTTTTCTATAACTTTTTTGTGTGCCTGTTTTTTTTTTAATTTTTTTGTTGTTTTTGTTATGTTGTTTTTGACTGGCCTCATAGCTCAGTTAGTAGTAACTCTGCCTTCTGCGCTAGAGGTCGCGGGTTCGATCCCCGCACTGGACAAACATTTGTGTGATAAACAAAGATGTTTGTTCTGTGTCTGGGTGTTAAATATATATCTATTATGTATATCAGTCTCTGGTACCCATAGTACAGGCTATGCCTAGTTTGGGATCAGTTGACCGTGTGAATATGTCCGGAATATTTATTTATTTTATTTTTGTGTTGTCATGATTTTTGTTGTTATTATTTTTTGCTGTGTGTCTCATTATTGTATTGTCGTCACAAATAAATGTCTTTTCTTTCTTTCTTTCTTCTGAAGCTATGCCTGTTCCTCGCAACCAAGCCTAGAAGAATCAGGCAACAAACACTGCATGGGGCCTATCATTTTTTTTCGGTGATCCTTTTTTTTATAATGAGACCACTTTCATTTTTTATTATCTCACTCGTAAGAGGAAGGGAGAAGGCTTGAAGGAGGAGGAGGTCCTATCAACAGAAAGTTCTATAGATAACTACGACGTAGAGTCTGCCTACGGCTTAGTGCCCTCTACGCCATAGAACACTGTCTCTATAGATAATGCCTACACGGGATAGACTTTGGTCTACCCTATACAAGGTGATTCATAATATGTCGAAATTTTCATCCCGAAAGGGGCTTATTCTACAGCCAATTGGCAATAAAGTTTGTTCTACGACTTTTGGAAATTCGACATTTTTCATTGAAAACACTCTATGCGAAAATCAGCTGTTTTGGGGTCAAACTCAATGAATCAGCTATTTTAGGTAGCAATCTTAATTCCGAACTTCTTGTACGTTTAGTTATTAGTTCTAAAGATGATAGTAATACCAAAAACAGCTAATTTGAAAAGATTGTTAAAAAAAAATGAAAATATTGATATTTTTTTCGTTAATATTATTTCTTTTCGTTGATAGAATAACACCTTTCGGGATTGAATACATGTTATGAATCACCTTGTAGAGGCTGTAGTATTTGTACCAGCTTCTTATATTCCCTGTGTCAGTTCGCGCCCAATTCCCGCGATATAGCGGTGACAAATGAACCGTTCTATTTTATGGGGATTTATCATGACACGAAGATTTGTGACGGTTATTTGAGAAGGAAAACAAAGAAAGCGTTTTAAAATGAGATGGCCGTTTTTATCTTTTTTGTCACCTGTTAATACGTCTTCTGTTGCTTGCTTGCTGTGTCACTGATTCTTTCTTGGTCATCTTGTATTGGATCAGTGTCCAAGTTGAGGTATGGCATGAAGCCACCAAGTCAATGTCAAAAGGTGTTTATTTCAATAAATCACTAGGAACACTTTGAAACAGGAACTGAAAGCGGTAGAGGTTATAGGTACTGGTACCGTTAAAACATTTCGGTACCATTATGCTATACCGGTAGGGCATTACGGTACCGTTATTTCATACCGGTAGATTATGGTACCGAAATTTTGAGCCGCGGCTAGTTCGCTAGGACAGTCGCGCCGCGGTGGCGGGGTGGGCGCGTTTCATCAAAGAAAACCTTTATAAACCTTTATTTATTTCGGTTATAGGTACCGGTAGCGAAATAAACCGAAATGAACTGTGAAGCCTGATTTTCCGGTACCGTTATATTTATCAGTAGAGAAATATTCGACTGACCTCATAGCTCAGTTGGTAGTAACTCTGCCTTCTGCGCTAGAGGTCGCGGGTTCGATTCCCGCACTGGACAAACATTTGTGACTAACACAGATGTTTGTTCTGTGTCTGGGTGTTAAATATATATCTATTATGTATGTCAGTCTCTGGTACCCATAGTACAGGCTATGCCTAGTTTGGGATCAGATGACCGTGATATGTCCGGAATATTTATTATTATTTATTATTATAATATTCGGGTAACCGGAATTTATCGGTATGACGTCATATCGTTATTTAAAGGTACCTATATATTCCGGTAATTCAGTCCCTGCTTTGAAACGTCTTAGAAACTAGGTAAAGCTACGCCTGTTCCTCATGACCAAGCCTAAAAGAATCACCTACAGAAAAAAGGGTGATGTTAAATCATGCGCAAGAAACACAAGATATTGTTTTTAGAAATAAATTCAACAATTCACAGAAAATTCAGCAGCATTTGTTAACTCAGATCCATCTTGGGCGCGTTTCAAAGCCAAACTACATTACAATGCATGCTTCAGCATCGCGCAGTTTTAATATCAGTTTAGACACGCAAGATTCCCGCTATGGGACAAATAATAATAATGTATTTATTTCAGACTATAGAATAGTCACAGATCTTATTTATCTTATTCTACGGTCCATATCAATATACAGATCTTATTTTTTTCAAAATCGAGCTTGTAAATCCTAATATTACTTTTCGATTACCCTCACGGTTTCCGATTTCGGTAAGTGGCCCTGAAAAAAACCTCACCCTGTATACCTTTAAACTAACATACAAATGTTTGTATTATGGTACAAATGTTTGCATGATCTTTAAATATTTGTTCCGGGTCTGGGTGTTGTGGTACTATGGTACTCGTAGTTTCTGATTCCCACGACACAGGGAATCAGACTTAGGTATGTATGGGACTGTTGGGTATTATTTATTATCATTTTTTTTAAATATACTTTTTTATTTATTTACTTAGATTGTAGGGGTTATGTATAAGTATTTTTATGTAAATAAAGGTTATCTTAGTTAGTGGCATAATTTGTAATTTAATTTATTTTATGTGTGTTATTCTTACCGTATACAATGACTTTTTTTCTATTAAAATAATAAAGAGTGCACCTATGTAGTTTGACCCTAACTGTGAGTTCGTGGAACAGCTGTTTAGATAAGCTCGGAATAACAGCGCCCCTATTTGAATACTAAACTCAAACTGAAAGTTAGACAAAATAAGTTATACTACGATACAACGTGTACCGTAAATAAAAATATTAGAAAAATGTGTAAAATATCACTCTACAGTCACATACATACTTAGTCCTCACTCCACACTAGGATTCCCTGTGTCGTGGGTATCAGAAACTACGAGTACCATGGTACCACAACACCGAGACCCGGAACAAATTAGGTATTTGCAGATCTTTTCTTTTCTTTTCTTTTCTTTTCTTTTCTTTTCTTTTCTTTTCTTTTCTTTTCTTTTCTTTTCTTTTCTTTTCTTTTCTTTTCTTTTCTTTTCTTTTCTTTTCTTTTCTTTTCTTTTCTTTTCTTTTCTTTTCTTTTCTTTTCTTTTCTTTTCTTTTCTTTTCTTTTCTTTTCTTTTCTTTTCTTTTCTTTTTCTTTTTTTTTCATTTTCTTTTATATAAACTCAAAAGTAGAAACCTATTATTAGCCTTTCTATCTAGCTATAGCGTTTAATCTCACGTTTGTTACGCCGTTGGTTTCTCTAATAAATAAAATAAAATAAAAAAAATAAGATTCAAGAGTCGAGGTATCTCCCACTTGGCAAGCACGACTCATACTAGTTGTTGTTTATGAAACATCCCCTCAAAATTTTCCTCACCATAAAATGGAGGGATAAAATGGGTCTTGTATTAAAAATAACAGTTGTATAAAAGTAATATTGCACATGTTTGATTGGTCAAAAGAATGTTGAACATAGCCCCAATTACGATCTACTACAATAGAACTGAAAATAACAAAGGCCTCTGATTGGTCAAAGAATATCGCAGTGAACATGAGCTCCCGTGATTGGCTGTAACAAGGCTTTCACTGGCTACTTGTGCAATTCGTGATTTATCAAAGACTAGCTTGAAACCGCGGCTTTACTCGCGAGGCACCTAGATAAAAAGCCTAAATGCTATGAATGAATCTAGGTTTCAATCGGTTGAGCCGTTACGGCCTGATTGAAGCACATCCAAAAAAACAATTTTAGTTGGATTAATTTCTTGGAATGTACTTTCCTGACGAAAAAGAATCGAAATCGTGGGTTCGAATCCCGGTCGTACACCAATGGATTTTCCATTCGGAGAATTTAAGTGTACTATATTAGTGCTATCAAACGGTGAAGGAAAACATTGTGAGGAAACCGGCATGTCTAGAACCTACAAATCGAAGACATGTGACATGTGCACAAAAGGAACTTCTAAGAGGCGCACTTTAATCCTTACACTACACGGATTCCTTCAGCGACGGTCACAGGCCCTTTTCAGGCCACCATCCATACCTCAACCTGCTCACTGACTTAATACAGGATGACCATGAAAGAATCAGTGACATGATAAAGAAGCAAGATCAAGTAGACCTTACTAGGTCGATAAATTACTTATAATTATGTAGAAAAACAGTACATATAATTATGTAACGATCCCTAAATTAGGGTTAGGTATCTTAACATACTGACACTTACACAGAAAACATTGTTATAAAAGCCACCGTTCTGTTACCTCCATAATTGGGTCCTTACGAGGTCCAAAGGACCTTAATAAAACATGTAGGTACCTGTAATTTATGCGGCCCACGAATTGGGGCCATCTCGGAAAAAACATCTTTATAAAGTACAGTCAACAGCACCACTGCTAAGTCGTAGCAGTCTACGTAATGGCCAGTGGGGATTAATGGAAAAAAAAACTAGAAATTCCCACTGCTTCGTTGTAGCAGACTACGACGTAGCCAGATTTCTGGAGTTTTATTCCACAAATTCCCACCAGTGGGGCAGCTTGCTCGTGATTTCGAGAATAATTTACAATAACATTGAAAGATGAAAGTGACCAAATCGGTGACGTTTCGGAAAAAAGGCCGGGTCAAGAGTACCCTAAACTGACGAGTATGTATGAGGAATTTGATGAGAGTGAATGAAGCAAAAGAAGTATGTCAGGATCGTAGCAAGTGGAAAGCCGAAGTCTCTGCCTACCCCTCTGGGAAATAGGCGAGATTTTATGTATGTATGTATGTATTGAAAGATTTGCGAATTCGAAACTCTGCCATAGCTGCTGCAAAAAAATTTAGAATTTTTTTGTTAAACTTCTGATGCTGACTGTACTTAAGTCCTTTTATCGTGTTTCTTAGAAAGAGGGTTGTAAAAGTTATTTAGGCTGGTGCTCAATGGTATGCGTTACATTCATATCTTTAGTGATTCATTACCCAAGCGAAGATACTCAGTGAGATGTAAATTTCATCAGTTTGATGAAATTCTTGAGATAGACAACTCATAAAGTTGAGGAATAAATATTACCTGTAGTATATTAATTTTAGTGTACTGAGTTACTAAGGTTAGTTACCTTAGTTATTAAGTTGTTAAGGTGAACTAATTTACTATAAACCGGCTAAAGAATGGGCCCCTCCATATCTACCTATCCACGGATGTCGTAAGAGGCGACTAAGGGAAAAAAGCTAGGGGATGGGCAGTAGCGTCCCTCATTTTAACAACAATAGCTCTAACTGCGCTCGCCAACCCGCATACCCAGCGTGGTGAGTATGGGCAAATCCCCCCACATGTTAGGAATTCGCTCTGACTGTTGGGGAGGCCATGTTCAGCAGTTGACTTCTTACGGCTGAAATGATGATGATGATGAATTTACTATAGTGTACAAAGCTACTAAAGTAAACTAAGTTACTAAGGTGAACTAAGTTACTAAGGTGTTCTTAGCATCAAGGTGTACTAAGTAACTAAGGTGTACTAAGTTACTAAGGTGTACTAAGTTACTTAGATAAACTAAGTTACTAAGATTTTCAAACCATTAAGGTGTACTTTGTTACTAAGGTGTACTAAGTTACTAAGATAAACTAAGTTACTAAGATGTTCTAAGCATTAAGGTGTACTTTGTTACTAAGGTGTACTAAGTTACTAAGATAAACTAAGTTACTAAGATGTTCTAAGCATTAAGGTGTACTTTGTTACTAAGGTGTACTAAGTTACTAAGATAAACTAAGTTACTAAGATGTTCTAAGCATTAAGGTGTACTTAGTTACTAAGGTGTTCTAAGTTACAAAGGTTTCTAAGTTTAGGGGTGGTGAATAACTGGTTCTTCATCTTTTTGTGGAAAACAAGCATACCAGAGTCACCTGATGGTAGTTACCGTAGCCTATCATCCCTCACCCTTTAAACCGAAACACAACAGGCATTGTTTGGCGACAGAAAATATATGACGAAGTCTGCTCAAAGAGACTTCCTGCCTTTGAATTGCATAGAATAGAAAACGTTTATTTTGTTACCAATACAATCAGACTTAACATAACACAATACAAAAAATGCAATTCAACATCATGGTAACAAAAATGGCCACTACTCACTCAGCATGTGCTTGGGCAGAGCAGTTCATGCCAAAGCGCTGGTCTTCCGTGAGTGAGTGCCTTTGCTTATTGCTCTACTAACTAGAAAGAACCAGTGTGGTGAAAACTTTAACGGCCTGAACTTAATTTCTTATCGGCCTAGTCCTTTATTCAATATCGTTAAAACGTTTTGATGGTCCGTATCTTATTTGGCATTATGGCCATTTTAACTAATTGAGTAGATTAGGTGAATGCGGTCCCCGGTCATCATCATCATCAGCATCAGCCTGTTGAAGTTCACAGCTGAAAATAGGCCTCCCCAAAGAGTACCACGACGAACGGTTTTGAGCCTTCTCCATCCACCGACTTCCCGCAACCTTCACAATGTCGTCGGTCCATCGGGTGGGGAGGATTCCAACACTGCGTCGTCCGGTTCGTGGTCGCCACTCGGGAGCCTTTGTTCTCCAACGGTTGTCGGTCCCCGGTCTGTTGTTGTGAAATAGCCTTATTCGGGGCGCTTGCTTGCCATCTCACTGATTCTTTATTGGTCATCAATACATCCTGTATTGATACATACCTGGACACTGACCCAATGTCAGTGTCCAGGTTGGACTATGGTGGCACTATGACCGTCGATGAAAGAATAGCTCCTTTTAGACATAGACATAGACATTTATTTAATTGCCACCAAAACACACACATTTGCACAACACTTTACAATAAACATTAGGTACTTATAATAAAAGAAACAAGAGAAAAGTAATGAAAGTAAAAATGGTGTGATGTGTGCTGCAGCAGCAAAATGGCTTCGGCTCAGCATTATGCCTACTGTTTTGCAGCAGACGCTGGTATTCTGCCGAAACCATTACCTACACAGTCATTCAACCCTTTCGTGCACATGTCTTCGAATTTGTACGTTCTTGGGCATGCCGGTTTCCTCACGATGTTTTCGTTCACCGTTTGGAAGCCTGAAGATCTGAGAGGATGTCTACCATTCTTGGAATTACATATATACCTGCCTCTGCCGCTGGAATCGAATCCGCACTTGGCCTAGGTCGACAAAGGTCGTCGAATAACATTCACTAGTGAATTGAAATCCTCAACCTGGTCATTGACCTAATACGGGATGACCAAGAAAATATCAGTGACACGACAAGCATTTTGTACGAAACTTATGACTTGAACAAAACTAATTAATATTGCATAGAGTTGAAATTCCTTTGAATCAAATCTTCAGTGTTTTGAACCCTGATTAATTATACAGAGTCTCAGATTCTTCTGTTATCGAGTTACAAAAGAAATAAATTAGTGAGTTTTAGAACTTTAGAGTAAATTAATTCTCTAGCTTGTTTGAGCCTTTAGCACCAGACAGGACGTTTTGAAATAGATAGCGAGTCGGTCAAATACTGACAGACAAACGGACGGACAACAACATTTAGATCCCATAAGCGTGCTTTTTCTTATTATTTTTTCCATCTTTTTTGGCAAACAAGCTTACGGTCCACCCAATGGTAGGCGGTTACCGTAGCCTATGAGCGCTTGCAATACCAGAGGCATCACGCACGCGTTGCCGACCCCGAACCCCCTCCCCCCTAAAGAGCTCTGGCAACCTTACTCGCCGCAGGAACACAACACTATTTGAAACAAATAATGTTATTTGGCTGCGATCTTCTGTAACGCGGAGGTACCTCCCCAGGCGAGCTGCACCAATTCAGAACGAGAAAATCTCGCTGTGCCCTACCTGTGGGGGGTTCGGAGTCGGCAACGCGTGCGTGATGCCTCTGGTATTGCAAGCGCTCATAGGCTACGGTAACCGCTTACCAACAGCTGGGCCGTATGCTTGTTTGCCACCTCAGTTGTATAAAAAAAAAAAAAAAAAAAAACATTTTTGTGTGATTAACACAGATGTTTGTTCTGTGCCTGGTTGTTAAATATATATATCTATTGTGTATATCAGTCTGTGGTACCTAAAGTACAGGCTATGCCTAGTTCGGGATCAGTTGACCGTGTGTGATAATGTCCATAACCACTTTTCTAGCAATTCAAAGCTTTTCCATCAAATATAATCCCGTAAGGAAGCTGCCCTCTTCTTCCCAAATAATACCTTTATTCCGTTGTCGAGTCTATATAGGATTATTCTGCCTGTAAAGAGCCGCTTTTGTAAGCGGCGACCGTCACTTCACGGCAGTAATACGGCTGATATTTTTTTTTGCAAAACAAGGTTTATTTGTTAAACTAGCTGTACCTGCGGTTTTACTCGCGTGATGTACAGTATAGAGTATATAGAAAGGAGATACATGCCTTTAACTTTTGTTATAGCTCAAACTTCAATCATTTTTGTCACATCTATAACTGTCAACCATATCGCATTTTTTTTTTTTTTTGGTTTAATTAATTAATTTATTATAAGTAACAGAAAAATAATAATAATAACAGTTGTAAATTAAACTAAAATAATATTATACTAGAAATGAACTCTGTTTTCTACGATTACGACTACAAGTAGAAAATAGAGTTCAGATCACTAACCACAGGCATCGTGCCCAAAAGGCTGGCGACGTTACAGTTAATTAACAATTACGTTACGTTACGTTACGTTAATTGTTATTAAAAATATGATTGCAAAGTTTAAAATCTTTTATATCTCATATGTTGTTTGCCCAAGATTTTTTAAGTTATCGTTCTATGGCGTATTTGGTGTCACATTGCCGATTCAAGGCGAGGATGCCAGTTCGAGTCCCGCTGTTCCTACAATACAATAATATACTAAGGCTAATAGCTTAAGCTTTTTTGATTTCAACCTTAAATGAAAGAAATAATGCATTTTTCTGAAATATAACGGCAGTTGATAGCGGTTACCGGTTCTAGCGAATCCTAAGTCGATTGGAGAATCCAACCCATTTGGGATGACATCGTATTAGGAAGTAGGTCATTTTTTTTTTTTATACGACAGAGGTGGCAAACAAGCTTACGGCCCACCCGATGGTAAGCGGTTACCGTAGCCTATGAGCGCTTGCAATACCAGAGGCATCACGCACGCGTTGCCGACCCCGAACCCCCTTCCTCCTAAAGAGCTCTGGCAACCTTACTCACCGCAGGAACACAACACTATTTGAAACAAATAACGTTATTTGGCTGCGATCTTCTGTAAGGCGGAGGTACCTCCCAGGCGAGCTGTTCCAATTCAGAACGAGAAAATCTCGCTGTGCCCTACCTCCTCCTCATGAATTTGGACTTCAAAATATAGAAAGTACTTATACTTACTTACTATCTTCTGCCTGCGGGTTTACTTGTGTAAGGAGGATAAAAACTGGACTGTTTATTCAGGGATTTATTTAAAATGCGCTACGCTGAAAATATTTTGTTCAAAATCGAAACTAGAATGGATATTAGAAAACAATTATTTTAATTGGTTGTCAAAAAATTCCGCCAAGTATAATGGAAATTTTTACCTCATTTGCACTTGAAATCTTCACTTCACTCCCTATTGTTACGCCTAGCAACCTTTATTAAGTCGTCTTTCTATCTAGTGGGGGGCCGTCCTACGCTGCCTTTCCCGGTATTCCTTTCTCAAGTCGCTTGAGAAAATATTACTAGGGTAGGTATGTAGTTAATTATCGTTCTTGTTACACATTATCATCATCATCATCAGCCTGTAGAAGTCCATTGCTGGACATAGGCTTTTTTTCCTACTTGTTACACAATCTAGGTAAATAGTTTATTATCTAAACAGTAGGTAAGATAAATTACTTTTTTCCTTATATAAATTTTTTTGAGAATAACTTCACATTCTCAAACACTACTTAATAAAGAACTTTAAACCACCTAAATAAACACACTCGCTTTATTTATTTATTTATTAATACTTTCACACTTAAACTTAGTGTAAGGAGGACTTAATGCTTTATGACTAACTTAATTCCTAAAGCTCTCGTTTTCAATAACCATTGACCGTTTTTAGACAGCCGTAATCTACCGTTGCGTTGTAGCGTTTCTGTAATATTGCATCAAATAATTAATAACCACAATCAGTGTTTACCTTCATAATATCACAAAAGAGATATCAAAGAGAACCAGTGCTTTGCAAGAAGAATGACCGCCTCGTAGACCTTTTTCTTTCATTAGCACACGCCACTTACTGCAGTAGTGATAGTAAACTACGCTCAACGCCGTTGAATGGAGGGGTGACCAGTACTGGCATAAGCCACTGAACGTTCTTTGTTGCTCAAGATTTTGGTTCAACATTCGTTCAGCCATAAATAAATATTCCGTACATATCACACACGGTCAACTGATCCCAAACTAGGCATAGCCTGTACTATGGGTACCAGAGACTGATATACATAATAGATATATATTTAACACCCAGACACAGAACAAACATCTGTGTTAGTCACAAATGTTTGTCTAGTGCGGGAATCGAACCCGCGACCTCTAGCGCAGAAGGCAGAGTTACTACCAACTGAGCTATGAGGCCTGTCCATAACGGAAGCCTCTTCGGGCAGCCTTAAAATCCATAACCAATTAAAACCACCGCTTATTACGGCCGTCTTTTACTGTTCATCGCTTTTTAGGCAACCAAAACTTAAGCAAACAGGTGGCGTAACCTGTTGGAAAATCTCGACAATTAATTATTCAGGTACTAAGGCTCGGGTTTCCGTGAGGTGTGGAGCTTGTAGTACGTAAGTTGCCTGGTAGAGATTGCTGTTAGAAAAAGGTGCCTTTATTTTGTGCGTGTCATCATCATAATTTTAGCCGTTGGTTGCGGGTTGGCGATCGCAGACGACGCGCTGCTGCCCATCCCCTAGTTTTTCTCCCTCAGTCTTACGACATCCACGGGTAGAAATGGAGGGTATTTGTCGCCTGATTCTTCAAGACTTAGTCATGAAGAACAGACGTAGCGTTCTCCATTGGCAATTCATCATTATCCCGTAAGATGTCCACTACGGAACATAAGCCTTCTCCACAGATTCTCAGGAGTTCTTATCATGTGGGAGGAACTTGCCCATACTCGCTACAGTGGGCACGCAATAGTTCTAACAGCGCTCGCCAACCCGCATGCCCAGCATGGCGAGTATGGGCAAATCCCCCCAAATGATTGTTTGGGTGCAGGCCGTACAAGGTCGGTCGCGCTGGAAATCTATGGGCGAAGCCTATGTTCAGCTTTAGACGTCCTACGGCTGAAATGATGATTATAAATCAGATAATTATAAGAAAATAAGAGCAAAAACAAGTTCTTATAATGTAAAAACTTCTGAATCAAGCACCGATTCCGCCATACTGGTATATTTTACCTATTGCAAGCAATTGTGTAAAAAGGCTTTACAGGACCTTTGGGAGCCTCTAATATTAGACTCCTCCCGAACTGCGGATCGATGCGCTGATGTTAAAAATAAATGCTTATCTGTGGGGTTCATCAATGTTACTCGTCTTCTCACTCATGCCTTAAAATATCATACTCATAAGATAAGTTTGTAACGTCTTTAGAAACTAGGTAGGTATGCCTGTTGCTTAAGTAACTGGTTACCGTAGCCTATGAACGCTTGCGGTACCAGGGGCATCAAGCAGGCGTTGCCGATCCTAAATACAGTACAGGGAGATTAAGCGTTTGCGATGCCGCTAATTAGTGGCAGTTGTCGAAGAAATAACTGACGGCTGCGTCTCCTAGAATTACGGCCGTCAAATGGCAAGCCACTTTGTAAGAAACTCGGGGGCATATGTACAGCAATACGTGTGAGACGTGACGTCACGCCACTGTAATTGGCATGCGGACATGTTGGTATGTCTCAACTGGCCGCATGGATGTTTAGCACGAGTTACTAACATTTAAATTGCTAGCGAGTCACACATCTTAAATATTCAGGTCACTAATCAGAAAAGAAAGAAAGATAGAAAGAAAAGACGTTTATTCAACAAAAATACAAACAACAATTAAAGTTGATTAAACGAAAATAAAAACAGGTTCCTACAATATAAAAGAAGAACCTAACAAAGACAACATTAGTTCTTTTTTTCATTTAGCATTTTTCTTAGCCAGGTATAGCTTAACCTAGTTCTAAAACGTTACAAAGTGATCGTTATGATTTAATCGAAATAGACACCTTTTGAATTGAATTGAGCCAATGAGCTTCGTTCCTTCGTCGGGTCAACTTCAAACTAATGTCCGGAATATATATATATTTTTTTTTAAACGTAAGATAAGAATAATTATGTAGGTATTTGATAGGTAATCAGCGAGAACCTCAGAAATGAAGTTCCACTACATGATAAGGTTGGAAGATGACCCTTTTTCTTAAGGTATTACGGTTGATGGTTACCCGATGGACCGACGACATTGTGAAGGTTGCGGGAAGTCGGTGGATGGAGAGGGCTCAAGACCGTTTGTCGTGGCACTCTTTGGGGGAGGCCTATGTTCAGCAGTGGACTTCATCAGGCTGATGATGATGATGTGAAAAGGATCATCGAAAAAAATGATAGGCACCAAGCCGTGTTTGTTGCCTGATTCTTCTAGGCTTGATCGCGAGGAACAGGCATAGCTTCACCTAGTTTCTAAGACGTTTCAAAGTGATCCTAGTGATTTTATTGAAATAAATGCCTTTTGACTTTGACTTTGATGACGGTTGATGATGATGATGACGAACATTGTAACGTGTCTTGCAATCTTTCTTATTTGACTGGCCAAGAGTAATTTCAACCGAGTGACTTTTAAACACAAAAATCACCTACTAAACTTTAACAGATACGCTAGGGACTGAAACTTAGAAACTTGTGCTTAACCTCCGTGGGCGTGTCGGGTCTCTTTCTAAGATATTAAATATCTTGAGAGCGTTAAACCACGTACATTATTCCAAGTAATCAAATGTAGTCAAGATTAATTTAGAAGTAGGCATAGTAATAGCAGGCCTCATAGTTCAGTTGGTAGTAGCTCTGCCTTCTGCGCTAGAGGTCGCGGGTTCGATTCCCGCTCTGAACAAACATTTGTGTGATGAACACAGGTGTTTGTTCTGTGTCTGGGTGTTAAGTTTATATCTATTATGTATATCAGTATCTGGTACCCATAGTACAGGCTATGCCTAGTTTGGGATCAGTTGACCGTGTGTGATACGTCCGGAATATTTATAGTTATATTTAGTAGTAGATAATAAGGCTTTTCATTGTCGCTTTGGTGAAAACTGCTGTAAATGTTTAAAAGGGCTATACTATGCAGTTTGTGCTATGGTCGATAATTATTTTGCTTATTGTTATCATTGAATTATGTGTTGTTAATATTATGTTGACTACTCTATTGTATTAGGTCATACCTGTAAGAATAGATGTAATGTTTTAAATAAATACATAAATAAATAAAAAATAAATTCTAATCGAATCTATTGTGAAGGTTGTGGGAAGTCGGTGGATGGAGAAGGCTCACTCAAGATCGTTCGTCATGGAACTCTTTGGGGGAAGCCCATGTCCAGCAGTGGACTTCTACAGGCTGATGATGATGAGCTATGTGAGACAGGGCCCAGGTCACACCGGTGCATATTGTCTGCCAATAACGTCGGCCTCACGTACTGCGGCGCCATGCTGCCAATAACCAAACTCCTAGTACCTACCTATAGAATACGTTACTTACCATCCGAATACCAAGCGACCAAAGTTGCTGACAGAAACTAGTGTTACACTATTATATTTTCGAAATTAAGCGTAATTTTGCGCAAGTATTACGCAAGGGTGAACTTTCGCATTTATAATCTTCCTCGTCAGAAATTTAAATAAAGCTAAGTACAGTTGCCTGTATTTAGATGTACACTACAATATTAGAAAAATTATGCCAGAGTATACTATATGTATAGATATATGTGTATAATAATAATAACACTCACAATCACATACATAGTCCTGACCGCACACTATGTTTCCCTGAGTTGTGGGTCGATCAGAAACTACGAGTACCATGGTACCACAACACCCAGACCCGGAATAAATATTTGCAGATCATGTTAACATTTGTCCTGCAGCGGGAAACGAACCCGTTGCTTTGCGCCTCACCTCAACCGTTCAATCGGCACCAAACTGAAGTTCTACATTCCATTTTGTGAAGGATCATCGGCAAAAAATATCTACGGTACGCGCGCCGTGTATGTTTCCTTATTCTTCTAGGCTTGGTATTTGATAATATTTCATAAATGGTTTTTACTTTAAGCTCTACCTACTTATAAAAGTTACGAAAATGGCTATTGAAGAGCGGTATCTCCTAATACAAGTAAACATTTGCTTAAAAGGAGACTCCAAACCCTGATTGTACCAATTTATAAGTTACTGAAATAAACATTTTTAATTTTTTTTGATATTTTTCGGTCGCGAGGAACAGGCGTAGCTTCATCATACGTTTCAAAGTAATCCTAGTGATTTTATTGAAATTAACGCCTTTTGAATTTGAATTTGCGTCTCAGACGGACACTCGCTGAGCCACCGAGGCCGTCACATCATGGTGTTGACTGTACTGTCCCTATTAAAACAGTACAAAACAAATAAGTATTTTAATGAGAGTACCTAGGTATGCCCATAAATTTAATTTAACAGTACTAACTACTGGCAAACATAAAGTTTCAGCATGTAGAAATATTTGTTATGAATGGTTATTAGTTTTTAAGTGTTATCCGTCCCTTTTGGATATAATAACATTTAATAATATCCCAAAAATACGACACTAGCGAGGCCATTTACATACGTTTGTATGTAAATGGCCTCGCTTGTACCTAGGCCCTGAAAAGGTCCTATGACAGTCGGTGAAAGAATCAGTGTAGGGAAAGTATTAAAGTGCACCTCTTAGAGGCTCCTTCGTTCATCATCATCATCTACCTGCCCTTATCCCACTTCATGTGGGGTCGGCAGACCTTGGATCTCGTCTCGTTTTTCGTTAGTAATCATTCGTTTCACAAAAAACATTTAAATTCGTCCTGGAACTGGAGTCCATATCCTACTAATATTATAAATGCAAAAATTTGTGAGGATGTTTGGATGTTTTGATATTTAGATGTCTGTTTTTCAATCACGCCGTAACGGCTCAACCGTTTTCTTTGAAACTTTGACTAGATGAAGTTCTTTACCTAGAATATCATATTGGCTACTTTTTATGTAGGTTTTTTATACAACAGAGGTGGCAAACAAGCTTACGGCCCACCCGATGGTAAGCGGTTACCGTAGCCTATGAGCGCTTGCAATACCAGAGGCATCACGCACGCGTTGCCGACCCCGAACCCCCTTCCCCCCTAAAGAGCTCTGGCAACCTTACTCACCGCAGGAACACAACACTATTTGAAACAAATAATGTTATTTGGCTGCGATCTTCTGTAAGGCGGAGGTACCTCTCCAGGCGAGCTGCTCCAATTCAGAACGAGAAAATCTCGCTGTGCCCTACCTCCTCCTAAGTATCTTATATAGTATAGTATCTTATATCCTCTGCTGATGACAATGACTAATGCAATTTGATGTCGGTAAGTCGCCTCGGATGTCCGTGACATAGACTTATTGCCACACTTTGTCACGCACTACGTTGACACCACAGAATTGCTAGCTATAGGTAGATGTGTTTGTACGAGTAGATACTATTTTTTGTAAAGGAAAACAAGCAATGCATTGAAAATTCAACATCGGGATCTCCTAGTTCGATCGGCACCACACCAAGTTCTACATTCCATTTTGTGAAAAAGGATCATCGAAAAAAATTATAGGCACGCCGTATTTTTTGCCTAATTCTTCAAGGCTCGGTCGTAGCTTCATAGAACAGGCGTAGCTTCACCTAGTTTCTCGTTTCAAAGTGATCCTAGTGGTTTTATTGAAATAAAGACCTTTTTACTTTGATCCATCTTTACGTAGTTTGTATTGCTACTTACCACAGTTGCTACAACTCAAACTAACTGTGTTTCATCATCATCAGCCTAAAGAAGTCCACTACCGCATATGCTTTCCCTAAGAGTGCCACAACGAACGGGCTTGCCTTCTCCATCCACCAACTATGTGCAAAGTCAATATATTAGTAAGAAAAAAACAATGTAATGAGATGACACAGTTAATAGTGTCAGTAGATTGAAGCCGCGGGCAGGAGCTAGGTAATCGTATCTTTATTAATACAGACAAAGGACCGTACGCAATAACAAGAGGGTGGGCAGGGAATTGATGTCCCAGATTATTAATCTACGCTATATTATGGCATAGCTGTGAGACAGAAGCACAATAATACGAGGATTATTGTGCTTGCTGAAACTATCTACGTTCTTCTTTTTGTCGTGTCACTGATTCTTTCTTGGTGATGTCATCATAATCAGCCTGTAGAAGTCCACTGCTGGACATATGCCTCCCCCAGAGTTCCATGACGAACGGTCTTGAGACTTTGCCATCCAACAACTTCCCGCAACCTTCACAATGTCGTCGGTCCATCGGTTCTTACAACACTGCGTCGCCCGGTTCGTGGTCGCCATTCGAGAACCTTTAATCCCTAACGATTGTCGGTTCTGCGAGCTATATGGCCTACCCACTGCCACTTCAACCTGCTAATTTTGAGAGCTATGTCGGTGACCTTGATTCTATGGATTTCCTCATTTCGGATCTTATCACGCAGTGAAACTCCGAGCATAGCTCTCTCCATAGCCCACTGCGCGACTTTAATTCGCGCAAATATTTTTGAAGAGATCCCTTGTGACTTACCTCAACTTGAAGCCAAGACCGTTGGAATTACACCACTAGGTGGCATTAGGCTGCGACCAGTAAAGTAAGCAAGATTATGGTTCCTTGCCGCTTGAATTCAATAGCTCGAACAAAATCAATTGCCAGGAAATTGTTTTCTAGGAAATACTTCCGGCGATATCGATATTGAATGCATTTACAACGTGTTCTGTAACTGAAAGGTTACTTGTTTTTTTTTTCTTTCATATGGAAAGGGGGTTTTTAAAAAGGAGTGAATAGCTTAAAAAGAAAGGATATTAGCGGAAAAAAGTCAATATTATTTTCGATTTGCTCCGAAACTTTCTCAAATTCACTGTTTTAGTATTTTTATCAACTTTTACGTAACTTATGACAAATTCGGCATTATCGACCTTAAACAGCTGATTCATAGCTAAGTTAGTAGTAACTCTGCCTTCTGCGCTAGAGCTCGCGGGTTCGATTCCCGCACTGGACAAACATTTGTGACTAACACAGATGTTTGTTCTGTGTCTGGGTTTTTAAATATATATCTATTATGTATATCAGTCTCTGGTACCCATAGTACAGGCTATGCCTAGTTTGGGATCAGTTGACCGTGTAAATATGTCCGGAATATTTATTATTATTATTCATTGAGTTTAAACTGATTTGCCCCAAAAATAGCAGATTTTTGCGTACTTAGTGATTTTCATAGAACAAACTTTATTGGCAATCGGGTGTAGAATAGGCCCCTTTCAGGATAGTAAACATTATGAATCACCTTGTATATTCACAACAAAATCAATATAATAGTGTTGCATAAACTATTTATTACCGTCTGCCCCCACAAACGACCCTCACGCATTGGCAGACGGTAACACTATCGACCTCCAAGAGCTTTCACGCGTTGAATACGCCCAATCTGTAATAGTGAACAATCAGATGCTTAATCGACTAATTTCGTCAAATGAATTTAAGCTGTCAACTGCTGAATTTAAGTTCCATTATCGCTAGCTCTTAAAGAGCTGAAGTGAATAGCCTATTGAAAGGCACGATAAATCACCCAGACTTGTTAAAAAAGTAATTTATATCGAGATAATTCGATTTTAGGTCGTTGAACCGGCTGAAATTAGTTTTTAGACAAATTAATTCTAATTACAGGCATGCTTGTTGTGCCACTGATTCTTTCTTGGATTATTTATGCAGCATTATGAGATAGTATGCTACGTCGTAGCATTGTCGCTACGGCGTAGTACAGTAGCTACGGCGTAGCACCGAAGTTTTTTTTTTTATACCACTGACTTGACAAACAAGCCTACGGCCCACCTGTTGGTAAGAGGTTACCGTAGCCTATGAGCGCTTGCAATACCAGAGGCATCACGCACGCGTTGCCGACCCCTCCCCCCCCTCCCCCCCTAAAGAGCTCTGGCAACCTTACTCATCGCAGGAACACAACACTATTTGAAACAAATAATGTTATTAGGCTGCGATCTTCTAGATTAGATTAGAAAAAACCTCCCAAAATTACCCCAAAAATTTTGATTATTTTATTTATATGTAAACCCTCGAATTGGATTATAACAAGCTTTACTATTCCTAATTCAACGCATTAGCTTGTCTGGTTTAGCTCTGAGAGACGGTGACAGACAGACAGACGGAAACTTGTTTGTCGTGTCACATGCTTCTTTTTTCGTCACCTGTATTAGGTCAGTGACCAGTTTGAGGTATGGTGGCCCTGAAACGGGCTTATGACCGTCGATTAAAGAGTCAGTGTAGTGAAAGCAACAAGCAACATACCCCGAGAAAATATTAGTAAACTTAAGGAAAAGGGTAACATTATCACAGATCCTGAGGATATTGCAAATGTATTTAATAACTATTTTATTGACATTGTTGATCAAATTGACCAAGGTAACGACATTCATTATAATATTAAATATAATAAACCTAATTCTATCTTTTTGACACCTACAGTACCACATGACATCCAAAAAATAATTTATTCATTAAAAAACACTAAAAGCGTAGGTTTTGACGGTATTTCTACTAAAATCATTAAAGATGTTGCTTTATACATTTCACAAATTTTTAGTGTTTTAATTAATAACTGTTTTGAACAAGGTATTTTTCCGAATGTTCTTAAAATGACTGTTATAAAACCCTTACACAAAAAAGGTTCACGGGATAGTGTGGGAAATTACAGACCTATAGCTCTAATCCCGATATTTTCTAAGATTATAGAGAAAGTAATTTATAATAAACTATATAGCTACTTTGAAGACAATAAAATTTTTAGTAATCATCAGTATGGTTTCCGACGGGGACGGTCTATTAATAAAGCCATTTTTGACTTTCTCAATAATGTAATGATAAATAGAGACCTAAACAAAAATGTAATTGCGCTATACATGGACATGACCAAAGCTTTTGACCATGTTAATCATGACACACTTCTACATAAGCTAGATGTTTACGGTGTTAGAGGAACAGCAAATGCTCTTATAAAGTCATATCTTAATAATAGAAGTCAGGTGACCCAAATTAATAAAATATGTCCGAAAACACACACTGATACCATATATGAATCTTGCGCTAGGGTGGTGTCTCACGGCGTACCCCAAGGGAGCGTTTTGGGACCACTCCTATTTCTAATCTATATTAATGACATGCCTGAAGTGACTAAGCATTCTATAACGCTATTTGCCGATGATAGTACTGTGCTGTTTGTTAATGATAAGACGCATAATTTTGAATCTGACATTAAATCTACTTTGACATCGATTATCAATTGGCTATCGTTTAACAACTTGAAAATTAATCTGACAAAAACTTACCTAATGAATTTCAAGCAAAGAAGTAATGCTAATCATGACATCGGTATTAACTATTTTGGCACTAAAGTGACTGAAGTCGACTCTACCAAGTTCTTAGGGCTTAATATTGACAATAAATTAAATTGGAAACAACACGTTGACAATATCTGTAAAAAGCTTAAACAATTTTCTTACGCTCTTTTTAAATTAAGTGAAGTGTCTAATATATCTACCTTGCTCACTGCTTATCACGGACATGTATCCTCCGTTTTAAGATACGGCATCATGTTTTGGGGAAACTCCACAGACAATCTTAGAGTATTTAAAGCACAAAAACGATGCCTTAGAGCAATTTGTGGCTTGCGAAGACGAGACTCCTGTAAAGATCACTTTATCAATTTAAAACTGCTCACATTTCCAGGAATATATATTTACGAGGTAGCGATTTTCGTAAAAAACAATCTTGACCTTTTCGAGGAATTTGCAATTGGAAGTCGATCTGAGGGTAGATTACGCATTGTACCAAGCAGAACAAAGCTGCTACATGCAAGTGTATTCTGTATGGCACCAAAACTCTACAACAAAATTCCAAAATTGATTCGTGAATTGTCCAGTAACCATTTTAGGGACGGACTTAATGATTTTTTAATTGCCAAGGCATATTATACAGTAAATGAATTTTTAAATGACCGTACTATTGTTTAGCTTAGTTATTGACCTAATTAATTTGACTCACTTAAATATTTTTCTGACATATTACTCGCATTTACTTACTTTTTATTACCTATGTTAGTTATTTTTTTAGATGTATATTAATTTTTGACGATGTAATAAAGGCAGATAACTAAATTAATGCATGCTTTAATAATTGTTGTAAATGTTAATTAAATGTTTGTACGCCCAAGTGGCAGAATCTAGCGATCTAGACTAGTCCTATGAACTGACTGTTAAATGTACCTGATTCACAAACAATAAATGAATTACTGAATTACTGAATTACTGAATTACTGAAAGGATTAGAGTGCGCCTCTTAGAGGCTTCTTTCATGCACAATGTCTTCGATTTTTTAAGTTCTACGACATGCCGGTTTCCTCACGTTTTTTTACGTTCAAAACGTGTGAAATAGTGCAGGCAATTCAGTTTAGTGGTAAGTATATTTTACAGAAAGAATAATACGTTTTGTTAAATTCATTTCTTCGGAACAAACTGTTAGTCCACGTCGCTTCTAGTTGCTAGGAAACAGAATTTTTATACTTGACATTCATAATTGCTTGACATTGACATTGACAATTTTGACTGTGGTTCAGAAATTCAGTACCATACGACATTAAATTTTATCACTAAGATTCTGTTAATGTTTAATGTTTTGATATTTATTTTTTTAAATAATATAAGGTTAATGTTCAAATGATTGACGTAACTAAGTGTTCCATAGTGTACCAATGGTTGAATAAATATGAAATGAAATAGTTCATTTTTAACATTCCGCTATATTACGGTAGACATAATTATATCGGATACCTTTAAAAAAACCAAAGCCTAATCCGCCAACTTGCGTGGCAATAATTGAAAAGACCTGTCATAGTCCCCCCCTAAAGGTTCTTTTTTTCCTGCTGCCGTTATATAACGGCCGTAGTATAGAGAACCCAGAATAACTTTAATTATTTCTTCTATAAAAAAATACGATAAGGCACACGTTTGGAAACCTCAAATATTAAAGACATCCCCTTAAATCTATCACTCAAGATCCTTGAGGGTAGTCAGAAGAAGGTTAAAAAAATCGTATAAATGAATTCCCATATTCTGCAAAGTAATTAGCAACAGGTTCACATTTGCAGTCTCCTCTTTATATCCGCCGTTATAAACCGTTCGTAAAAACGCAACGGCTTCAAGAAAACTCCACCCAAAGTCCCCCAAGCTATGAATATTGAAAGTAACGGATAATAACGGCCTACTCAGCCGATGGAATACCAAATGAGTTCTTTCAAGTGAGGCTTTCGACCTCTTTCGACATTTTGTCAGCTCGTAATATTTGTGCGGCAGATGGTGGACGCGGGGATTTTCTGTTTTTGCGGACTCTATATTGGAATTCATAATTTATGACTATTCTAGACTTTCGGTCTTTTGGGGGCAAGTTTTTAGGCTTACTATTTCATAAATGTCCTTCAAATCATCAATTCCTCATACTCAGTTGGTAGTAACTCTGCCTTCTGCGCTAGAGGTCGCGGGTTCAATTCCCGCACTGGACAAACATTTGTGACTAACACAGATGTTTGTTCTGTGTCTGGGTGTTAAATATATATCTATTATTTATATCAGTCTCTATTACCTATAGGCTATGCCTAGTTTGGGATCAGTTGACCATGTGTGATATGTCCGGAATATTTATAATTATTATTATTCCAGCCGCTGTATAAAATGACTAAGTAATACTTTTGACTTAGACTGAGTTTCTCAACAAGTGGTGATCACAATAGGCCAGTTATGGCCGCGGTGACACCATAGCCATAGGTATCAAGTATCGTTAGTATCATAAACTAGGAGTATCATTGTTGTATCGATACCTAATAGGTGGTAGTATCATCCTTGGTGGTAGGTAGGCTTTAGCAGCGAAACGACATTTCTATTGTAAAAGTAGTTTTTTTTTTTTTTTTTTTATACAACTAAGGTAGCAAACAAGCATACGGCCCACCTGTTGGTAAGTGGTTACCGTAGCCTATGTACGCTTGCAATACCAGAGGCATCACGCACGCGTTGCCGACCCCTTAAAAAGTTCAAAACGCCCTTTTTGAAGAACCCCATACTGTAGTCCTTAGGGAAAACCTCAGCAGGGAGATCATTCCACAAGCTGAGTGTTCGCGGGAGGAAGTTCCTCTGAAACCGCACGGTACGCGACCAACCCGGCTCCAGGGTGTGAGGATGGATCCCCTGCCTATGGCGAGAGGTGCGATGATAAAAGGAAGCTGAAGGCATCATACCAAACAATTCTTCAGAACACAACCCGTTGTACAGGCGGTAGAACACACATAAGGAGGCAAAGTCCCTCCTTAGGGTTAAGGGCTCAATACCGCCTGTTAGCTTGGGATCATCGACAATTCTCATAGCGCGTCTTTGAACCGAGTCAAAGGGTCCCAGCTGGTACTCAGGTGCTCCTGCCCAGAGGTGACAGCAGTACTCCATGTGGGGCCGGACTTGCGACTTGTAAAGAAGCAGTCTTTGCCCCGCACTGAAGTACAGCTTCGCTCTGTTAAGCACACCGAGCTTTTTGGATGCCAGTTTAACCTTGTCCACTAAATGACTACGGAACTGAACGTCACTAGAGATGTCAACGCCTAGAATCCCAATGCTCTTGTTGATAGTAAGGGATGTGTTCTGGAATTGTGGAGCTACAGTAAATGGGGTTTTTTTAGCAGTGAACGCGCAAACTTGTGTCTTAGTCGAGTTGAACTGAACCAGGTTTTTCCCTCCCCAATCGGAGACTCTGGCTAAGGTACTCTCAACACTAGACACAAGTTGTCCTCGGCATTCCTCCACAATGTGACGAGGGGTGTTGGCACGGCCCGTGTATAAATTGTCACCAGTACTGTCGTCCGCATAGCAATGAATGTCATCGATAGACAACATATCATTAATATGCAGCAAAAACAGCGTTGGGGATAGTACGGAGCCTTGCGGGACGCCAGTTATCAGTGTCAGTTTATTACTGATTCACAAACGAATGCCAAATGCAGAGGCGATAGGGTAGATACATACTAATTATAAGACCAGAACAAATTAAGGATTTGTTACCCTATCTATCTAAATCGCACATTTTACATCTCAGCCGGGCATCGCCCGCTACATTTGGCTCACGTGGGGGGCGATAGTCAATAAAAGTTACCTTTTGTCACTGCATAGGTTGATACTTGGGGCAAAAAATTATCACTATGGTCATCCATCCTTGCGGAGGCCGATAACCGTGTGTTACTGTCTGCCACTGCGTGGGGGTCGTTCGTGGCAGAGGGTAATAAATCGTATCTAAATCACACATTTCACATCTCAGCCGAGCATCGCCCACTACATGTTTTCCATTTCTATTGACAGGAACTGGCAGCCTCAACACCAACGCAGCGCAACTGGCGTGGGATCCTGATAGCGCTGCTGGTGATAGCGGCGGTGCTGGGCCTCATCGTGTTCAGCATAGCGCTGCTGACGCCGACGGGCGACGGCGGCCGCGTCAAGGGCCGGCGGCCGACGCTGCACCACCTGCTGCAGAATCATTACACACCTTTTAATGGCAGTTGGCTATCAGGTAAGCACTTTATGTCTAAATGATTTTCCTGTCTCACATTGGGATTTTTGGTTTATTTGACCAAATTGGTGTTAAATATATATCTATTATGTATATCAGTCTCTGGTACCCATAGTACAGGCTATGCCTAGTTTGGGATCACTTGACAATGTGTGATATGTCCGGAATATTTATTTATTTATTTATTATTATTTTAAGTACGTTATTTTTATAATTTATTGGAAACACTTATAACACCAATAACAGCAAAGCCAAAGCGATGTTATAAGAACTACTAAACAAATTCAAGGAAGTCTTGATTTTGTAGTGGGATTCAGGTACCTACCTATTATTCAAATTTTATTAGTATTATATATTTTCTAAAACCACCTGCGCTATCTCTATGAAATTTGGCAGGTTGTGGACAAATACATCTACATTTCCTCAGTGTCGATAGATATTAAACCTTATCGCAATACACTTTCATCTAATAGAAGTTTCACCTAGAAAAATAAACTTAATAAACTCGTACAAAGAGTACAAACTGTTTTTTTATTAAATAAGTTTTCAATCTCTAAGAATAGCTAATTATATAATAATAGCACCCAACAGTCACATACATAGTCCTGACCTTTCCTGTGGGTATCAGAAACTACGAGCACCACGGAACTACAACACCCAGACCCGGAACAAATATTTGCAGTTCATGCAAACATTATGTCGGGTCTCAGACGGACATTCGCCCACTGCGCAAAATCATTAAAACTGTTTGAAATCCCCAAGATTAACAAAAATCCAGCTCGCATAGAAAACACAGTCAATCATTCCGACATTTTCGCCACTCGTAACTCCATAAATCATTTCTCGAGGAGTCCATTAACATTATATTTACGTCCGAGGCATTAAATCAGAAAGTGTCAACGCCGCCATTTTGGTTGAATGACCCTTGAAGGGCTGAGAGGTCGGCAGTTCTTGGATATAATTAGTTACAGAAAAAGTCTGATAATATCGCGAAGAAATGGCTTGGTTCTTTTATTGTGTTTCATTTTCAACAAGATCCCAGCAAAATAACATTATTTGTTTCAAATAGTTTTGTGTTCCTGCGGTAAGTAAGGTTGCCAGAGCTCTTTAAGGGGAGGGTGAGTTCGGGGTCGGCAACGCGTGCGTGTTGCCTCTAGTATTGTAAGCGTTCATAGCCTAACCGCGGTAACCACTTAGCAACAGGCAGGCAGTAGATTTTTCTTTCCACCGTAGTTAAAAAAATGAATTTTTAAGTTTAAGGACGTACCGGTTTTCTCACGAAGTTTTCTTATATTAAATACCTACCGAATCGTTCCACTTCTTCTTCTTGTCGTGTCACTGTTTCTTTCTTGGTCATCCTGTATTAGGTCAATGATCAGGTTGAGGTATGGTGGCCCTGAAAAGGGCCTATGACCATCGATGAAAGAATCAGGGTAGTGAAAGGATTAAATGCGCCTCTTAGAGGCTCCTTTCGTGCACATGTCACACATTAGGACATGCCGGTTTGCTCACGATGTTTTCTTATATTAATACTTACCGAATCATCCCACTGGGATTCCCAAACAAAACTCGGAACACAAAAGCAAACACGCTTCACGTGCGCAAATATTTTCGCCATTCTTCAGAACTTCAGGAGCTGGATGTTTGTCTACACGCCTTGTTTTCTTTACTGATGCGGAGGTATCTGGCTGGCTACATCTCATAACACCCTTCAGCAAAGCTGTCATACCATGCTTAGAGCCTGGAATGTGTTATAACGTAATGTGACGTGCGTGCAACACCATTGTGCATACTAAACAGGGATTAGTAGGTATTCAGTTTGCATAATGCTGTAACATAACAGAAGAGGTTACACATTATTAGAAACTAGCTTCTGCTGGCGGCTTCGTTCGTGTGGTACCCCGTAAATGTCATCAGATCGAACAGTGAGTCACATACGTCTAATTATCTAATGAAATTTATTGATTTTTTAATTTTATTCAATTCAATGACAAACATCGCTTTAAATGCCGACCTTTGTGGCGTAGCGGGAGAATCGTCATCCGTCTGAGATGCATGGGTGCGGGTTTGATTCCCGCTGCGGGACAAATGTTTGCATGATCTGCAAATATTTGTTGCGGATCTGAGTGCCGTGGTACCATGGTACGTAGCTACTGATACCTTAGTTATTTACCCTATTTCTTTAATACATCTAAGGTGGCAAACAAGCTTACACCTGTTGTTTAGGGGTTACCGTAGCCTATGAACGCTTGCAATACCAGAGAAATCACACACGCATTGCCGACCTCGAACCCCTTAGAGTTCTGGCAACCTTACTCACCGCAGAAACACAACACGATTTGAAACAAATAATGTTTTATGGCTGCGATTTTCTGTAAGGCGGAGGTACCTGGCGCTTCAATTTAGAACGAGAAAATCCCATCATCATCATCATCATCAGTTCAGCCGTAAGACGTCTACTTCAGAACATAAGCCTCCCCCATATTTTACTAGAAACAATGATTTGGGGGATTTGTCCATACTCACCACGCTGGGCATGCGGGTTCACGAGCGCAGATTCATCTCTTGTTGTTGATAGGGCTACCCATCCCCTAGCTTTGTTCCCCTTAGCCACCTCTTACGACATCCACGGGTAGAAATGGAGGGGCCTTTTCTTCAGCCGAGGCCACCTCACATAAAATATATAATACTACAATTATGTACTTGATTCCGTATTTTGAAGCATGCAATGCTATGTGGCCAGACCCTTACTCTGCTTTTATCATATTGGATTTTCGCGACCTCTGGCGTAAGCAAATATTTGTTTGACCTGTTTGAGGACCGAGGACTTATTGTTCTCCATTCAGATGCTCATATTATGAAAATACGTCAGGTATTTACGTTATACGCTTTCGTATTTGGAAAATTATATTTTTTTTTTAGGTGCGTCAAGGCTACACATAAAATATATGTTTATTTATTTATTTAATCTTTATTGCACACAAAAAAAAACAATGTACAAAAGGTGGGCTTAATGCTAAGGCATTATCTACCAGCCAGCCTGATTGGGTAGAAACAGGAGGAAACTATACTATATATAACCATACACTATATTTATGTATAAAGACTGCAATAGATTAAAAGATAGTACAAAACAGTGTTTTATTAACATGTAGTGTATGTCATTGAAAAATGTTCACGAGTTAATCGTTTAAATGACTCTTTGGAGTCAACTTTTTTGATATTTTACGGAAGTTTATTCCAAAGCCTTACTGCTACATCGGAGAAGGAGTTGCCACGAAAACAAGTTCTATGCTCAGGTGTATCAAGGAGGAGGTTGTCAGACGATCCTAGAGGTTTGTCATGCGTATCACACCGGAATCGGAAACGAGATTTCAGATATTCAGGGGAAGAAGGATCTTTGAGAACTGAGAAAAGGATGCAAAGGATTCGCGGATTCCTGCGATCTCGGATGGGGAGCCATCTAAGTTTTGGTTCGGTAGTGGCTTACATGGTCATACTTGCGCAGACAGTAAATAAACCGTAATATACAATGCCAAAGGGGGCATATTCTTTCAAACAAAAAGAAATAATTTATGACTCAACCCGGTCACTGACCTAATACAAGATGACAAGTTTGATGAAAATTTGCTGCAGCGTAGACCCAGCTGCGGTGCAGCTGCAATGAAGCTACGGTCCTGCTACAACACTACGGCGTAGACCGTAGCGTCTTCTCTAAACCCATCTGGCAAACGATTTTTTTCTAGTTTTTAGTACTGGAACCAATACTAGACTTGTTCGATTATCCTACTTCTAATATTATAAATGCGAAAGTTTGTGAGGATGTTTGGATGTTTAGATGTTTGGATGTTTGTGGTTCAATCACGGCTAAACGGCCGCACGGATTTGGATAAAATTTGGTACAGAGATAGGTTATAGTCTGGAATAGCATATACGCTTTTTATATAGGTACCACGCGTGCGAAACCGCGGGCGGAAGCTAGTTTTGTATAAATAATAGTCATAAATCCCAACATCAAAAGTCCCATTATCATAGCTTAGCTAGCTTACAGAAACGACAGTACATTACAGAGGCTATCTATCAAGATTACTGTTGCACTCACATTTGTGGGTTTACACCGAAAATAAAAGGGTTCGGTTGTAGTGTCAGAGAGTACCGATTTTTCAGGTTCATCTATCTCCACACTTTTCAGTAACTAAGTAATTAGATAAAGTTAGGGACTGATTATGTATGAATAAGAGAGTTATCAATAGGTTATATTAGGTAGATCGTGGATGACCCGATGGACCGACGACATTGTTAAGGTTGCGGGAAGTCGGTGGATGGAAAAGGCTCAAGACCGTTCGTCATGGAACTCTTTGGGGGAGGCCTATGTTCAGCAGTCGACTTCATCAGGCTGATGTTGATGATGATGACGATGAGGTAGATAAGGTAGATCGTGTCCAGAAATATCTAACAAACGAATGTTAAGTAAATGGTCGTCTTCATTGAAGTTAAAACATAAATTCAAGCCTCACCACCAAACCACCAGAGTTCACAATTTCCATATTAACTTCTGCTTGCTTGCTTGTCACAGATTATTTCTTAGTCATCCTGTATTATATCAGTGAGCAGAGGTGAGGTGGCGCTAAAAAAGACCTGTGACCGTCGGTGAAAGAACCAGTGTAGTGAAAGGTTAGTGCTATAGGTTCCTTTCACATGTCACATGTTTTCGAACTTTTAGGACATGCCAGTTCATCACTATGTTTTCCCAGCACTAGTATAGCGCACATAAATGCTCCGAAAAAAAAAGATATCGATGCACCGTCGGATTCGAGCTCGCGACCTGTGGATCGGAAGGCGGGGCCCACTACCAACACTCCACCACGCTTCTTTAACTTCTGCTTTAACTCCGCTATATTACCGCCGTGATATGACGTCCACAGCTTCTTTGTGAACAGCTCTATCTACCACAAGCAGCCACAGCAAAATATTCAATATTCGTCTGTTAGTTTCCCTCATTCGGATTCGCCCCTACCCTTCTCTGCGAAAGAATTTAATATCCTAAACCAACCCCTAAAAACGAATTTTCTCATCGGGTCTCTCACAGGATGTTTTTGCTTAGGTTTAATTTTTAATCTACAAGATTGTTGTGAGAAAGGTTTTTTGATGCGGGAAGACAGTGGAAGACCGCTCGTCGTGGCACCTTAAAGCTAATGATGATAAAAAAGACAATCCATTTTCTCTCATAGAATGATTTTGAGAAAAAAATTAATGATCAGAAAATAGTTACTTAGAACCTGAGCCAAGCGGCGATTTTTCATCCGACTTGATTTACAAATATCGCACGTTGAAAACAACAGTGGCACTAAACGAAAAACTCAATTTTTCAGTATGGCCATTTAAAGTTTTTGTAAATTTTATGAAGCCAATAACTCTACTACGTATTGAAATAGATTTACATTTGTTATTTTAAATAATAGTTCAGGTATTATTCTCTACGAATATTGTTGATATTATTTAGATTTTTAGGTAGATATGACAAAAAAAGTTAATTTATAAAAAAGTTCAGCATTATGCCACTTTTGTTTTCACATAGTCAAGTATTTTTTTGTTTAGTGCCTTTTATTTAAAAAAAAGTTCAATATAGTGTCATTGTTGTCTCAAATGGTCAAAAAGTTTTTTGCTTAGAGCCCTTAATGAATTATAAATAATAATCTATCTCATTCATTATAATTAGTAAAAATCATAGAAATAAAACAAATTGATATAAAAATTATCAAAAACTATTTATTAAGCATAATCTTAACCAGTTCAATCATGAAACTATCACGAAAATACAACGTGGCCACAACAATTCTGCGTATGGCCTCTTGATCGTATTTTTTAATTTGATACTGCTTAGATGTACATGGCAATGATAATTGGTTTCTTGGCTGACCACAGCAGTTATCTGAATAGAAAATTATGTCTAGATCTTCACTAGCAGATAAAGATTTTTTTCCAAATTGTTCAACACACAGCTCCCTATTTCGTTTGCTCCACGATTTCCTTGAGATTCATACCAAAAGTAGCATTCTGTTTGGTCAGAATTTAGTTCTGAGATGGTAAAAGTCAAGCAATTCATTTTTGACTTGTAAAATAAAGTCGATACTTCACCTTTTGGGACTGTCATTACTGCTTGCAAGTCATAGCGTGCTACGATAAAACTGTTTGACACTTTTTCTTTATCGCTTACCTTTTCTTCTCGGCTTCGCTCTTTCTCTTTTATATGCCTCTCATAATCTTCCTTCAGTGCTTCCCTTTCAGGACTTACAGCCAATTTGTAAATTTTACATTGCTCGCATTGGTCTTTCTTAGACACAAAGAAACTGATATTGAAATTTTCATTAACAATTTAGCGATAAGCATGCTCCATAACCCAAGGTAACCCATTCTTTTCGCAATCATTTTTATAGTCTTTATACAGGTCCACCACATTTTTTCCTTCATCTATTAATTCTCTGGTAGTTTGCTAACGCAAGTAGGGATTTTTAATACGAAATACTGTTTATATGACTTTTAACTCCTTCAATCAAATAATCAAACAATTTTTTATGCTTTCCTCTCTTTTCTACTTCTAATACACCAGTTACGCCGCATATCTTTTGCAAAACAGTCCTGATACATCTGTCAGTAATATCCAAAGTATTTCTGAATAATTTTTTGCAGACAAATCTTGTTTTGGTGCTGTTGATTTCAAGGTAAAAAGCATTTTTTTGGTTTTCTATTTGAATTATTATTTTTTGTATTGATATTTGGATGTTATGTTTTGAATATAACGAGCAATGTATTATCTTTGTCTTTCAATTGAAGCCATGTCCCAGTAACTTTCAAACAGATTTTGTCTACAATCTTCTGATACTTTTTCTGAGCATTTTAGCTTACAGCTATATCCATAAGTTGGTTTGAGAATTCTGGCCGGAAAAACCTTTTTTGTACCTGAGGTTGAGACGTATATTTTACCAGAGTTTCTGAATTGTTTTGTCACAGCACTCTTTTTCTTCATCTCCTTTTTCTTCTTCGATTTATCTGTGATTACAGAGTCTGACTGAGTTTCTATCACCACTATTTCGTTGTTTTCATTTGAAGCTTGAACATTCTGGTCAATCGGAACTATCGAAACTGGATTTGGGATTTCAGTAGGAGCTTTCAATTACTTGTGTATTTTCATAACTTTGTTCAAAGTTATATTCAGCCAGCAGTGTTTTAGAGTAGTAATCCACAACAGTTTCCCCAAAATCAACATCGTCGGTTGGAGCAACGTTGTTAGAATCTCCATTTCGCTCAGGTAGAAGAAGACGACGAAGTTGTCGAACAAGACGAAGGGCGTACTTGAGGATGAACTGGAAGATGAGCTAGAGCTAGACGTGCTCCGTTTCCTTTTTAGGGGTACGTACGTCCTATCATCGTCTGAGGCGGGAGAAAAGTCTCCATCATCATCGCATTATTCACTAGGGGTGGTGGATGTTGGATTGTTTTTTGTTCCTCATTATTTTTCTGAATAGCTAGTTGTAATATTCTTCTTCCTCTACTTCTGGATGGATCCATAATGATTTCAATGAACTAAGTAGGTACCTTTAACAAAAAATAGACAAGAGCTAAGTACCTACACATAGATAAGTCTATTGTACCTGTAATGAACCTAAGCTAGTACTTGAATATTATTCTCTGAGAAATTCCGTTGAATAGCCCCAAAAAAAAATTAAGAAAAGAGGCATGAAACAAAATATTTTTTTTCTTTAAATGTTTCTTAATTAAGAAAGTGACACTAAACACAATGTGCCGTTTAGATTATGAAGACAATCAAAAATTACTCATAATATTTTAGTACAATAATGGCATTAAACACATTGTGCCGTTTATTGGTATAACCTCACACAATTTTGTTAATTATCTTACGCAATAAGTGGCACTATACAAAATGTGTCACTGTTGATATCACCTTTTTATAATTATTTTATTTATAGTTACGATATAACTGGCACTAAACAAAATATGTCACTTTTTCACTTACCCCATTAACAATTATCGCCGGCGTCCGGACTCGAACTGATTTAGTGTCGGTTTTGATTTAACTAGTAAGCACAAAACCTCGAAGCATGAAGTGACACTTGTGACATCTAGCGAGTTTTTAAGTGACCTATGAGAAAACGGATCAATGGAGACGACGTAGTTTTGTCCGTAGATTTCAGATGTCGCCCTAACTCAATATCGCCAAATTTCGTTTAATGCCACTCTTGTTTTCAACGTGCGATATCAAGTTTACGAAATGATATGTTATTTTTATTTTTATAAAATACAGCCATACCTCTTTATGATATATCTAAGTGTAGATGTTTGGAGGAGGTAGAGCACAGCGAGATTTTCTCATTCTAAATTGGAGCAGCCCGCCTGGAGAGGTACCTCCGCCTTACAGAAGATCGCATCCAAATAACATTATTTGTTTCAAATAGTGTTGTGTTCCTGCGGTGACTAAGGTTGCCAGAGCTCTTTAGGGGTGGGGGGGTTCGGTGTCGGCAACGCGTGCGTGATGCCTCTGGTATTGCAAGCGCTCATAGGCTACTGTAACCGCTTACCAAGAGGTGGGCCGTATGCTAGTTTGCCAGATCAGTTGTATAAAAAAAAATGTAGATATAAGTAAACTCGCAGAACCGCTAAAGGTTCTCAAACCCGACCGTGCAGTTTTGGAAGGCACCCCCACTCGATGGACCGACGACATTGCGAAAGTTGCGGGAGGTATAGGTCGCGTCATGTAAAAAGAACGCTGGCGGTGAAGCTGGGCAATGGCGATTTATCGGTGTATTTGGTGGTATGAGGTCACGGGCGGGTCACGCGCCGCATGCTTGCCGGTTCACTATTGGTTCGTCAGTTGACCTTTGCTTTCCGCAAAGGACTGGCCTCATAGCTCAGTTGGTAACTCTGCCTTCTGCGCTAGAGGTCGCGGGTTCGATCCCCGCACTTGACAAACATTTGTGTGATGAACACAGATGTTTGTTCTGTGTCTGGGTGTTAAATATATATCTATTATGTATATCAGTCTCTGGTACTCATAGTACAGGCTATGCCTAGTTTGGGATCAGTAGACCGTGTGAATATGTCCGGAAAAAAAAAAAAAAAAAAAAAAAAATTAGACCGATAAATCGCCATTGCGCACCTTGACCGCCACCGTTCTTTTTACATGACGCGACCTATAGGTGGATGGAGAAGGCTCAAGACCGATCGTCATGGAACTCTTTGGGGGAGGCCTATGTCCAGCTGATATGATAAGATCCGAAATGAGGAAATCCGTAGAAGAACGAAGATCACCGACATATCTCTCAGAATTAGCAAGTTGAAGTGGCAGTGGGCAGGCCATATAGCTCGCAGAACCGATAACCGTTGGGGAGTAAAGGTTCTCGAATGGCGACCACGAACCGGGCGACGCAGTGTTGGAAGGCCCCCCACCCGATGGACCGATGACATTGTAAAGGTTGCGGGAAGTCGGTGGATGGAAAGGGCTCAAGACCGTTCGTCGTGGAACTCTTTGGGGGAGGCCTATGTCCAGTAGTGGACTTCTACAGGTTGTTGATGATGATGATGATGATGTCAAGCTGTGGACTTCTACAGGCTGATGACGATGAGATATACACTCTACAGCTTTTACGTTTTCATTGTTATTAGTTTACAAGCCAATTTCAGTATACAAAGTCTTATTCTAGAGAAAATGTGCATTCACAAAGTCATAAAGATCATATTACTATACATCGTATTCATGAAACGAATCATAAAAGCACATTATACAATGTATGATTTCACGCAAATATCGCATTACAGTGTCTTTTGCTTCCATTACTTTTATAACTCGGCTACTTTCAGTTTGCACATCGCGTCGATGGTCATCATCATCATCAGATTGTAGAAGTCCACTGCTGAACATAGGCTGCCCCAAAGAGTTCCATGACGAATGGTCTTGAGTCTCTTCCATCCACCGACTTCCCGCAGATTTCACAATGTCGTCGGTCCATCGGGCCTTCCAAAACTGCGTCGCCCGGTTGTCGGTTCTGCGAGCTATATGGCCTGCCCGCTGCCACTGAAACTTGCAAATTCTGACAGCTAAGTCGGTGACCTTAGTTCGTATAAGAATTTCCTCTTTTCGAATTTTATCATGTAGCGAAACTCTGAGCATAGCTCTCTCCATAGCCCATTGCGTGACTTTGAGCTTGTGTATGAGGCCAATAGTTAGCAACCAAGTCTCAGTACCAGTTGTCATCACTGGCAACACGCACTGATTGTAGACTTTCGTCTTGAGGCTCTGCGGTATCAGAGACCGGCCAACATAGGCCTCCCGAGATCGTAGAAACCGGGAGGCCTATGTGGGCAGTGGACTTCTACAGGCTGATGATGATGAATAAAACTATTATTATGGGAGTCGCAACATCGGTGTCAGTGAAACAGAGGATACGGAATGCTGCAGTTAGATAGCAATGTCACATACAGGCATTATAATGTCTTTGTATTTGTACAGCCTTCGTGCACACAAAGGCTTCGGAATCTCGTTAATAATGTACACAGGTTTCTCAAGGTACTGTGGAAATTATGGTTTCAAAAGGATTCTTAAGCTTATCGCCGACTGTGAAGAAACAAGTGCGGTGATAGTATTATGAGCATAGTGGTATTCAAAGTTGCTGTTTAAAAAAACAAGGCTTTATCAAATAAATAAATATAAATATTCCGGACATATCACACACGGTCAACTGATCCCAAACTAGGCATAGCCTGTACTATGGGTACCAGAGACTGATATACATAATAGATATATATTTAACACCCAGACACAGAACAAACATCTGTGTTCATCACACAAATGTTTGTCCAGTGCGGGAATCGAACCCGCGACCTCTAGCGCAGAAGGCAGAGTTACTACCATCTGAGCTATGAGGCCAGTATTACCTCTACTAGCTTGTGCTTGCGGCTTTGCTCGCGTGGTACCTAGATAAAAAGTATCCTAAGTTGAGCTGTTGCGGCGTGATTAGATCACAAACTTCCAAACATCATCCTCACGAAATTTCTCATTTACAATATTAGTAGGATTCTAGATGATTTAAACAGTTTTTTAAGAGGAGGTAGGGCACAGCAAGATTTTCTCGTTCTGAATTGGAGCATTCCGCCTGGGGAGGTACCTCCGCCTTACAGAAGATCGCAGCCAAATAACATTATTTGTTTCAAATAGTGTTGTGTTCCTGCGGTGAGTAAGGTTGCCAGAGCTCTTTAGGGGGGAAGGGGGTTCGGGGTCGGCAACGCGCGCGTGATGCCTCTGGTATTGCAAGCGCTCATAGGCTACGGTAACCGCTTACCATCAGGTGGGCCGTAAGCTTGTTTGCCACCTATGTTGTATAAAAAAAAAAAAAAAAGAAGTTATGGAAATTTTCAGTTATCTATTTATTTAATCTTTATTGCACATAAAAACAACAATGTACAAAAGGTGGCCTTAATACCAAGACATTATCTACCAGCCAGCTTGATTGGGTAGAAACTTATTACCTAGGACGCTTTAGTACCTAGGACATGGCAAGCTGTAGTTGGCTTACCTAGAACCTATATAATCCTTTGAGCCTGGTCAACCTTATCCACAGGAAACACATGGTCCAAACGTGAGGAGCTGACTAAACCGTGGATTTCCTACGATATTTTGCTTCACTGTTCCGAGCACGTGTTAAAGTGCACATCATTTTAACAAATAGAAAAATACATTGGTGTACGAATGGGATTTGAACCTGTGATCTAGGGATCGAAAGTCGAGGTACCTGTTTCAATATTTCATATTCATTTATTGCCAACATGTACATGGATACAGATTATGTGTAAAGGTAGCATAAGTAAGTACATGTACCCTGTAGGGCGCTGCAAATATCTAGTTTGGCACCATAGCACAGGCTTTTGCCTAGTATAGGGCCAGTATCGACAAAGTCAAAGCCAAAGTATAATTTATTGCTAGAAATACATGTCATAAGGATGTACAACTTGCATAAAGCAGCAATTATGGAGGAGGTAGGGCACAGCGAGATTTTCTCGTTCTAAATTGGAGCAGCCCGCCTGGGGAGGTACCTCCGCCTTACAGAAGATCGCAGCCAAATAACATTATTTGTTTCAAATAGTGTTGTGTTCCTGCGATGAGTAAGGCTGCCAGAGCTCTTTAGGGGGGGGAGGGGGTTCGGGGTCGGCAACGCGTGCGTGATGCCTCTGGTATTGCAAGCGCTCATAGGCTACGGTAACTGCTTACCATCAGGTGGGCCGTAAGCTTGCTTGCCACCTTTGTTGTATAAAAAAAAATATATATATATACATTACGTTTTCATTATTCCTACTGAATTTTCTAGCCTGCGTCTTAGTAGACACAGAACTAAAATAGTATTTATTACTAAATAGCTTTAAAAAACGCTATATTTTGTTCACAGTACTCGTAAAACGTGTACGTGTCTTCGGTGCATTTTTCAACAAAATCAACTATTCAGGCCACGTATTTGTAATTCAATACTGGCCTGGTAGATAATCTTGTAATCCTGAGTTATTCATAGCGGCACGTTGTTGGTAGGCAAGCACGTATGGACTGGTCTATCTGTTTTATTGCCTTTTCTATGTGCTGGTTGTCAAAGTGACTAAGGGAAAAAAGCTAGGGGATGAGCATCAGCGTCCCTCATTTTAACAACGATAGCTTTAACTGCGCTCGCCAACCCGCATGCCCAACGTGCTGAGTATGGGCCAATCCCCCCACATTATAAGGAATTTACTCTGTCTGTGGGTGAGGCCATGTTCAGCAGTGGACGTCGTACGGCTGAAATGATGATGATGAATAAAGTAAACGTATTTTATTGGTTATTTTATTTAAATTGACCTCGTTCTAAGGTACATTATGATTTTCTTCGACAAAGAGAGCAACACACAGCGCTACAAAAATATGGCGGATGGACGTGCGTGAAATGTCATTTTGACAACCTACATTTATCGGACAAAACAACAAACAACATGACATGAAAAATATGGCAATGTCATGTCAAATGCCAATTATAAACCAACATGGCGGCCTTCAAATAGTGTTCACATAGTAAAAACTTACCAGAAGAACTATTCTTGTACCATCGCATTTGTCTTTAAATTAATGAAATTGTATTTTTCTTGTAATCTCCGATTTTTTCCTAATTTTTCTATGTAGTGTACATGGACCAGGCCCAGAATGAAATGGCTCCTTTGGCACAGAGATAGATTATAGTCTGGAATAGCATATAGGCTTTTATTTTATAGGTCCATGCCAGCGAAGCCGCGGGCGGAAGCTAGTTGATAATAATGTTTGAGAAACTGTGAGTGTGAGTAGGTAAGTTAGACGTTTATTGCGTCAAGAATGTTGTTGGTTCCGTAACCCGCGACGTCTTTGTTAAGCTTTTGTTATTGTTATTTAGGGAATTAATTATTCAAGGATTTGTTAGCGGATTCCGTGAGGGATGGTTGATGCGAGCACGGAAACTTCTAAAATTTAGGTCGGACATATTGTTTCCGAATAAATACATAATTTTATGAACTACCTTGTAGAACATTAGCGTTTTCTCATTTTCTAGAATTTATTCGTGACATCTTTTGCCTTATTTTGTGTAAGCAAGAGTTATAATTTCTTGAAACTTAGTCTCAAGTCACAGTTAGATATACATTTTGAGACTTCCGTCAATGTTTTGGAAACTACCAAACAAGCTAGGGAGTTGAATGTAGGAAAAGTTAAAGCTTATTATAATAAATAAAATATAAATATTCCGGACATATATCAAGTCAAAGTCAAAAGGCATATTACACTCAGTCAACTGAACCCAAACTAGGCATAGCCTGTACTATGGGTACCAGAGACTGATATACATAATAGATAACTATTTAACACCCAGACACAGAACAAACATCTGTGTTAATCACACAAATGTTTGTCCAGTTCGGGAATCGAACCCGCGACCTCTAGCGCAGAAGGCAGAGTTACTACCAACTGAGCTGTGAGGCCAGTCAAACAATGAAATGAAATGAAATGAAATGAAATGAATTTTAAGAGGAGGTAGGGCACAGCGAGATTTTCTCGTTCTGAATTGGAGCAGCCCACCTGGGGAGGTACCTCCGCCTTACAGAAGATCGCAGCCAAATAACATTATTTGTTTCAAATAGTGTTGTGTTCCTGCGGTGAGTAAGGTTGCCAGAGCTCTTTTAGAGGTTCGGGGTCGGCAACGCGTGCGTGATGCCTCTGGTATTGCAAGCGCTAACAGGCTACGGTAACCGCTTACCATCAGGTGGGCCGTAAGCTTGTTTGACACCTCTGTTGTATAAAAAAAAAATGAAGGTTTTACATATAAATCAAATAATCAGATATTTAGGGATAATTTTGGGAGGGTTTTTTTCTTAGTCTACAGTGCTACGCCGTAGCTATTGTGCTGCGCCGTAGCTACAGTGCTACGGCGTAGCATTGTACAAACATACAAACTATTCTCATAATGCTGCATGAATAATCCAAATTGCGATTGGAATCATTGTCCAAATTATTTACCTTAATTGAACATGTTCGTGGCAATTGCATGCAAATCTAATTGGCAGATTCACTACTAACATTGGTAGTGCATACACGGGCAATTCAAATTACTACATTTATATTTTTTTGGCAATACTAATGGACACCCCCGCGACTTCATTCCCGTGATATTAAATAAACAACACCAACGAGTCACATACATAATCCTGACCCCGTCGTGGGTATCAGAAACGAACTCTTAGTTTCTGATACCCACCCATGGTACCACAACACCCGGAACAAATATTTGCAGATTCCATAAACATTTGTCACGCAGCGGGAATCAAACCCCTTACGTCTCAGACGGGCACTCGCCCGCTACGCCACCGAGATCGGCAATAATACAGCAAAACGGTTCCTAACCTCCAAATGCACATCGTATTCAAGTTTAGTTCGTTTTTTAGGAGGAGGTAGGGCATAGCGAGATTTTCTCGTTCTAAATTGGAGCAGCCCGCCTGGGGGAGGTACCTCCGCCTTACAGAAGATCGCAGCCAAATAACATTATTTTTTTCAAATAGTGTTGTGTTCCTGCGTTGAGTAAGGTTGCCAGAGGGGAGGGTGGTTCGGGTCGGCAACGCGTGTGTGATGCCTCTGGTATTGCAAGCACTCATAGGCTCGGTAACCGCTTTCCAACAGGTGGGCCGTATGCTTGTTAGCCAACTCAGTTGTATAAAAAAAAAAAAAAAGTTCTGTTGTCCAATTTTCCGGCTGGTTTGATTTCTCGTATAAATCAGCAGTTTTTTGGGATTGCTTCTATTTGAAAACAAATTTATTGGGCTGAAACATAAATAATAGACAAAGACCGCTTCCGCCCGCGGCTTCGCTCGCGTTGTACCTACATCTTCTTCTTGTCGTGTCACTGATTCTTTCATGGTCATCCTGTATTATGTTAGTGACCATGTTGAGGTATGGTGGCCTAAGACCGTCGATGAAAGAATCAGTGTTGTGAAAGGATTAAAGTGCGCCTCTTAAGGCCTTTCGTGCACAAAAAAAAACCTATAAAAAGTAAAAATTAAATAAACAAAAAACAAAGTACATAAAAAGTAGCCTATGTGCTACTCTAGGTATACAACTCTTTATATTCTAAGTTTCAACGAAATCGGCTGAGCCGTTACGGCTTGTTAGAATAACAAACATCCAAACATCCTCACAAACTTTCGCATTTATAATATTTGTAGGATTTATTCTCAACAAAACACACATTTGCAAAATAAAAAGGGTGTGATGTGTGCTACAGCAGCAAAATGGCCTCGGCTCAGCATTATGCCTACTGTTATTGCAGCAGACGCTGGTATTCTGCCGAAACTATTACTTACTATTATTATTAGGCACGTTATGATTCGCTATATTATTTCTTCGTCACCCTTGCAGCCATAATGGTAATACGAATCAGCTTAAACTAACTATCATTGTGTAAGGTCAAAGCAAATTTGACTGATTGGTTTGGTATAGAGATTACGAGTTGAGTTTTACAACAAGGCTGCATACGCGATATATCTCTTGTATGTCTTTCTCTTCGTTACGCTTACACTCAGCAAACACGAACGAAATAATGTTTATATTTGCGACATCTCCGAGCGTTGGGATAAGCTTAAAATATTGCGATGAAACGCTAGCGATATTTACCTGTCATATGAAAGTGGTATACACATAGACACCTATACCTACCTACTTAAGGTTGGACTACAATGCAAGTAAGCTTCAGCATCTCACTCTAAAAAACAAAGAGTAGGTATTTGAAATATCAAAGTCTGTCCGATCCAGGCGAAGTGGATGCAGGTAATGCTGGGGTCGGAGCAGTATCGCAATATCTTCTACAAGTAGGTTTTAAGCATTTATTTTATTTTTATTTTATTGTGTTATTTTTATTTGATTTTATTTTAATTTTGTGTAATGTGTGATTTTATGTAATTAATTAAGTAATTATTATTTGTAACTTTAATATGGACATGGTCTGAAATAAATGAATAATAATAATAGTAATAATTGACTTTATCTTTGTATGTTTATTTGTTCGAGAATAACATTCGAACTGTCAATCAAATCTGCTTGGAATTTAGTAAGTCAACTGGTTTTACTATCCAAATTTCTGGTTGCTTGCTTGGCGTGTTACTGATTCTTTCTTGGTCGTCCTGTATAAGGTCATTGAGCAGGTTGAGGTATGGTGAATGGTACCTGAAAAGGGCAGATAACCATCGGTGCAAGAATCAGTGTCTAATTAGAATTAGAATTATTTATTTCAGTTAAAACAGCAAGCTTAGTATATACCAAAGTGCCTACTGTCTAAAATTAAAACTTAAAAATACTCTTAGCGAATTAAATATTATACAAATTGTATTGTAGTGGAATTAAATTGCGCCTTTTAGAAGCTCCTCCTATTTGACGGTAAGAATATGAGATATGAGAGCCCTAAAAGGTAGTTTTTCAAAAAAAGTTATACTCATACATAACTGGGGTTTCATAAGAAAGTTTTTTTTATACATGACAAAACATGTGTCTTTTGATTTACAACGAAAACATTAATATATGAAATAAGTATATCGTGAACTCCAATTTGTAATTCCTTAATTCCCTTCTTTGCACCTCAACGATCATAGAAACTCCATTTGCTGCACAGTCCTGATGCTGAAATGCGATGTAGTTTGACCCGAAGAAGACCCTATTCGTAATGGATTAAGGAATGCCGCCATATATGATACATACATTACCAGTCTGTAATAAATTATCACACGATCGTTTTTGGCAACACATCTAGGAATGTTTGGCGCACTGGTTCACTAAATTAATAGCACCCAACAGTCACATACATAGTCCTGACCCCACACTAGGATTCCATGCATCGTGGGTATCAGAAACTACGAGTACCATGATACCATAACACCCAGACCCGGAATAAATATTTCGAGATCATGCAAACGTTTGTCCCGCAGCGGGAATCGGGCCTGCGTCTCAGACGGGCATACGCCTGATGACCACCGAGGTTGTCATCGTCATTGTTTTGTTATGTTTTGATAGTTTTTTCTTCTACGAACATACCATTTGGTAGGCCTCATAGCTCAGTTAGTAGTAACTCTGCCTTCTGCGCTAGAGGTCGCGGGTTCGATTCCCGCACTGGACAAACATTTGTGACTAACACAGATGTTTGTTCTGTGTCTGGGTGTTATATCTATTATGTATATCAGTCTGTGGTACCCATAGTACAGGCTATGCCTGGTTTGGGATCAGATGACCGTGTGAATATACCCGGTTTTTTTTTTTTTTTTCATTACAGGCAAAACATACAAATAGAAATACAAAACCCAACCCTTTTCCCCAAAACTCATAATATCTCCAATTTCATCGTTGGTAAAAGTATAAAACCTTAAAGTGGGATACTAATCAGCTATTGAGCGCTTCAAGAGCTTATACATTCAGCTCACACCTAGTCTATAATAATTTTAGTATCATAATCTATAGGTTTGTTTTCTTAAAAACGTTGGACGTCATATTACAATCGTTGTTTACCGATAATGACAACAAATGTTTTTTTTTATACAACTTATGTGGCATACGAGCATAAACCTGTTGGGTTTAATTGCTTATGGTGTCCTCCAAAAAACCAGTAACTTAAATTTACATATTGGGCGAGTTTCCAGCGCACTAAAGCTGTCTTCGATTACATTTGAAGAACTTGCTTAACAAGCATTTACGTTGAAAAAAGCTTTGAAGTGCTCGTTTTTGTTAGAATTTTACGGGCTAAAACCTTGCAAATAGAAAAAAATCATTGAGATTTAAACCAAAGGAACAAAGAACTTTATTTATATATTATTTTATAGAGATAAGGAGACTTGGGAATACTATGATTTTTATAATATCCCGACTCCGACGGGATTAGATCTCGTATCCTTCCCCTGGATACGGGGATGCTCTGACCAACTAAGCTACGGAGACACATCCCGTCGGAGCGAAAATCTTTAGGACATCCAAACGGCTGATATTTCTACTTTTATTTTATAGTGATAATCCCTCACAAAGGGAATAATAGGATTTAAAAAAAATCATAACAAAGAACTTAATCAAGAATAAGATTCTTTCTTGTTACGAAAATCATACAATGCTCTCGGCTGGTTACGGCAGGCAAGAATGCGGAGATCGGCTTACTTCTAAAACTACGGTAATCATACAACTTCTTCTTCCTGCCCTTGTCCCACATTATGTGGGGTCGGCACAACATGTTTTCTTCTTCCACTCTCTTCTGTTAGCCGTCATCTCCGCACTCACATCTTTCTTACTCATGTCATCTTTAATACAATCCATCCATCTTTTCTTCGGCCTTCCTCTAGTCTTATATCCATGCACATTCATACCTAACACTCTTCTCGTTACATGACTTTCATCCCTCCTCATGACATGCCCATACCATGCTAACCTATTACTTCTCAACTTTTCCATCACTGGCGCTACTTTCAAACTTCCTTTGATGTACTCATTTCTTATTTTGTCCATTCTCGTCACTCCACACATCCATCTCAGCATTCGCATCTCCGCCGCATGCACTCTTCTTTCATCCGTCCCTTTGGCAGCCCAACGGTAATCATATAACGTCCACCGATTAATAGAAAGCCGCACTCTGAAAGCCTTTTTGTATACTTTTTCATTGGTTCGAGTATCATTCAGAGCACGTCCTCGCCCTCAGTAATATTGCCATTAGTGTTAACTCTACCAACATTCTGTATTGATTCCCCCTTTTACCCGACAGCGGGGAAACAAAAAGGAGGTTTTTTTTTTATGTTATACGGAGGCAAACAGGCTTACGGCCCTCCTGATGGTAAGTGGTTACCGTCGCCTATTGACATTAGCAACAACTGGACCATTGCTAATGCGTTGCCTGCCGAACCCCTCCCCCCCCTAAAGAGCTCTGGCAACCTTACTCACCGCAGGAACACAACACTATTTGAAACAAATATTGTTATTTGGCTCGGCTGGCTTGCTTGTGTTCTGAGGTTGGTCGCCATTTGAAAATCTTTAAACACTCGATTCAATATATGGGGGGGTAAATCTAGTAGTTTAGATTTCACTTGATTAAGGGAACCACCCCAATCATGAAATAATTTGATTTTGAAAATTATTTTTTGAGTTTCTGGCCATGGTTCCCTCGCCGGAGCCCGATTTCGCATTACATCTACCAACAAAAATACTTTTATAGACGTGTAACACCTGCAAGACATTAACCTCCCAAAATGCCTTTTCATATGCACACGGCCGTTACTATACATAGCTTCACGCCTTCCAGTAGCATCACTTATCAGCAAGACCAAAAACCATAGGAGTAAGCTACTAGCTAACAAAAGAAAAGAAAGGTTCTAGAGTGGAGAACACGAATCGGAAAGTGCGTAGGACGATGAAAAGACAATGAAAAGACGATGAAAAACTTATCATATGGTCAAAGTCAAAAGGCTTTTATTTCAATAAAATCACTAGGATCACTTTGAAACGTCTTAGAAACTAGGTGAAGCTATGCCTGTTCCTCGCGACCAAGCCTAGAAGAATCAGGCAACAAACACGGCTTGGTGCCTATCATTTTAACGATGATCCCTTTTCATAAAATGGAATTTAAAGCTTCAGTGTGGTGAAGATCGAACTAGGTGAGGCTCAAAAGAAAAATAATCTAATTATAATCTCAGATAAATAAGAGGTTATAAAAATGTGAAAAAAGACAAATGTGAGCTTCAACAAATGATCTAAGGGCAGCACACGCTACACTTGATGAAATGGGTTGAATTTGCCCATACTCACCACGTTGGCGAGTGCAGTTAGAGCTATCTTTGTTAAAAATGACGCTGCTGCCTATCCCCTAGCTTTTTCCCCTTAGTCGCCTCTTACGACATCCACGGGTAGGTAGATATGGAGGGGTCTATTAAGCCGGGACCACCACGTCCTGTTACTGTGTTTTTTTTAAATTAAGTTAATGTAAGTCGTATTTTTGTACTTGGCCTCCCGCGATACAGGCTAGTCCTATTGCGGGGGCCTCTAGTAACTTGTTTTGCTTGTCATTCTTATTTTTAGTAAATAAATTTATTTGTATTTGTACTTGTCCTTGAAATTATGAGGATATATACACGTCTAGTTGAACTTACTCCATACTCTTCGCAAATGGCTGTAGGAGACCGTGTGCATGTCAAAAGGCACTATAAACTTCCCTAGTCTACTCCACCTGCCGATTCGTAACGAGGCGAAAAAACTCTCATTTCTTTACCTCGAGTTAGGGCGGAATGAAATGAATTTGGGTAATCATGAGGAGATTTACATATTTACTCTTATTTGCATGATAGAGACGTTTTTAAAATACAGCTTTAAGAAATGCTCGCCTTCTTGTCGTGTCACTAATTCTTTCTTGGTCATCCTGTATTAGGTCAGTGAGCAGGTTGAAGTATCGTGGCCTCGAAATGGCCTATGACCGTCGGTGAAAGAATCAGTGTAGTGAAAGGATTAAAGTGCGCCTCTTAGAGGCTCCTTTCGTGCACGCGTTGAAAATACGACTGTAATAGTCAAAGTCAAAGTCAAGTCAAAGTCAAAAGGCATTTATTACAATAAAATCACTAGGATCACTTTGAAACGTCTTAGAAACTAGGTGAAGCTATGCCTGTTCCTCGCGACCAAGCCTACAAGAATCAGGCAACAAACACGGCTTGATGCCTATCATTTTTTTCGATGATCCTTTTTCACAAAATGGAATTTAAAGCTTCAGTGTGGTGCCGATCGAACTAGGTGAGGCTCAAAAGAAAAGTTATCTAATTATAATCCCTAATAAATATGAGCTTATAAAAATGTGAAAAAAAAGAAGACAAATGTGAGCCTCAACAAATGGTCTAAGGGCAGCACACGCTACACTTGATGAAATATGTAATATGTACCTAATGCTTCTATAAAATTGAATAGAAGTTGCCAGTCAAATATCAGTGCATATTTCGCAAAAATATGACTTTTGTGTAATCTTGAAAACCCTTTGAGGAAAACTGTTACGAAAAATTCAGCGCGAATTTAAATTTTCCTAAGACGGTTTCAAAAATGTGGGCTTTTACATCATAAGGTTTAATAATAAATCCCGAACCAAGAATTTGTACCTTTTCACATATTTGCGATCGTTTTTTACATAAACGATTTTTGTTGAATCGCATTTTACTAATCAAGTTTTTATAAAATTTACAAACACAAACTCACAAGATATTGAATCTCATAATTTATATTAGTAGGATAGGAAGTAGGATGTTAACCACGTAGGAATTTATGCAGCAATGTATAAAGAGCGTTGGAAGGGGAAGACCTAGGCGTACGTTTAGCGACCAAATCGGTGACGTTTTGGACAAAGGCCAGGTCAAGAGTACCCTAAACCGACGAGCATGTATGAGGAATGTGATGAGACTGGCCTCATAGCTCAGTTGGTAGTAACTCTGCCTTCTGCGCTAGAGGTCGCGGGTTCGATTCCCGCACTGGACAAACATTTGTGACTAACACAGATGTTTGTTCTGTATTTGGATGTTAAATATATATCTATTATTTATATCAGTCTCTGGTACCCATAGTACAGGTTATGCCTAGTTTGGGATCAGTTGACCGTGTGAATATGTCCGAAATATTTTTTTTATTTTTTATTTAGAGTAAATGAAGCAAAAGAGGTATGTCGGGATCGTAGCAAGTGTAAAGCCGTGGTCTCTTCCTACCCCTCTGGGAAATAGGCGTGGTTTTATATATGTATGTATGTATAACGAGCGATATTTGTCGTAATATTAGTAGTGCCGTTTATAGGTGGCCGTGTGCATGTCAAGTGCTAATGTTGGAGAGTCCTATTCATAGGAACTATTCAAAAGTTCGTGATTTTTCAGTAAAGTTCCCGACTTGGGAGAAAGTTGCATAATTAAATGTTTGGTTACAAGAGAAGCTTATGTGGTAGGAGCCTCTACGTACCACCTTTCAAAATATTGGCTATTTTTAACCGACTCTAAAAAAAGGAGGTTATAAATTCTGTGATTATGTTTTTTTTATGTTTGTGCACCGATCACTCCGTAAGATATGGACCGATTTCAATGGTAATTTCACTATCATCTAGAGCATAGTCTCGAGGTGGTCCCCTATTAATTGTATTGATATCAGATTAGTAGTTTTCTTATAAACGTAAAAAAACGACTACCTAAACATCAGTGATCTGGATCAGTTGAGCTATCTATAGATCTTTTGTAACGGTCTTTAGATGGCTCAACTGTTTCTTGTGTATTTTGTAAATATTAACTTGTCTAATACAGTTAAGTTTCTTTCTGTAAATAACGTTTTTATTTTTTATCTTAACAAGTCATGGGATTACTTTTTTTGTACAACTAAGGTGGCAAACAAGCTTACAGCCCACCTGTTAGTTAGTGGTTACCGTATCCTATGAACGCTTGCAATACCAGAGGCAAAACGCACGCGCAACCAGAATGGTTAACCTTTCTGGCCTCATAGCTCAGCTGGTAGTAACTCTGCCTTCTGCGCTAGAGGTCGCGGGTTCGATTCCCGCACTGGGCAAACATTTATTGTGTTATGAACACAGATGTTTGTTCTATTATGGTCCCATAGTACAGGCTATGCCTAGTTTGGGATCAGTTGACCGGGTGAGATATGTCCGGAATATTTAAAAAAAAAATATTTATTCTATTGGTAGGTACTAGTAGCGGAACATGTTGTTATGCATGGCTCTAGATATCAAGCTTTTTTTTTTTTTATATACAACTGAGGTGGAAAACAAGCATATGGCCCACCTGTTGGTAAGTGATTACCGTAGCCTATGAGCGATTGCAATACCAGAGGCATCACGCACGCGTTGCCGACCCCGAACCCCCCCACCCCTAAAGAGCTCTGGCAACCTTACTCATCGCAGGAACACAACACTATTTGAAACAAATAATGTTATTTGGCTGCGATCTTCTGTAAGGCGGAGGTACCAAGCGGGCTGCTCTAATTCAGAACGAGAAAATATCGCTGTGCCCTACCTCCTAGCTGTCAAACTTTTTAACGCACTGCCTACTGAATAAATTGTTAATGAATAAAATAAATGAAATGAAACACGTTGTACGCAATACAGTGATTTGCGAACAAAGGTGTAAAATTGTAGCTCATTTAAACTTCATCCAACAAAAAACAAGGCCTCGTAACCAAGCCCAAAAACTGAAAACCATCAATTTAAACTTTTCTATCCAATTACCAAGTTTACTACAGATTTGAACCAGTTTAGAAAGACCCCTGAATGTGCCGAGCTTGGTGCAAAAAGTTTGAAAGTTAGACAGTAGAGGGGTCGGAGTTATTTGGATATTCGTTTACACTAGGCAATGACAGTTGTATGAAAGTGTTTTACTTGAACACCCAGACCTGGAACTAATATTTGCAGATCATGCAAACATTTGTCCCGCAACGGGAATCGAACCCTCACCCCTTGCGTCTCAGACCAAAATCAACAGGAATGGGGGCTGTAGGGGCGGCTGAGGGAGAAGTTTAAGGTATTGCAATCGCTCATAAGCTGCGGTAACCGCTTACCAACAGGTGGGGGGTGATTGTTCGTCATCGGATCAGTCCAGCTCCAGAGGTTCTCGTACATGGCCTGAAACGCCTGGAGTCGAGTAGGGCGACTAACTTCAAGTCCTACGTGCTCCAGGTAGCTGCCAAGTACAAAGAGGTGTTCCTCGCGCCCGACTTCTGGTCAGCTGGAGTGGTCTACCGTCGCTACAGGGAGGCGCTCACGATCAAGAAAGTCCCTGACTCTAGATGTGGTGTAGTTATTTAAGTTTAATATTATATGTATGTTAGTCTGTAAGGTATTTATTAATATGGGCCATGGCATATTACACATGTTTGTGTAATATGTCAAGTAGCCTGAAATAAAGATTTAATAATTTTGCCATCTCAGTTGTATAAAAAAAAAGTCGGTTACTATTTACAAGCATATTATGATAATAATACCTAAAGACAAAAATAGGTTATCAAACAAATTTTGGCATCATCTAAAGAAACTTTTTGTAATAGTGCAATAAATCAAATCCAACTTTAGCAATTCATCTTCCCCTTTAAAAATCACCTACAAAAAGGCTAGGTCCATAGTTTGACCTACTTGTCTCTACCAACCGTTTTGCAATCTCTGCATTTAAGTATTGTAGGTACAGGCAGCACAAAGCGATATTTATTGGCGGTCTTAAGCACTTTTCAGGGCCACCATACCTCAACCTGGTCACTGACCTAATACAGGATGACCAAGAAAGAATCAGTGACACGACAATAAGCAAGCATTGCGTTTCAACATGTTTCGTCGTTGACCGTACCATTTGTTACGCTATCTGTACATTACCAACTGCTGCACCATCTTCGTTGCGGACATCATCTGTTTACCTGACGTCTGGCGGCCTTCCAGCGACCTAGGCAATAACTTTTTGTAGTCCCAGCAGTTTGAGTTGATAAGATAAGTGGATACTTTTACAATGCGGAGGAGGTAGGGCACAGCGAGATTTTCTCTCGCTCTAAATTGGAGCAACCCGCCTGGGGAGGTATCTCCGTCTTACAGAAGATCGCAGCCAAATAACATTATTTGTTTCAAATAGTGTTGTGCTCCTGCGGTGAGTATGGTTGCCAGAGCTCTTTAGGGGGGGGAGGGGTTCGGCAGGCAACGCATTAGCAATGCTCTAGGTGTTGCTAATGTCAATAGGCGACGGTAACCACTTACCATCAGGAGGGCCGTAAGCATGTTTGCCTCCGTATAACATAAAAAAAAAAAAAAAAAAAAAAATTGCACACAGGATGTTGAATCTTGTTGACGTTCCTTTTCGCCATCGTAAAATATGATATGATTCTTTCATCGACGGTCATATCCCCTTTTCAGGGCCACCATACCTCAACCTGGTCACTGACCTAACACAGGATGACGAAGAAAGAATCAGTGAAACGACAAGAAGAAGTAGAATGAAAGTCATTGTTAACCGACTTCAAAAAGGAGGAGGTTCGCAAGTAGGCTGTATTTATTTTTTTGTGTTTATGTTACTCAATATCTCTGCTAATACTAAACCAATGTTGATAATTTATTCGCCATCTTAATTTAATTCCTGAGGGATTGCAACTTAGGAGGAGGTAGGGCACAGCGAGATTTTCTCGTTCTGAATTGTAGCAGCCTGCCTGGGGAGGTACCTCCTTAGCCTTACAGAAGATCGCAGCCAAATAACATTATTTGTTTCAAATAGTGTATTAATAATATATTCCAGCGGTGAGTAAGGTTGCCAGAGCTCTTTAGGGGGGAAGGGGGTTCGGGGTCGGCAACGCGTGCGTGATGCCTCTGGTATTGCAAGCGCTCATAGGCTACGGTAACCGCTTACCATCAGGTGGGCCGTAAGCTTGTTTGCCACGTTAAAAACGTCATCATCTCTTGAAATCACCACTTGCCGTAATATTTTTTTTGTCGACGGTGGTATGGTTTGGTTATCCCCGCGACTTCGTTCGGTTGCTGCTATTTTTACATACCATTTAAACTTAGGGGTTGTATGTCGGGAATTTCTTTATTTATTTCTTTTCTTTATTTTTCATACGTTACAACAGAAAGCTACCTGAAAATTTCATACTCAGTAGGCTCTGCGTTGATTTTCAAAGAGAATAAAACCACTACGTTTGATTGTCAGTCAGTCAGTCCGTAAGAGTTATTATTGATTATGAACGGATACAATGTCATACTTACTTTTGTTTTATATTCGAAAGTGTAGGTGGCCAGTGTCATCCTCAGTAGGTAAGCATAACGCAAAGAGGTTGGATATCTAACAAAAAAAAGAAGTTGATATTAATCTTGTAAATATTCAGGAATTTGAAGTCGGTTTTTAGTTTTTGTAAAAAATATCTTATTATATTGAAACAAATGCCTTTTGACTTTGACTCAGGGATTATATTTCCTTCACCACATACATACAACACAGTACTACGTGTAACAATAATTACAATACCACCTTCTTTGTTTAGCACCAACAGGTGGCGCGCCTTGCGGCGGCAGTCGTTTATCGTATTTAATTACTTAGCTTAGGCCTACTGGTTTGTTTATTAGCTACATAAAGCATCAACAAAGTGTTCTGATCTATATTTTTATACAAGATCATTCACAATATGTATGCTATCCCTAAAGGAGCTTATTCTAGACCCAGTTGGCAATAAAGTTTACCACTCTAGTAAATTCGTCATTTTTCATTGAAAAAACTTAAAGCTAAAGCCCTATTTACGGATTTATTCTATAAACAGAATGAATATTAGCGAAAAAATAAAACATTGTTTTTCATTTTTTTCTCAAAACTTTTTAAAATTCCCTGTTATTGGTATTTTTAATATCTTTATAACTAACTAGCTTCTAATCTTGATGATGAAGACTGAATAAAAACATGGTTTTAAACTACGTAGCCAACGTCAGCCGTGAGCATGTGAACAGACATGGATTAGAATTCTGTGCTCGTTCAGATAACGCCTTCTGTAAAATAGGGATTAGGGCCTTTTATTGCGAGTTTAGAGGCCATTATCGAGGGCGATGAAATTAAGTGCCTCTGATATCGGCAATAGACATTTCGAGAACGGTTTAAACTGATCTTATTTCAACAACGACGGTTAAACTGCTGGTATTAGCCGAAACGAATGTTAATCTATTTAGATTACTTTGCTTGCTTGTCTTGTCACTGATTCATTTATGCTCATCATTAGGTCAGTGAGCGGGTTGAGGAATGGTGGCCATGTAAAGTGCCTATGACCGTCAGTGAAAGAATCAGTGTAGTGAAAGGATTAAAGTGCGCGTCTTAGAGGCACCTTTTGTGCACTTTAGATTTTTAGATTACTTACAAAGAAAGATTATATACTCGGTGATTCACAAAAGGGGCATAATCTACACCCAATTGGCAATAAAGTTTGTTCTACGACTTTTGGAAATCCGATATTTTTCATTGAAAAATCTCTAAGTATGCAAAACTCAACCGATTTCTAGGAGACTAGGTTGACGTTGCACAGTGTAAAGTGTAAAGTTGTAAAGTGTGGAGGGAATGGGGGGAGGCCTTTGCCCAGCAGTGGGATTTAAATGGCTGAAAATATAATAGAATGTTTTGAGTGTTGTGAATGTTTTGAGTTCCTCCATATTTGTGATCCCCGATCCTTACGCTCTTCTGACACCCGTCATCTAAAAACTCCCACTCACACTTCTGATTTCTATGGTCACTCCTTTACGCTTCAGGCTGTCAAATTATGGAACGCTCTTCCCTTCCCATACGACATGCTAAATTACCTATTTTTAAAAACTTAGTCTGAGTAGATATATATCTTAGTAGAGATAGTCAACACTATCTCTCTACGGTCTCAACCTCATCTTAATATTTCTTATAATTATGTACTTCGAAGTATTATATATATATATATATATATATATATATTTATATTATGTGTATTTGGGTAAATTATTATGTATGTACGTATATTTAGTGTATGTAGGTTTATTGGATAATTTGTTTTATAATTGTAGTTTTATGTACGCCGCCGTCCTCAGGTTTTCTAATCTGTCCTGTCCATCCAAAGGTTGCCTGTAAGAGATCGCTTTAAGCGATAAGGACGCCCATTGTCATGCTTACCTATATGAATAATTCTTTTTTTTTTTTTGTTTCTTTTTGGTGTACGTACAATAAAGATATAATCTATCTATCTAGAAATAGAATGCAAAACTCAACTGATTTAGTCATAGTCATAACTTTGATTAGCCTTTAGAACACTTGGGAATACTTGGTATTTTTACTGACATAAATTTTGTGGTCAAATCTGTTCAAAATCAGCTGTTTTCGATATCAATCTTGAAACCCTAAATTTTTCCGGGATAAAAAGTAGCCTTTGTGCTATTCCAGACTATAATCTGTCTCTGTGGCATAACATCCAGATTCGTTCAACCGTTCTGGCGTGATTGAGTAACTAACAAACATCCATCCATCCAAACTCTCGCATTTATTATAGTAGTAAGATTTTGTGTGTGAAAATATTAATCGGGGCTCACCTTCATTAAATTAAACTACTTAAACAATCGTTTGCGAGTGTAGCAGGTAATCCTATTACTAACCCGGCTGGTTAATGTTATTTTTATGATAATGGTTTGAAATAAGGATGGGTGAATGCCGGCTTTTTGAAATTTCCGGCTAAATAAATGGCGATGGGCTTGCAATCACGTATGGAATTAGTATGGAACCTACACTTCAAAATTCTACTCACGACAAAAATACGACTTTTTTACATATCGGGCATATTTTCAGCGTGTTATAGTGTGTGATGTGAAGATCTTTTTTGTAGTCACAGTTGTCGTAATAGCGCGTTCTTACAAAATAAATAGGTTGTATGCACTTAAGTCCGTGGCTGGCCGTACATGGCCGTAGTGACCCCGGCTGAAGAATAGGCCCCTCCATATCTACCTATCCGCGGATGTCGTAAGAGGCGACTAAAGGAAAAAAGCTAGGGGATGGGCAGCAGCAACCCTCATTTTTTAACAACGATAGCTCTAACTGCGCTCGCATGCCCAGCGTGGTGAGTATGGGCAAATCCCCCCACATGATAAGAAATTTAATCTGTCTGTGGGGGAGGCCATGTTCAGCAGTGGACGTCGTACGGCTGAAATGATGATGCACTTAAGTATTAAAAGCCCAATATTGCAAAGCCAAAAAGTCGGAATCTACCAATATACCCAACCCTACCGGTTAGAAGCCCCGGTTATGTAGCATATTGTCCGTTTACGGCGGGATTAAGCGATATTGTATGACATAATTATATCTAAGCCGGGCGTGATGGCGGTGGTAAAATAAAACAGTACCATCTAGCGGGAGTGGGACGCGTTAGTTACGTGCAAATGGCGGAATGGTTCATCTGGCTAAGATTATTACTATCGTTTTTATTACGAAGTTCCGCCCGCGGCTTTGCTCGCGTTTTACCCCGATCAAAAATAGCCTACGTCACTCTCCGGATCTATAACTATATCCTGGCAAATAATCACGTCAATCTGTTACTCTGTTGCGGGGTAAAAGAAAGACCAACTAAACAACCAACTACCCGACCAACTAACAGAGCAACTAACCGAACCACTTACCAACCAGCTAATTAACAAACCAACCATCTAACTAACCAACCCACCTATAAACCTACCAAAATAGGAAAAATACCCTCAATGTGTAAAGTCACAAACGCAAGATAGATTGTAACTTGTTCATTTTCATTAAAAAGGTATCATCATCATTTCAGCCGTGCGACGTCCACTGCTGTACATGGCCTCCCCCACAGACAGAGTAAATTCCTTATCATCTGGGGGGATTTGCCCCAAAAATTTATATGCCATATTTAAAATTAATCAAATCAAATCAAAAGTTTTTTATTCGGACAATAGGTACAATCCATTTTGTTAGTAGGTAATTACTTAGAGCTATTGTTAGTGAGAATGAAAGTATGTGAAAAAATTTGAGTCATTTTGCGCTAGAAGGTTCACAGGTTCACCCTCCGCACAAAATGACTCCAAATAGGAGAGGTACACCGCTCCGCAACTGTTTTGAAATTAATGTTGATAAAACTAATATAACTTGCCTCATAGATCAGTTGGTAGTAACTCTGCATTCTACGCTAGAGGTCGCGGGTTCGATTCCCGCACTGGACAAACATTTGTAACTAACACAGATTGTTTGTTCTGTGTCTGGGTGTTAAATATATATCTATTATGTATATCAGTCACTGGTACCCATAGTACAGGCTATGACTAGTTTGGGATCAGTTGACCGTGTGAATATGTCCGGAATATTCATTTATTTATTATTATTTTATAACTCACTTTCATCCTAAGTCGGCTAAAAATAGGTCGGCTGGGTGTATGGGTAGTGAGCATGTAGGTCGCACAACGCAGATTATATTCAGTCAAGTGGGAGGTTGTCCATTTGACACCTGGATTAAAAAGATGCACAAACAACGCGCGTAATTTTTTCATCACACTCGTTCTTTTATCTTTGAACCTTTTAAAGGTCGAGGCCCGAGTCCGCACACGTTGATGAGTTGCGCACTTGTCACCGGTGAGTGCTGAAAACTGAACAGCTTACCGTTTTTGTATGGTGTCACACAAAACCCAGTAGGCTATTCACTTTTCACCACCCACCGCTGACTAGTGAGATGGGTCATTTAATTGCGGACTCGCTACTCTGTACTGAAGATGAGAGTTATTTCGATTTCGAAAATCCTACTAATATTATAAATGCGAAAGGATGTTAAGATGTTAGGATGTTTGTTGTTCAATCACGCCGTAACGGCTCAACCGATTTCGTTGAAACTTGGAATAGAAAAAGTTCTATATATTTGAAGAGTTGTCATAGGTCGTTCATTTGTCTTGGTTGCATTTATGTATTTTATACTATCTATAAATAAATATATATGTATATATCTTTATATTTATAAATATTTAAATATTATATATTTGTATGTATGCTGTTTGTTTATAGTATTCAACTTTATGATAAGATACACAGTTGCTTACAGTGTTTCCATTATTAATGTTTTTAAGTCCACCCCGACCAATCTTCCTCTAATTTTATCTTCACTCCATCCAAAGGTTGTCTGGAAGAAATCGCTTTTTAGCGATAAGACCGCCCATTGTACATTTATGGTCTTTAGTTTTAGTTTCTGTTTTTTTTATTTTTTATTATTCAATTTGTAAGGTGTACAATAAAGCATTTTCATTCATTCATTTATTCATTCATTCATTCATTCATAGAAAAGTACCACGCTAGTGAAGCTACGGGCAGAATCTAGTAACTAATATTTTACATCATAGAAGCGTGTTGATGCTATTTTTTCGTTGATGCTCGCTTCGTAGCACTAAGATTTTATAACTTCGTATTTACAGAGTTTTAGGCCGCCTGAAGGCCTCATACCAACATCGCTCAGTTGCAGTCACCCATCCAATTGGTGACCGTGAAAGCTACACCCGATCACGTCATACTAAATAAGCCTTTTCTTTGGTAATCGATCTAGTCCTAGTTAAAATGGGTACTCTCAAATTGTATAGTTATCAAATAGGGTTTTAATTTATCGTACCTACCGTCACCGACCCTTTTTACGGGGTCATCAATAAGACCCACTGACCCTATCCTTAGGTAGAGTCAGTGGCGGATCCAGGATTTGGTAAGGGCTGGAACCAACTTAGCTAGACTTTATCACCTCGGTGGCGCAGCAGGCGAGTGCCTGAGATGCAAGGGATGCGGGCTCGATTCCCGCTGCGGAATAAATGTTTGCATGATTTGCAATTATTTGTTCCGGGTCTGGGTATTGTGTTTCGTCGTAGTCCACGACACAAGGAATCCTAGTGTGGGGTCAGGACTATGTATGTGAATTGTTAGAGTTATTTCTTTATTTATCAAGCTGAACACAAATATATAAAATTTTAATTAATTTAACGCTTATCTATATATTCTCCAACTTGCAAATTATTCAATGACTTTGGCAGGTCTGATAGATACTTTTATCTCGGTGAATCGTTTTAATATTTTAAATTCGAAAGTTTGTGAGGATGTTTGGATGTTTGTGGTTCAATCACGCCTAAACGGCCGAACAGATTTGGATGAAATTTGGTACAGAGATAGATCTGGAATAGCTTATAGGAAAGAAACAACCAAGAAATACAACAACAACAAACAATAAGAAAGAAAACATGTTTGTTTGCTCTACAACGCATACTAAACATAAAAAAAACACAAAACAAAACATACCTAAAATACATAATTATATAGGCAACTTTTTATGTAGGAAGCTAGTATACAATCATCATCATCATTTCAGCCGTTCGACGTCCACTGCTGAACATGGCCTCCCCCACAGATAGAGCGAATTCCTTATCATGTGGGGGGATTTGCCCATACTCACCACGCTGGGCATGCGGGTTGGCGAGCGCAGTTAGAGCTATCGTTGTTAAAATGAAGGACGCTGCTGCCCATCCCCTAGCTTTTTTCCCTTAGTCGCCTCTTACGACATCCGCGGATTGGTAGATATAGAGGGGCCTATTCTTCAGCCGGGGCCACCACGGCAATAGTATACAATTCATTGCATTTAAATCGTACTGTCGGTAGTAAAGTAGGTATCTACTAAGAAAGAGGATATATTGTTAGGCTGGATCCAGATGCTTTTGGGGGCTTGAGCTCCTTAGCCCACCCCCTGGATCCGCTACTGGGTAGGGTCGGTATTTACACGGTGGTCTGAACGCTGACGTTTATTTCTTCATTACGTAGGTAACCTGCTGTTACATTTTGTAAATGTTACCCTAAATTAGGTAAAATTTGGGTGCCTCCTACACATCGCTAGCAAGGGGAAGGGCTGATATATTGAACCAACTTATCTACCTACTTACTGTTATACCGTATACAAACTGGCAAGATAGTATAAGTACCAATATATATATATATATATATATATTTTTTTTATTCTTTTATTTAGAGGGACTTTTAAACAACATGTTTATGACAGCCCTATAAAGTAACAAAAGATAACATTAAATTAAACTTAAATAAACAATACTTCTATAAGTACCTACTTTAGTTTCTAAACAAGTACCAATAATTTTGTATATAAGGAATCGCTACTACACTGGCGACATTATTGTTCGATATCAGCTTCCGCTCGCGGATTCGCTCGCGTAGTACCTATTTATGAAGTAGCATATATGCTACTTCATATTCTTCATATTCTATACTTCAATTGTATACTATTGCCGTGGTGGCCCCGGCTGAAGAATAGAAAAGAAAAAAAGAAAAATTATTTATTTGACCCACAACGCAGTAAGTAGGTAGGTAGGTAGGAAGATACAACGAAAGAAAAAAAAATACTTAAATCTAGTAATACAAAAAAAAAAACACAATAAGAAAAACAAAAACATGTAGGTAGGTGAGGCGGTAGATAGGTTGAGTAGGTATGCGTTGTGTGGGGCAAATGGGTCCCGTCTCAGCATAAAGCTGCACCAAACATAATATGTACGGTGCGGCGCTGGTTTTCAGACGGGGCCTGGGCGACGTGACGTGAATAGGCCCCTCCATATCTACCAATCCGCGGATGTCGTAAGAGGCGACTAAGGGATAAAAGCTAGGGGATGGGCAGCAGCGTCCCTCATTTTAACAACGATAGCTCTAACTGCGCTCGCCAACCCGCATGCCCAGCGTGGTGAGTATGGGCAAATCCCCCCACATGATAAGGAATTCGCTCTGTCTGTGGGGGAGGCCATGTTCAGCAGTGGACGTCTTACGGCTGATAATGATGATGATGATTGTATACTAGCTTCCGCTCGCGACTTCGCTCGCGTGGTACCTACATAAAAAGTTGCTAATATAATTATGTATTTTAGGTATGTTTTGTTTTTTGTTTTTTTTTATGTTTAGTATGAAGTAGCATATATGCTATTCTAGTTATAGAACTCTATCTATTACAAGTTTCATCGAAATCAGTTGAGCCGTTACGGCGTGATTGAAGAACAAAAATCCAAACGTCCTCACAAACTTTCGCATTTATAAAACTCAATGCGTAAAATCAGCTGTTTTGATGTCAAATCAGGTTAAACTCAATAAATCTGCTGTTTTGGTTTAGTTTTAAACATGATAAAAATACCAAAAACAGCTAATTTGAGAAAGTTTGTGAAAAAAGAATCAAAAAAAAAATGTTAATGTCGATGTTTTTTTTTCGCTAATATTTTTTTTTTTGTTCATAGAATAACCCCCTTTCGGGATGGCATACATGTTATGAATCACCTTGTATAAATAAGTTTGAGTTAGAACAAAATTTAAAGGCGTGTATCTCTACCGACTTCAAAAAGGAGGAGGTTCTCAAATCGGCTGTATTTTTTTTTCTCTATATTGTACAGGTACAGCTAGTTTATAATATTAGTGGGATAGAGGGGTGCGATTGTTGTCACGTCGAGGTTTTGCCCTGATTGGATCAATTTTGAAGCGCTCGAGTACTCGCATATGTACCTAATGGCACTTTAAGTGTTTCTTAAGTGCTTCTTCGGAGCTCGCGCGGCACTTCAAGATCTTTGCCCTCTACATATTGGACGTCATTAGATTTGGTTGCAATCCATATTATTAACCTGTATTTAAGCCGTGTTGGACTAGCTAGTAGATGGTACCTCGAATTTCGATCAGAAGTAAAGTAAAGTAAAGTAAAGTAAAGTAAAGTAAAGTGTCATTTATTGCTTGAAATACATGTAGGTACAGGTGTCTATAAGTCTATAATTATGTGAGTCAATGTATTCCTACCGATTTTTCGATGTGCAATAATAATATCTTTGTACAAATTATAACAATTAAAATAAAAAATAAAATTAAACATGAAAATAATTGGATAAAAAACAACTTAATAATAGCGAATGTCAAGCCAAAAAATCTTTGTCAGTTAAGAAATCATTTATAGAATAATAACATTTATTTGAAAGAATCATTTTTAACTTTCTAAATATTTTAACTTTTTAAATATTTCAGAAACTCCATATTCGGCAGTAGTCTTATAGATTGTGGTAATTTATTAGATATATATGGAGGGTGCCATAGCAAAGGTACTCTTATCCATCATTGCGGTTTTCCTATTTATATGAGAGACTTTCAGAAGGTCGTGGGTTCGAATAGTGCACCAATGAATTTCTCTGTTCGCAAAATGTATGAGAAAACACGTGACGTAGTCAGCTTCGTAAGTATCCTACTAATATTATAAATGCGAAAGTTTGTGAGGATGTTTAGATGTTTGTGGTTCAATCACGCCCAAACGGCAGAACGAGCAGCAGGAGGAGGAGGTAGGGCATAGCGAGATTTTCTCGTTCTAAATTGGAGCAGCCCGTCTGGGGAGGTACCTCCGCCTTACAGAAGATCGCAGCCAAATAACATTATTTGTTTCAAATAGTGTTGTGTTCCTGCGGTGAGTAAGGTTGCCAGAGCTCTTTAGGGAGAAGGGGGTTCGGGGTTGGCAACGCGTGCGTGATGCCTCTGGTATTGCAGGCGCTCATAGGCTACGGTAACCGCTTACCAACAGGTGGGCCGTAAACTTGTTTGCCACCACAGTTGTATAAAAAAAAACGGATTTAGATGAAATTTGGCACAGAGGTAGATTATAGTCTGGAATAGCATATAAGCTTTATCTTCATAGGAAGATAAAGCCGAGCGCGAGCGAAGCCGCGGGCGGAAGCTAGTTCATCATGTCTTTCGTGTGGATAAGGCCGACTAGGCTGACAGGACAGGACTAGGCTGCACCTATAGGTGCTGGGCAAGCCTACTCCATCTTAACATGTCGCAGGCACTACGTAGCGTTCTGTAAGTGAGTAAAAAGTTCCACCTGACGCTGTATAAATCATCTAGAATGTATGATAAGGCACTAATATCACTAGGATCACTTTGAAACGTCTTAGAAACAAGTTGAAGCTACGCCTGATCCTCGCGACCAAGCCTAGAAGAATCTAGCATTAAGAGGATACAAAAATCATAATAAATTTTCAAGTGGGCGGAGTGAAGAAAGTGACAGCGCTATTTACTGTAATTGAATGCGGAAAGAGATAGCAAGCGTTAGAAGGCGCTCGAAAGTAATCGACGTAAGCAAAATATAAGAAAATATCGATTATCTCAAAAACTATCTATTATTTTTAAAAAGTGTTTTGTATTTAGGTACCCAATTCTATTGTCTAACAAAATATTTAAAAAAAAGTTATTTTTTTAAGTCTCAGAGTATTTTCGAAAAAACTGTTGCAGAGGACCCAACTTTAAAAAATAAATCTATCGAGAAAAGTTTTACCAATCGCGTTTCTGTCTTGGATTTACGTAAATAAAATGCTCAAATTATCTTTGTCATAAAAATCAAAACTGTGCGTTTTGCGGTTATTGAGAAAAAACAATTCAAAAATCATAAAATAATTAAACCCTCACCTTAAACACGGCACGCGTGCCTAGCATTTTCTTTGATTACCTATCATATTTCACAAAATGGAGCGTAGAGCTTCAGTGTGGTGCCGATCGAAAAAGGCGTGGCTCAGAAAAGAAAAAATACAGGCAAATAAAAGCTTACGAAAATATGAAAAGACAATTTGTGAGCGTATCTTATTATAATCCGTGGGCCGTTGTGAATGCAACTAAGAATTTCCACGGTTATCAAAGGAGGTCAAACACGAAGCTTTGTCTGAGCAAAATGAACTCTGATTTCAGTGGAATTTCTAATAAATTATTATAGTCTTTGAAGCCGGCATTGTTTGGGAATTAGTTTGCTTTCTGTGACAGTCAGATTGTAATTTCACCTTAAAACCGAACTTTGAGATGCGATGAACAGTCTTGAGACATTTTTTGTTTACCATCTTGCACATACACCTATGTAGTTTGCCAGACAGCAAAACTCTGCGTTCTTTAAAACTGTTTTTATGTTTATTCTAAGGCCGTTTTTCCATCGCCACCATCACCGAGCCGTCACCGAGAACGAGATGACGGCGCTGAAGTAGCGATACATACCATATCTCCACCGCTGCCGTCACTGGCCGTCACCGAGAACGACCGGTAGTTCGGTGAGGGTCAGGTTGAACTATGGTGGCCCTGAAAAGGGCTTATATTGGTGAAAGGATTATGAGCCTCTAAGAGGCGCACTTTTATTTTTTCTTTAACCGACCTCTTTTGTTTGGTAGATCAACTATTTCTTGTGTATTTTGTAAATATTTAAATTTTATTCTTTATTCTTTATTGTACACAAGAAAATTACATGCAAAAATTAAAAAGAAAGGTATGTACAAAGGCGAGCTTAACCCTAAAAAGAGTTTTCTTCCAGCAAACCTTTGAGGCTAGAGAGACGTGATTATAGAGGGAGGTTCGTGTACCTACAATGTTTGATAGAATATTATATTTATAAACATACATATACCTATTGATATTACTATACAATAAATACCTACCTGTTCAAAAATATATATTTAATTAGCTAATTTATTACTTTATTACTTTTAATTTCTGTCAAAGTACAGTCATTATATTGATTCTATGGGGTCCATGTTGTAAATTGCTCGAACCTCTTCTGCAACACAAATGCTTCTGTCGTCAAGACCACATGACAAAAACAGACATAGGATTAGACAGATATAGTTACCACTAGCTTAGGACCGCAACTTCGCTTGCTACTTACATAAAAAGTAGCCTACGTATATGCTATTCTAGGTAAAGAACTCTTTACAGTCCTAGTTTCAACGAAATCGGTTGAGCCGTTACGGCGTGATTGAACAACAAACATCTAAATATCTTTACAAACTTTCACATTTATAATATTAGTAGGAAGAAGGATTGATAGATTGAAGCTCTTATCAACCGCACCCACCAATATGGCGACCCTTCCGGCCGCACCGGATGTGGCTCGCCCGGAAGTCAATTTACACCGTGCGTCGATGGAATAGTTTATGAATCTTAATTATTGATATTCAGTCGTTGACTAGACATTTTCAATTTAGAATTGAATATTAGTTTACGAAGTGTTTGTGGACTAGGATAAACAATGACAACTGATTCTTCTAGGCTTGGTCGCGAGGAACAGGCATAGGTTCACTTAGTTTCTAAGACGTTTCAAAGTGATCCTAGTGATTTTATTGAAATAAATGCTTTTTGACTTTGAATTTGAATGTTAAACGCTATCAAAATTTGCATGGGTGGCCTTTTAAGTGCATCTTTTTTTTTTTAGTGAACATCAAGTTTGTATGGAAAAACTTATCTAATGGTCATTAATCCATTCTTATATTATAAATGCGAAAGTAACTCGAATTTATAATATAAGTATAGCGTATATACATTTTCAGAATGTAAAATCTATTGGTGCACGTCCGGTATTTGAAGCCACGGCCTGTGGATTGGAAGGCGGGGCCACTACCACCACCATCAACCTTCGCCGCTGATATAATATGAACGACGAGGCAAGCTACGTCACAAGCTCTGCAAACCTTAAATTGAATTGAAACTGGGTTTCCTTTGACCGCCATTTTCCAGTTCATCGAATAAAAACTGCACACTGCAAAGCACACCCATCAACTGATTCCAATTACTTAGTCGTCAAACATTCCGTTTGATCGTACAAGCAAAGATCTTTTAAAAACATGAACGAATCGACGTTCAACGTATTTGTTAGATATAGCATGATGACTAGAAGAGTCATCATCATCAGCCTGATGAAGTCCACTGCTGAACTAGAAGAGTGTTAAATATGAATGTTGAAGGATATAAGGGAAGAGGTAGACCAAAGAAAAGATGGATAGATTGTGTGTAATGTACCTATATATACTATACTTCATGCAAATAAAGCCATTCATTCATTCATTCATTCAAAGACGACATGAGTAGGAAGGAGTAAGAAGTGGTCGGCACAACATGTTTTTCTCATCCACTCCCCTCTATCAGCCGTCATATCAGTACTCAAGAGTGAAGTGGGATAACGGCAGGGAGATGATGTTAGATATAGCATGACTTTCGAAAGTTGATGCTTTGATGATCATCGTCATTATTTCAGCCTTTGGACATCCACTACTGAACATAAGCCTCCCCAAAGGCCTCATAGCTCAGTTGGTAGTAAACTCTGCCTTCTGCGCTAGAGGTCGCGGGTTCGATCCCCGCACTGGACAAACATTTGTGTGATGAACACAGATGTTTGTTCTGTGTCTGGGTGTTAAATATATATCTATTATGTATATCAGTCTCTGGTACCCATAGTACAGGCTATGCCTAGTTTGGGATCAGTTGACCGTGTGAATATGTCCGGAATATTTATATTTATATTTATATCAAAGATTACCAGAAACAATCATTTGCGGTTGCCCGTACTCGCGACGTCGTGCATACGGGTTGGCGAACGCAGATAAAGCTATTGTTGTTGTTAGGGAACGCTGCTGCTCATCCCCTAGCTTTGTTTCCCCTAGTCGCCTCTTACGACATCCACGTGTAGAAGAAGAGGCATATTTCTTCTGGGACAGCTCCTGTTTTTTAATTAATTTATTTATTTTTATTTATTTATTACACAAAAGGAATACAAATGAATGGTAGTAAATGTCTTAAAACCTATGTTAGGTTTGTCTAGACATTAGGTTCTCGATATTAAATGTAAGAAAAATTGTAAACAATCTTTACTTATTTTCTATGAAGAGCGAGCGCATGTAAAGATAACACCGTCACAGAACAGCTAACAGTATGTATCTAGTGCATAGGCACAGCAAAAAATAAAACCCGTCAGGTGAGTTGAGTGATGATGATTAAAGCTCCTTTGTTTGTTTCAGATGAGGAGCTGGTGTTTCGGGATCGCTGGGGTGGTCTCACACTCTTCAACGTTAAGAACTTCACCACCAGATCACTCATGAACAACTCAACATTTGTAAGTACCTTCTGTTCCTAACTATCTTCTATATAAGTATTTCCAAGTATTTCCCCCGCTCCCCTGGGAGCGGGGGCGAGCCCTCGTGTGGGATGCCACGTGTGTAGACACGTTGGCCCCCTCTCACCTCAGTGGAACATCGCAAAAGGCGGGAGCTGCAGCGGAAGCAGCTGAGAACGCCAAGCGGCGAAAATATTCAGTCCTCTCCAGTGACTACATATTTACGCCGCTTGGTGTAGAAAAATTTGGACCATGGGGCCCAAATACAAAAAAGCTCTTCAAAAAAATTATACCAACTTTGGTCGACGCCGCCGGTGATAAGAGAGCTGGCTCATTCCTTGCACAAAGAATTTCTTTGGCAATTCAACGCGGGAATGCAGCCAGTGCTCTTGGCACCTTGCCGCATGACCAAAATTATTTGTTTATTTAGTTTCTATTTTATTTTGTAATTATTTAATTTTATATTTTATAGTATGTATAAGTTTATATTCTAATAAAATTAATTTTCATTTCCAAATCTGAACTATGACCTGGTGTGGGATAACCAGAAAATATTCTGTGATACGACTTGCTTGCTTGTCATGACTGATTCTTTCTTGGTCATCCTGTATTAGATTAGTGGGGTATCATCAGTGAAAGAATCATCAAAATCGGTTTACTATTGGCGGAGATATCGAGTAACATACAAAAAAAGCAACTGAATTGAGAACCTCGTCCTTTTTGAAGTCGGTTTAAAAGTCACTTAAATAATATGAACTTTCTCAGGTTTTAGGCTATCTCCTTACTATGAGAAAGACTGAGAGACAGATTTTGGCATTATAATATTAATCCCACAGGTGTTTCCACAGAAATAAAGTTGACAAATCTTTACTGGCTTTGTATAAAATGAGGATAGAATAATTAGTATTTTTTGTCCAAAAAAAAACCTCATTTTACAAGAAGCCCTAACCAAAAATCTTATTCAAATCTGATCTCAATTGCGGCGTACTTTTTGCCAAACTTCCGACTGAAGGGTCGGACAAAAGCTCACTAATAAAAGACTTTCATTTCGCCAACTTTTCCTCAGGCGGGCACAGCTCCTTCAAAATGGCTGGTTCTGTTCACACAATGGTACCATCACTAAACACTTAAACAAAAAAAGCACTCCTATTTTCATGACATTTTGCAGTCGTCACGACCTCGTCAAGATATTTAAGCAGGAAAAAAGTTAAATAGTAGATACCTACAAGAGGAGAAGTAAAATGACGGACGTAGTGATATGGGGATTGAGAAAGGTATGCTTATATGGTTTGGTCATGTACCAGACTATAAACGAAAAAAGATTGACGAAACAGTCGTATAAGGCGAGCGTGAATGGGACCGTTGGAAGGGGAAGACGTCGGAGTACGTTTATTGTCCAAATTGGTGGTATTTTGGAAAAAAAGCCAGGTCAAGAGAACCCTAACTCGAGAAGCATGCATGAGGATTGTGATGAGAGTGAATTAGCAAATGCGGTATGCCCGGCAGTGGCTCTTTGGGAGAGCAGTGGACTTCTACAGGCTGATGATGATGAGCTATAATGATGATCCAGCTGTTCCCGGGCAGCTGGTGATGTTGGAAATAGAAAGCGTTCGGGAGACAATGACAGACTCGCAAAGAGACGTTTGTTTCGTCTTGAATCGTATTCCGACAAGAAATGCCTTTATCTGCTGCGATATTCATCATCATTTCAGTCGTAGGCCATTCCCTGCTGAACATAAGCCTCTCCCATAGATTAAAAGAAATAATGGGGGGATTTGCAACTCGCCACGATGCGGGTTGGCGAGCGCATATAAAGCTATTGTTGTTGATAGAATACGCTGCTGCACATCCCCTAGCTTTGTTTCCCCTAGTCACCTCTTATGACATACACGGGTAGAAATGGGGGAGCCTATTCTTCAGCCGGGGCCACAACGGCTAATCTAATGGTACATTACACTGGTGGAATTACAAAGTTACAGAGGCAGATTAGATGATTTACAGTGGCAGTGGGCGGGGCACATAGCTCGGAGAACCGACGAGGTAGAAAGGTTCTTGGCTCGGCCGCGAGGAACAGGCGTAGCTTCACCTAGTTTCTAAGACATTTCAAAGTGATCCTTAGTGATTTTATTGAAATAAACCAAATAACATTATTTGTTTCAAATAGTGTTGTGTTCCTGCAGTGAGTAAGGTTGCCAGAGCTCTTTAGGGGGAAGGGGGTTCGGGATCGGCAACGCGTGCGTGATGCCTCTGGTATTGCAAGCGCTCATAGGCTACGGTAACCGCTTACCATCAGGTGGGCCGTAAGCTTGTTTGCCACATCTGTTGTATAAAAAAAAAAAAAAAAAGTCTAAAACATCTTTTGATTTAGACTTATATAGGGTAATACAATTGTCAAAACATTACAACAACGCCCCTCTATTTGGTTCTTCTACAAACTCTATAATTTACTATCATTATGTCCGCAACGTCGCTTTATGGCGAAATGCCAACAGTTTTACGAGTACTGCACTATTCTAAGGGGCAGTCATCATCATCATCAGCCTTATGAAGTCCACTGCTGAACATAGGCCTCCCCCAAAGAGTTCCATGACGAACGGTCTTGAGTCTTTTCCATCCACCGACTTCCCGCAACCATAACAATGTCGTCGGTCCATCGGGCGGGGGGCCTTCCAACACTGCGTCGTCCGGTTCGTGGTCGCCAATCGAGAACCTTTGTTCCCCAACGGTTGTCGGTTCCCCAATTTATTCTAAGGGGATGTACGCCCCTTAGAATAAATTGCGAATCCAATTCTGAACGTAACTTACCTGGCAAAACTTCAACATAATCCTATAGTACTTTATGTAGAATAACATGTCAACAATTTTTTATATAGGTACCACGCGAGCTAAGCCGCCGGCGGCTAGAAATCTACTGCATAAACAGACAAACAAATCATATGTAGAAATAAGACCCTCTTTTTTAGCAGGTTTTTTTTTTATCTGTCCGACAATGTCACTGTGTCCAATAAAACATTATTAGGGATTAGGGTCCTGTGCTTACGTCACAGGAAGATTGTCACACTTGATTGACCCATATAGGTACCAACCCTGATTAGGGCCAACTTTTTTGTAGCACCCAATTCAAAATTGATGTACCTACAAAGCTCTTTTGTATCTTTACCGGCATGCCCGGGTATTCTTCAACTAATCTATTCTTGCTGTGAGTGTGATATGAATGAATGCCACGAAGAATTGTCTTTGGTAAAAGTGTCTTAAAAGCGACCTCTTTCAAAACTACAAACTATTCATTAAAATCGCATCTATTTTTTTTTATACAACTGAGGTTGCATACAAGCATACGGCCCACCTGGTAAGCGGTTACCGTAGCCAATGAGCGCGTATGATTATTCCTCTTTTTTTGAACAAATTATTATTTTTCGAACATGAAAAAATATTTCAACATAGTTTGGTATGGTGTTATAGCTAACACCATACCAAACATGCAGAACCGATTGAAAAAGAGCCAACGAACGTTTGTGAAACAACCAGTGTGCTGAAAGTAAATATAGTGCGCCTCGTAGTCTGCATGCGAAGTTTTAGGTTCCTAACATGCTGGTCGCCTCGCGATGTTTTCCATCATCATTTGAAGACCTGGTTTGCGTAGTGGACAAGTGCCTGTCTGAGACGCAGGGGTCCCGCTGTGGGACAAATGTTTGCAAGATCTGCAAATATTTGTTCCCCGTGTTTTGGTACCATACCTACTCGTAATGTCTGATACCACGACAGGGAATCCTAGAATTAGAATTATTTATTTCAGTTAAAACAGCAAGCTTACAGTATATACCAAAGTGCCTACTGTCTAAAATTAAAACTTAAACATACTCTTAGCGAATTAAATATTATACAAATGTTATCATTAAAGATGTCGACATGTTGGACCTCGTGTATATAGGCATTTAAAAGAGTGAGAGGTCTTAGCGTTGGCGCATTATGAGCGTGACTTTTTTTTTTTGAAGTTTTTTCCCTTTCGGGCTGGCTATGGCATCTAGGCCTTACCGCCAAGTCTTACGTTTATATTTCTTCGTAGTAATTTTTATCTTACTTCGTCATTTTACTTCTTAGTCATGGTCAAGTCACCGTCAAGTCAAGTCAAATTCAGTTTTAGTAAGATATGATGGTGGCTATTTTACTAAAACCTCAAGGGACCTCTTGGCGCCAACTCGAAAAATGACGATACACGCAATCATTTCATTTCACTTCACTTGTGCGGTTTACTCAAACAATATTACGCAAAACACCACCGTAATCACATAATATTATTTAATTTAACACGTCAATAGTTTTGTAAAATAAATTGAGAGCACAAGATCGCTTTCTCAAGTTCCCGCCAAAAAGTCTGAGCGTGACAAGTTCGCGGCGCGGCGTGTGGCAGACGTCGATGTCGACGGCGGCCACAGCGCATGTAATTGTCAGGCACACATAGTGGCATCATGCTCAAAGCGGTCGGATTATTCACTTTTTTTCGCAGAAGAAGACAATAGTGTATAGCTAGCTGTAATTTTCTCCTTAGTTCCAGCGTATACAGGCCGATCATACCCGTTACAAATCCTAGTGTGGGGGCAGGACTATGTATGCGACTGTTGGGTGTTCATGGAATAGAATAGAATATGATTGTATTTGCAACAACTTAAATTATAACAGGTACATATATTATTTTTTATACTCCCTGCTCGTCAATGGCATATTATGTTGCTTAGCCGGGTCATTATGTTGTACTGAATTTCATTATTTCCCATGGGACATAATGTGATTTGAATTTGGAATGCAACCCATGTAGTCGTGCTTGATCGAGGTTGGTTTCAAAAATGTTTGGGTGCAATGAGATTTTATTCTAATTAGGCTGTATGTTAACATTTTCTTTGCACTGCCTACAAATTTAAAAAAAGAAAAACATGAAAACTTTTTACGAAATTCATTTTCACCCGCGCACAAAGGATTTATTCGAATGTCGAACAGACCACTACAGAATAGACTACAAAAAAAGAAAAAAAGGCGCCAAGCGCTCAAACTGCTGTGCTGTTATCTACACCGAAATTCAGTTTCGATTCAAATAAACTTCTAAAAAATGTCAAGTGACGACGACAGTGATTTTGATTCGACTCCAGAATGCATACAATCTGAAGCCTCTGGTATAATTGGAAACTTACTTCCAGAAAAATCATTTCTGTCTACTTAACAGTCATTGTTTTCAATTGCCTCGCAGAAAGTATAAAAAGTAGAGTATGCATCGCGGGCTTAAATGTGTATTTGTCTTGGGCGATCTTGAACCCCTCGTACTCAGGATTCTTGCCTTAACTCCCTCGCTCCGCTCAGGAGTTAACCATAGAATCCCTCGTTCTCGGGGTTCAATATAGCGCCCATGACATAATACACTACTTTAAGCCCTTGTTGCATAATCTACTATAAAAGAATACTAAAAGACAAAAGACAAAAACAATAAAAGAATAATAATAACATAAACATTAAACAATCACAGATACATGTTGCTGCAAAATGGCCATCATCATCTTCCTGCCCTTATCCCCCACCATGTGGGGTCGGCACAACATGTATTCTTCTTCCATTTCCCTCTATCAGTCGTCATCTCAACACTCCTTTCTTCACCATATCCACTTTCACACAGTCCATCCATCATGTTGGGTGTTATTTTTGTTTATTTCAGAGTACTGGTATTGTGCATAAATCCTTTAGATAAACTAAAGTTGAGCCTACACGATGCTATCAATGGAACTGATTCAATGCTCACTCAGATAAATTGCTTTTGACAGCTCAATCATCCTTCTTCCCCTGCCTTTGTCCGTCAAAGGGATCTCATCTCATACAAGCAATTTAGGATTCCAAAACGAATGTGTACATAAAAGAAGTTATGTAGAAAAGGTTGTCGGTCTGAATGACGTTAGCAATTTTAACCCACGATGAAAAGGGTTGAAAGGGTTTGAACTGGTTTTCAATTTGATGTTTGTAGTGCGACTGGTTCATTCGTGGTCGCATTGGATCAATGACCAAATTATATTCATCAATCGTAGTTCATGAAAAGGGTTTGATTATTCATTTTTTATAAGTCCAAAATGTGCACGAAACGTGCCTCTAAGAGGCGCACTTTAATCCTTTCACTACATTGATTCTTTCACCGATGGTCATAGGCCCTTTTCAGGGACTTCATACCCTCAACCTGCCAGGCTATTGCGTAAACGAAATGGTAATGAAGATCGCAATTAAAAGGATGATTTTATCAATTCTAGCGACATCTGAAGTTTTTTAAACATGAAAAAGAAGAAGCTAAGGTCTTGAAGTTTTCCCTTGTCAAATTTGGAACGTTTTGAATGTGGCTAAGATTGTTAAAATTACACTCAAAGTTGCGAACTCCATCGCCATTACGCTTACACAATTGCACCACTGGTCACTGACCTAATACAGGAAGACCAAGAAAGAATCAGTGACACGACAAGAAGAAGAAGTGCAAAATAAAATATATTTTCATTCTTCTTACAAATTACGTAAAGGAAATTAAGTACTTGAGTCAAAAAATTAGTAAATATGTATTATAATTGTTTTAACGGACTTCAAAAAGGAGGAAGTACTCAAGTCGGCTGTATTTTTTGTTTTTGTGTATATGTTACTTCTATATACCCGCCAATAGTAATTTGTGAACCATTCCGAAGAATGAATGAATGCCCCGAAGGTAGGCTTTGCCCTGTAATGGAACGATTTGGGCTCCAAACATCCCCCCCCCCTATCTGCGATTTAACCTAACTAATGAACTACTTGTGTAGTTAAAAAAGTCACGGAAACGCATTACTCACAAAGTATAAGTGCTAACTTTATACCTTCCGAGGTACAAAGTCGGGTAACGAAGATAAATGTGTGAGGCACGAACGGACCCAAAGTGACACATTATAGAGCGAGAGATAGAGGGAAGTTTGTTTACACTACAAAAGCAAAGCTGTGTTCAATTTTTTTTTTATACAACTAAGGTGGCAAACAATCATACGTCCCACCTGTTGGTAAGCGGTTACCGTAGTCAATGATCGATTGATAGATAGATAGATAAGATAGATAAAAAATTTATTTGGCTCTACGATTGCAATACCAGAAGCATCACGCACGCGTTGCCGACACCGAACCCCCCCACCCATAAAGAGCTCTGGCTCTGGCTCATAATCACCGCAGGAACACAACACTTTTTGAAACAAATTGGCGGAGGTACCTTCCCATGAGGGCTGTACCAGTGACGATATCGCAAAAGTCAAACTCTCCTTTTTTTCCCAGACCCGGAACAAATATTTGCAGATCATGCAGCAGCACCCGCAGCAGGGGAAATCGAACCCGCACGTCCCCCTTACGTCTCAGACGGGCACTCTGCCGCGACGCCACCGAGGTCGTCAAATGCCTAGTATTATTGTAGCACGATTATGATGTTATAAGGTTCGTAAATAAAAACGTCGCGATGCACAACGACCTGCACCACACTGGCTCTTTTATTGTGAAGCCACAAAAATTTAAAATGTTTTAGAAGAACTTTTTGGTAAAAATTCCGAGATGAGAAGCACGTACGGAACATTAGCTTGGCATTTTGCGACACGTGTAGAGCAGGAGCCAGCTGCAGTTTGTATCACTTTACAATTTTACTGTCGGAGTTTTGGAAAAATTAGGACTAAATGGCCGAGCACGTATTACATTAAGCTCATACCAACTTGTGTAAGTATAATTATAATGCCATGTAAAAATGTTATCAAAACTCATAAGAATATCTATAGTAATAATCAAGTGTAACTGTTTGTTGTTCCTTGAAATAAAAATATAATAATACTCAAATGCTCCTATGTGCTATTCCAGACTCTAATCTATCTCTGTGCCAAACATCCATAACCATTCAGCAGTTCTGGCGTAATTGAGTAGCAAAGGTACATCCATCCATCCGTCCAAACTTTCACATCTATAATAGTAAGTAAGTTTATTACACTTGTAGAAAGCAGAACATTATTGAAATTAATGATATCACAAAATAAGTAGCACAATTGATGACTCACATATGATGAGTCTCACCCGTAATGAACCAGCCATCCTGATAGTCCTGTGACTTAAAAACAATATGGCCGACAAATGGTTTGTGATTTTCCCGCGTGATGCCCGCGTGTTTATTTGAAAAAGCGGGCTCACGTGGAATCACCGAATACAAATTCGCGTAAAAACGAATTGTTTGACGTTTTTATCACTCTTTTTGTTTATTTGCTGCGACAAGTTGTTTTGTTGTGGATTTTGTGAATTTATTTTATCGAAACGTCAACGAAGGTTTGTTTTTGTTAATATGGGGACGGGAATAATTACACCGACTGAAATAATGAGTAGGTACACTTAAATATCTATATAAATCGCCCGCTCGCCTCACCTGGATGTTTCAACAAAAATAAAGAATGCTTGCGTAAAAAAATTGCCTGACATATTTTTTAACAAATCAGCTGTACATAATATTTTATCTTGTTAACATATTCATAATTAATGCTGAATGTTTTGCAAACTGTTCAGTAGTAGGTACGGCGTGATTGAGTAACAAACATTACATCTTCCTTTTTAAAACATTCACATTTATAATATTAAGGTGAGGGCTAAATTGTTTTATGATTTTTGAACTGTTTTTTCTCAATAACCGCAAAACGCACAGTTTTGATTTTTATGACAAAGATAACTTGAGCATTTTATTTACCTAAATCCAAGACAGAAACGCGATTGGTAAACTTTTCTCGATAGATTTATTTTTTAAAGTTCGGTCCTCTGCAACATTTTTTTCGAAAATACTCAGAAATTATCGATCATAAATAACTTTTTTTTAAATATTGTGTCAGACAATAGCATTGGGTACCTAAATCCAAGACACTTTTTTAAAAAAAGACTTCGTTTTTAAGATAATCGATATTTTCTTATATGTCGCTTAAGTCGATTACTTTCGAGTGCCTTCTAACGCTTGCTATCTCTTTCCGCATTCAATTATAGTACGTAGCGCTGTCACTTTCTTCACTCCTCGACAGTTTATTATGATTCTCATAGCGCCTTAAGTAAGTGGGATGTGGGATGTAGGATGTGGTCAGTGGAAAGTGTATTTTGTATATTGTTCAATATATTATATTTTGTCAACAGAGGGAGCTGAACGCGGTGGACTTCAAGGTGTCTGCGGACCTGAAGTTCGTGCTGCTGATATCTGACGTGCGGCCGGGCTGGCGGCACGCGCGCCTGGCGCGGTACCACGTCTATGACATCATTAACAGGTAAAGTTATAGTATCGAGTATCTGAGAATCGGGCCTCTGATCTCGTAGCATAGAAAATGCAGTTCTAAAACCCTCTAGTTACCTACATCACAGAGTAATATCTAGTGCTCTGGATTATAATAATCTGTTTGTGAATTAACAAACGTTCAACCGCATTTCTACGTTTTCAACTTGAAATAGAATGCGGTTGTGGTTTTAAATAACCACAATTCTGAACTCTGTTTGTTTGTCATGCTCATCGAGTATTAATCACGTGATTAATTCTGGAACAGTCTGAGGACATTACTCGCTTGCTTGTTGTGTCACTGATTCTTTCTTGGTCCTGTATTAGGTCAGTGACCAGGTTGTGGTATGGTGGCTTTGGCAAGGGCGTATAAACGTCGTGAAAAGATTAAAGGCACCTTTTAGAGGCTGCTTTCGTGGACATGTCACATTTGTTCGAATGTTCATGTTCTAGAACATGCATTCATTCATAGGCCCTTTTCAGGGCCACAGAACCTCAACCTGGTCACTGACCTAATACATCAAAGAAACAAACAAAGAAAGAATCAGTGTCATGACAAGCAAGCAAGGACATGCCGGTTTCCTCACGATGTTTCCTTAACGCACATAAATTTTCCGCATGAAAAATCTATTGGTGCACGACCGGGATTGGAGTCCACGACCTGTGGAACGGAAGGCGGGGTCACTACTTCAAAAATTCAATATTTAAAGTACTTATTGTCCTCCAAAGCGTTTATTTCAATAAAATCACTAGGATCACTTTGAAACGTCTTAGAAACTAGGTGAAGCTACGCCTCCATGTACCTTGCCCGTGAAGCACCCTGTATAGTCGTTGAGAGTAGGTTAGCATGAACACCAATCGCAGTTTTGCGTGTTTCAATTAATACCCGTCATCGCTCAGCGTCCCTTTTGACGGCATGAGAAGAAAACGTCCAAATATGGCTCAGGGCTCTCGTAGCCTCGGTTTCTTAAGAGACGGTGGCATTTAAATGACGGCCGTAATAAACAATACACCATCGGAAAAACCACCGTTACAGACATGAACCCTAGACACCCTGATCGTCGTCGGTTGGCCGACCGCTATTTGGATGCGAAAATCTACCCACGGGGGATACCTTTTTGAAACGACCTTGACCATGTCAATCCCCCCCCCCCCCACCTCTCTGCTCCCCCTATATGATATTTTAGCATAGTGGCCATGTATACCACAACAGTGTCAGATCATTTATCAATCTCAAAGATATCCAAAACGGTTGTAACTTGAATTGGGGAGAGATGTGTTGTGTATTTCAATAGAATATGCCGTCCGTATTGTGACGGTAACCGCTGCTACGGAATTCAAGGGCTAAGTACCTCTCTTGAATAATGGCTCGCCATTAATTTGGCAGGGATCATTTATAGCTATATACCATATTAAAATGGCGGAGAAGGAAATGTCGAGACGAAGAGAGAAAAGATTATTTTAGGTGCTGAGTATTGATATCTAGTACAAGGTTATTCATAATATGTATGATTTCCCAAAAGGGGCTTATTCTACCATTTCTACTCCCAATAAAGTTTGTTCTACAACTTTTGGAAACTCGGACATTTTTCATTGCAACACTATAAAAAAAATCTGCGATTTTAGGTAGCAATCTTCCAACTTCTTGTACGTTTGAAAAAATCCCTCAAGGAGTCCCTTGACTTAATTTTATAAATGGCACGTATTGCTCATTTTTGTAAAACAAATCTTTGTTAACTGCTGCATTCTCCCAGAGAACAATACCATAGGACATTACACTATGGAAGTCGCTAAAATAAACTAACCTAGCTGTGCCCTCATCAGATTATTCCCCTTTCGTAATAGTAGGTATACATGCAATTATCATTTATTTATTAATATTAATTAATATCTTTATTACAGGCTACTTGACATATTACACAAACATGTGTAATATGCAATGGCCCATATTAATAAATACCTTACAGACTAACATACATATAATATTAAACTTAAATAACTACACCACATCTAGAGTCAGGGACTTTCTTGATCGTGAGCGCCTATGAATCTGCTTCTATTGTTGGGCTAGAAACAACCTGCCCTTGTATCAGAACATCGTAATGTAATTAAGAGCGTCTACCCGTAGGGTTGTCGTAGAGGGGAGTTTAAGTACAATCTACCTTCAGGGTCGGTTGAGTAATTCCAGATACGTAGGTACTATAATACTAGATGTATTAAGCCAGTGACGCACATGTCTGGTAGAACGCTAAAGCGTGCCAGAGAGCTACCTACTAGCATGTGGTTCTGCTTGTAGCTCGTATGCTAGTACTTAGCATGCTGGGAGATCGCAAGCTGCTCCATTTTCCCCCTTGCGGAGAAGCGCAGATGAAGACTCGCATGGCTGGCATGATTTGTCATGCCAGTCACGCGAGTCTTTGTTTGCAAAGCGTCTAAAAGGAACTTGAATCATTAGGCAGTTCATTGAGACATGTGATAGGGCAACTCAATGGGGATTTCTGGAAGAACCCATTACGAGAATGTAAGTCATCATCATCATTTTATATAGGAAATAGGGCACAGCGAGATTTAATCGTTCTATAATTGGAGCAAAATGCCTGGGACGTACGTCGCCTTACAGAAGATCGCAGCCAAATAACACTAGGTATTTGATTAAAATAGTATTGTGTTCCTGCGGTGATTAAGGTTTCCAGAGCTCTTTAAGGGGGGACGGGTTCCCCTCTCAAGATGTAAATTTGTTCTCGTTTGTTCCAGGAATAAGATCACGGTGTCCCCCGTAGAAGATGATCGCTCAGCACCACTGCTCCAGTTCGCCGAGTGGTCCCCCGTCGGGTCCACACTGGTCTTTGTGCATGATAACGATATCTACTACAAACCCTGGGTACTGAAAAGATTGGTTTGCAGGATCACTAACAATGGTTAGTTATTTTCATTTGCATTTTGTACTAACCGCTAATATGTATATACACCTATTGCCTTGTACTATCAACTTTGCGATTTTGTTTAGGCCTTGACGTAAGTTGACAGTCTCAAAGATTTTATGGTTTAAGCAGTGTTCAAACGGCATGCGATATGGCGCCGTCATTTCGTTCTCGGTGACGGTGGTGGTGGGCAAACGGCGTACCTATCACATTTGAGGGTTAATGGCCTAGAAAACAGAGGGCAGCGCGTCCTAGGTGGTATTGCAGCTGTTACTAGCAGAATGTCAATAATCAAATCATTTATTTCGTACATTTCCTGAATAACACGTCACATTTCTTCATTACACGTTTGCTCTTGCAAATTCCAAAACATATGAACTAAGCAATGGTGAATTTCATTCACCACTTGCATTTAAAATTATAACGACATTTCTGGCAGCGGGTAAAAGCTGGGGGACTTACGTTACGTTTAATTGGTGTCTAAATAGTGGGACAATTTCATAAAGTTCAGCTTGGAACAAAAGTTATAACTTATTTTGCACAGTTGGTGACGACATTAGGGGTGGGAAAGACCGGAAAGGAGAAACGATCAACTTAAAAGACCGACTTTGATAAAATAGCCCAAAACTTATTAAGACATCTACCTACCTACTCGTACAACATTAATTGATCTCTGGAAATTTCGATGCTATTCTATCCTATTAGACCTAATACAGAGTGACCAGGAATGAATCAGTGACATGAAAAGCAAGCAAGCAAGCCCACCGGAGTGCTGATTCTGGGATTTCGGCATCGACCCTAGGCAGAAAAGTCTTCTTTACTTACTTCCATTCAGCGCGGTCCAAAGATTTCACTGGACCCTCTAACTAGTACTCCATTCCTCGCCTCTGAAACAGCAGATCATAGAAACAACTCTGGAGGTACCTATAAGCCCTACTGAATAAAAAAACCCACAATCGGTTCAAGATGGCAGTGATATCACGTTATTGTTTTTTTATACAACAGCCGAACTGTTGGAGGTTGGAATTGTTGAGGAGCTCGCATTGGAAAGAACAGAATGGAGGAAATTGCATCATTACACCGACAAGAGCTAAGCTCTTAAATCATACTTACCTAGTAGCCGAATTGAGGTATTTCTCCTTTATTGAAGTTGTTTAAAAAGATTTCATACTTCAGAGCAGGTTCGCTTATGTATTTGCAGAAGTTATATCATTTTTTATTTTAGCCTCTTTTCAGATTCTTTCAGTTAGGTTTATAATGTATATTATGTTTGTGTTTGTAATCTGTGTGCCCTCTGGCAAAGGCCTCCTCCAACCCCTTCCAAATATTTCTATTTTGTGCTGTCCTCGTCCATGCTCTGCCAGCAGTTAGCACTATCTCGTCATCCCATCTTCGGAATGGCCTTCCTTGCTTTCTCTTCCCAGTTCGTGGGTACCATGTGGTTATAGTTTTGCTCCATTTTTCTTCTCCTCGAATAGTGTGGCCTGCCCACCTCCATTTAAGTTGTTTTATTTTCAATGTTACATCTTGTACTTTTGTTTCTTTCCTGATGGTACTGTGTCGGATTTTGTCTATTTTCCTTTTGTTTGTCATGCTTCTCTCCATACTGTGTTGGGTTGTTTGCAGCTTGCGTTGGTGAGCTTTAGTGAGTGCCCATGTTTGGCAGCCATAGGTTAGAATTGGGAGCATGCAGGCGTTGAAAAGATTCCCTTTCACAGCTGTACACATGTGTTTGTCTTTCATGATTTCTTTGTAGGACCAGTATTGTTTCCAGGCTTTTCCTATTCTTGTTTCTATCTCTTTGCTTGTTATGTTCTCTGTTGTTATCACTTGTCCAAGATAGACATATTCATCTGCATACTCTATTTGCTATTGTTTAACATTAGGGTGTCTCTGCTTCCGTTGGTCATTGCTTTAGTTTTTGCTTTATTTGCAGAAGTAGTAGTAATAAAATAAATAAAATAAAAATAAAAAGAGCTTTATTTCCACACAGAAATATACATTACTAAAGATAAAAAATAAAATAATTATAAATTGATTTTTAATATGGACCGCCTTCGGCGGTATAAGCCTCCTCCAAGGATCTCCAAATCTCTCCCTATCACGTGCCGTTCTTGGCCACATTTTCCCAGCCACTTGGATGATCTCTTCGTTCCATCTTTTGAACGGTCTTCCTCTTTTCCTTTTTAAGTTTAAGTGTATCCAGTTGGTGACGAAGTAGTAGTATGCAGTATTAATTAAACTTGTCAAAACGCTTATTTACGAATCAGCGGGATTCAAACCCGCATATTCGTCTGGAAACGACAATGTGATAGCAACTACACCAAGGAATGCATGACGGTGGCGTCGAAAATCTTGGGTAGATTAAATATTTTTATACGGTTTAGCCCTACCATCTTCATAATAATTATTATGTAATAAGTAACGCCTTAAAATAGCCGGATTCGACCGGCCCTTCCCATCTCTAGCTCAACTTGATTCTGCAAAATGTGGTCCGTATTCCGCGCTCCGTGGGCCATATTTACTGAAATTACGAGTATCGTTTAGCGCTGCAAGTGCTATAATGTACGGTAAACGGCATTTGAATACTAGAATAGTAGGTACATAAACGACTATTTGCGGTGCTTTTAATATGATTTTCATACAACAGTTTTGTTTTAATAATAATAATAATAATATAGGAGGTTCCTCTCTCTGCAGCCCTAGTCACCGACCGCTTGAGTTGAGCTTCGCGGTCCGTGGTTCTCCATTTTTATATATATTTTTTACTATAATAGTGGTTTTGATATTCTTTTTTGATATTAAGATGTACTTTTGTAGTAAAAAATGTATTTTATAAATGAGATTTTAATTAAATATACGTGAATAATAATATAATATAAATTTTATTTCAGGTAACTTAAGAATAGTACAGAAATATTTTAATATTTCTATTCACCATTTCTACCAACCATTTTACTGGTACTCTACATCCTATGCTACTTCCTACTAATATTATAAATGCGAAAGTTTGTGAGGATGTTTAGATGTTTGAGGATGTTTGTGGTTCAATCACGCTGTAACGGCTCAACAACGGCTTTACGAGAGGTAGGGCACAGCGAGATTTTCTCGCTCTAAATTGGAGCAGCCCGCCTGGGGAGGTACCTCCGCCTTACAGAAGATCGCAGCCAAATAACATTATTTGTTTCAAATAGTCCTGCGGTGAGTAAGGTTGCCAGAGCTCTTTAGGGGGGGAGGGGTTCGGCAGGCAACGCATTAGCAATGCTCCAGGTGTTGCTGATGTCAATAGGCGACGGTAACCACTTACCATCAGGTGGGCCGTAAGACTGTTTGCCTCCGTATAACAGGAAAAAAAAAAAAAAAAAAAAAAACAATTTCGATGAAACTTGGGTATAGATTCAGTTCTTTGCTAAGCGAATAGCATATAGGCTACCATTTATCCCGGCACCGGTGTGTGTGTTACATACACAAAATCGCCCTGTTTCTCTGAGGTGCAGAGACCACTGTTTTCCACTTGCTACGATCTTGATTTACTTCTTTTGCTTCATTCACTCTCATCACATTCCTCATGCATGTGGTTTAGGGTATACTCTTGACCCGGCCTTTTTCCAAAACGTAACCTGGTCACTAAACGTACGCCAAGGTCTTCCCCTTCAAACGGTCCCATTCACTCTCGCCTGTTTCGTCACTCTTCTTCCGTGAACTTCACTCTATTGTGGTTTTAATGGTTTTCATCACATTTCCAGGGGTTCCCGGAGTAATCTTCAACGGCGTCCCCGACTTCCTGTACGAGACAGAGATCCTGCGGCTGGAGCGTGCCCTGTGGTACAGTCCAGACGCACAGAGCCTTATGTTTGTGACGTATAACGCGAGTTTAGTGCCACAGCATCAGTACCCATGGTACGGACTTGATCAGACCGAGCCACCTGCCTACCCCCAGATACGGGCATTACGGTATCCCAAGGTAAGTTGAAAAAGAGCGCCCACTCAGCCCTATGGCCTATATTGCTGCGGCGGGCTAGATGAGGAATCATCAGTACATCACCAACATCAATTTACCCGTAGGGCCGTAAGCCGTAGGAAAGCCGTAAAAAATCCTATAACGTGGGGGGAAGTTGCCAATACTCAGCACGCTGGGCATCCGGGTTGGCTAGCGCATTTAGAGATTAGCTGTTAAAATAGGGGACATTGCTGCCCATCCTCTATCTTTTTTCCCTTAGCCGCCTCTTACGACATCCACGGGTAGTTATGGAGGAGCATATTCTTCAGCCGGGGCCACCACGGCCAATAGATGGGGGAATCCTTATTGCTTGGGGAGTTCATTGCTTGTGATTTTTTTTTATACATCTGAGGTGGCAAACAAGCATACGGCGCACCATGTTGTTAAGCGGTTGCCGTAGCCTATGAGCGCTTGCAATACCAGAGGCATCGCGCACACGTTGCCGACCCCGAACCCTCGAACCCTGTGATGCAGGGGGATCACCAAAAAGCACAATACAATGACAATATTCGAAAAAACTGGCTACACAACTATAACCTACTTCTTTATCAATTCCAGCTGAACACCAACAACCCAGTGGTGACCGTCAACGTGGTCAGCCTGAAGACTCCGAAGTACCTCTTCCCTCATCCTCTGCAGTTTACCTCGCAAGTTGACAAAAGTAAGTCAGTCTTCGTAGCTTAAAAACAAAGTCAAAAGGCGTTTATTTCAATAAAATCACTAGGATTACTTTGAAACGTCTTAGAAACTAGGTGAAGCTATGCCTGTTCTATGTATGCCTTCGTGTTGCAGACTGGTACGTCCGCTGGAGTACATGGATGTCGGAGAAGCAGATAGCAGTTTTACTCCTCAATCGTCCTCAGAACCTCTCCATCATCAGCGTTTGCAACGCGCAGCATTATAATTGCCAGGATGTAAGTGACCCCTTGACCTTCGAATTTTAGCCCTTGACCACTGACTCATGATCATAATCACAGATGTTCCGTCAGAAAGAAAGAAGAAAGAAAGAAAATTTATTTATTTGACCCACAACGCAGTAAGTAGGTAGGTAGGTAGGAAGATACAACGAAAGAAAAAAAATAATACTTAAATCTAGTAATACAAAAAAAAACACAATAAGAAAAACAAAACATGTAGGTAGGTGAGGCGGTAGATAGGTTGAGTAGGTATGCGTTGTGTGGGGCAAATGGGTCCCGTCTCAGCATAAAGCTGCACCAAACATAATATGTACGGTGCGGCGCTGGTTTTCAGACGGGGCCTAGGCGACGTGACATGACGAACAGACGACAGTCAGAGCGACCGATCTTGAATGGCCTGCAACCAACGACGGCCCCTAGCAACTTTTATTATGTTAATTAGTGGGGGGGGGGGGCGTCCTACGCTACGCTTTCCGGTGCGTGGTCGTTACACACACAAAAACTCCTTGCGTATATTCCCTCCCCACTCATGCAGTTTTGACATCGCACACATCATCATAATCTGAAATACGCGCATATTTTTAGCCAGTTTTGTTTTAATCTTTTATCTCTTTCCCGATTGCTTATTTCAGATATACCGCGACGAAACAGACGGGTCCCGCTGGTCGGGGCTGGGCGCGGAGCCCGCTGAGGAGGAGTGCGGGTACTGCGGGGGCGGCGCGCTGCTCGGGGCCCGCGGCGCCGTGTTCACCTCCGCGCCCGTCAACGAGGCCCCGCGCGGCGCCGCCTGGAGGCACGCCGTCCGCCTCACGGGGGACTCGAGGCTGACGCTCACGCAGGGCAATTACGAGGTCACGCAGTTGGTGGGGTGGGACGAGAGGAGGCAGCTGCTGTAAGTTATAGTTACAATGCTTAGGTTGCCCAGAATGGAGCAATTTAAGTGCGTGTAGGGGCTTTTTTTTTTTTTTATTACTACTGAGGTGGCAAACAAGCATACGGCCCACCTGTTGGTAAGCGGTTATCGTAGCCTATGAGCGCTTGCAATATCAAAGGTATCATGCACGCGTTGCCGACCCCGAACCCTCTCCCCCCTAAAGAGCTCTGGCAACCTTACTCATCGCAGGAACACAACACTATTTGAAATAAATAATGTTATTTGGCTGCGATCTTCTGTAAGGCGGAGGTACTCCCAGGCGGGCTGCTCCAATTCAGGGCTCTTTTAGATTCTTCTCTTTTGGAAGACGATACCTATCTCGCTGCTTCACACACTTTGAGAGCACTGGTGCAGAAGTGACCTTTTGATCCATCGTAGGTTCAACAATGTTCATCCTGGTCGTACAAAATTGGATTTTCCATTCGGAAAGTTTACGTGCGCATTACCAGTTCTCTAAAACAGTAAAGGAAAACCAGGTGAGGAAACCGACATATCCTAAATTTTAAAGATTCCATGTTATGTGACATGTGCTAGCTACAATTTGACAGTGAAACCAATCGATGATCTGGAAAACCATCGTGCCGATCCTCAAATTCAAAAGGTATTTCAATAAAATCACTAGGAACACTTTGAAAAGTCTTAGAAAATAGGTGAAACTACGGCTGTTCCTCGCGACTAAGCGTAAAAGAATGGGCTATTTCATAGCAAATCATGTTTTGTTCCAGCTACCTAATCGGAACAGCTCCTGACAAGGCCGGCGAGCGCCACCTGTACCGCGTGGCGCTACCAGCCGAGGGGGCGTGGCCTGCGCCGCCCGCGTGCCTCACCTGCCCCGGCGCAGGGCTACAGGCACTAGAGCCTACCACCCAAGCACCCACTGATGATCCGGTAAGTAATAATGTTCCATTTCTGTCCTCTACCTGTTCCCGGTCCCATTCCCATTCCCGGTCCCATTCCCATTCCCATTCCCGTTCCCATTCCTGTTCCCGGTCCCATTCCCATTCCCATTCCCGGTCCCATTCCCATTCCCATTCCCGTTCCCATTCCTGTTCCCGGTCCCATTCCCGTTCCCGTTCCCATTCCTGTTCCCGTTCCCATTTCTTAATTTCATTTATTTATTGCGGAATAGGGGTATGTAACAGAATAGTAGTGATACAGTTATAGTTCTTTCAGCCATAATCGCGTCACACATTCATGCAATATTCTAATTTGTACATTAAATTTATTTATAGGTCTACGGAATTTGAATTCATAATAATTAATTTGAACAATAATCATAAAATGAAATACATAAAGTCAAACAAATTACTATGTCAATATAACCTATCAGAATTCTTATTAAGTAGGTATGTCTAAGTTATTATCATTTAAATATTATCCATTCCCATTCCCATTCCCATTCCCATTCCCGTTCCATCCCATTCCCATTCCGCTTCCTCTTCAATTTACGTTGTGGTATGAGAGTACAATTGTTTCCAGGAGTGGGAGAACACAACGTCAGTGCTGCCGTCGTGGCCGACGGCGACGGTGCTGCCGCACGTGGCCGCCGACAACGACACGCTGCCCGCCGACTGCCTCTACAATAGGGTCGTGTTCAGCAAGAACTTCAGCTACTATGTTCATGTTAGTGTTGCTTCATTATAGTCAGCAGGGGGACAATGCACAATACACCCCAACGCGGGATGTTAGTGCAAATCTTATTCCCCCACTTAGAATAAGAATTATGGCCAATCCTGACAGAGTTTGTTCTCTGTCGTGTCACTGATTCTCTCTTAGTCCCCCTGTATTAGGTCAGTGACTAGTGGTGCAATTGTGTAAGCGTAATGGCAATGAAGGTCATAACTTTGAGGATTATTTTAACAATCTTAGCAAGATTCTAAACATTCCCAACTTGACAAGGGAAAACTTCGAGACCTCAGCTTCTTCCTTTTCATGTTTGAAGAACTTCAGATGTCGCTAAAATTGATAAAATCATCCTTATACTTAATTGCGATCTTCATTGCCATTTTGCTTACGCAATAGCCTGGTAGGTTGAGGTATAGTGGCCCTGAAAATGGCCTATGACCGTCGCGTCGGTGAAAGAATCAGTGTAGTGAAAGGATTAAAGTGTGCTCCATCGTGCACAGTAACATGTCTTCGATTTTTTCGGTTCTTCGACATGCTGGTTTCCTCAGATAAATAAATAACACCCAACAGTCACATATAGGTACACATCGTCACCCGCTACGCTACCGGGTTCGAACTCATTAGCTGCCTAAAACCTTTGACATGGCACTGGTCTACAACTGACCATAGCGAGGATACAGGCGACTGGGCCCATACATAACTAGGACCGCGGTCCCAGTTACCTGATCACATTTTTGAATCGGTCGACTGGGACCATATGCCTAATTTGCTTTAATGTACATTTAACAGAAAAATCAAGTTACATAACTCAGGATTTATTTTATGTAGTACTAGCTTTTACCCGCTACTTCGTTAGCGTATAGAATCTACTCAACACTTTCATATATGTATATACAGGGCGTCCCAAACTTATGGGACATGAAGGGGAAGTACCTAAAATATCGTAGATAGGGTATTTTGCTGAAAGAAGACTTTATGTTACTTTTAAAAGTTAGTAATTCTGCATTCATAGATTTTCTAAAAAATACTTGCTTCGTCTGGGAATCGAACAGACTTAAATGTAAAAAAAAAATCATCCTACTTCTATGATGCCAATCGAAAGAATAGCTAAAAAATAATAACTTTGCTTAAGTAACATAGTATTTTAAAAGAACGGAACAACGTAAAATGATTGAGTCAAATTTTTCAAACACGTTTTATTTAGGATTTTTTAGGTTAGATTTTTTAGTTCTTTTTAAAAATATTAAAGTATGCATTCAAACAAACGCTCTCATAAACTGTTCCATTTTCAAATTTAACAACAACATTGGTGTCGATTCTGTTGTTTTAGGATTCCTAACATAAATTTTAAGATTTCTTAATTTTCTAAGTTAAGTGGACCTAAACATTATGGTATTCTCTTTACATATCCTAAAAAATCCTAAATAAAACGTGTTTGAAAAATTTTACTCAATCATTTTACGTTGTTCCTTTCTTTTAAAATACTATGTTACTTAAGCAAAGTTATTATTTTTTAGCTATTCTTTCGATTGGCATCATAGAAGTAGGATGATTTTTTTTTGACATTTAAGTCGGTTCGATTCCCAGACGAAGCAAGTATTTTTTAGAAAATCTATGAATGCAGAATTACTAACTTTTAAAAGTAACATAAAGTCTTCTTTCAGCAAAATACCCTATCTACGATATTTAAGGTACTTCCCCTTCATGTCCCATAAGTTTGGGACGCCCTGTATAGTATATGCATAGATTTTTTTTATTTTCTTAATCGATGCTTTAGGTCAATCGGATCGGGAAAAATAATATAACACTCGCATAGTTATGCAATAACAAGGTGAAAAAAACAAAACAAAAAGAAGAAGAAGAAGTGTTAGAACTCAAGGTTATTTATTATATTTTTTGCACAATAAGACATAATGCCAACTGTACTTTAAACAATAGATTTGTGGTTAAAATTACGAGTGGTCCCACTCGCCCAACAAAATAAACAAGAAAAAACGAATCAGGTAACTGGGACCGCGGTCCCAGTTTTGTAGTGGGCCCAGTCGCCTGTATCCTCACCATAGCGGGCACAGGTCACAACTAAAGTCACTAACGCTCTGAACATTGCCTGACTGAACAAACATCTGCGTCGCGGGTTCGGCACTCATTTATTTCTACTGGTAGACACTACTGCTCTAGAAGAAGCAGGTCTAAATTGCTGGTATTTCAAACTCTTGGTATGTTTTTTTATGTTATACGAAGGCAAACAGGCTTACGGCCCACATGATGGTAAGCGGTTACCGTCGCCTATTGACATCTGCAACACCTGGAGCATTGCTAATGCGTTGCCTGCCCTGGAGCAATCTTTTTGTATTTTTCTTAAAGCTCTTCATGTTGTAGGTTAGCGGGAAAACCTCTAAAGGAAGCTCATTCCACAATTTGCACAATATTTTGGTTATCCAGGAATGCCTCGGCCCAGGGCCCCCTGCCGTGTTCCTCTGCTCAGCGAGCGGCGCGCGGCTCTCGGTGCTGTGGGACGGACACGCTTTACGGCAGAAATTCGCGGCGTTGAAGCATCCTCAGCAGAAGGTCTTCAGAGTTGAGGTTAGTGAGCGGACCTACTTGGCTGGTTAGTTCTTCTTATCCTGTCACTGATTCTTTCTTGGTCAGCCTGTATTGCCCTGAAAAGGGCTTATGACCGTCGAAAGACTCATGAAAGAATCGAGCTTGGTTGGTGATAGGGTTGATTAAATATTCGTGAACGTCAAAATGGCGAGACCACCTCGGACTTAGCTTTGTTTGTCATGTAGATTTATACCTAACAAGCTTCCGCCCGCTTCCGGCTTCGCTCACGAGGTACCTACATAAAAAGTAGCATAAATCCTATTCTAGGTCGATTGTCGATTGTGAATTATCGATCGGACAGTTTACTAAGGAGTTTTTTGGAACAGCTCTTGACTCCATCATCTGATCACCAGCAGTGCCGCGAAGATCGTACCCGCACCTCTACCTCCACCGCACCTATCAGCCGGGCAATCGCCTGTCACGTCACCGAGGTCGTGGGTGGTAAGAGGTACGTACCTTTCATCTACTTCAGCTTATGCCTACTCTTTCTGTATCAGGTGCAAGAGAATAGAGAAGCACGAGTGCGTCTGCTGCTGCCGCCAGGGTTCAGAGAGACGGATGACCTGCCGCTGCCGTTGGTTCTACACGTGTAAGTTGCCGATAACCCATTTTTATCTTGGGGTGCTACACACCCCAATACATTTGTACGTGCCAACAAATTTATTGCGATAGTAATAAATGTTAGATCGGTATACAAGCGAAAAAAGTTTTTAGTGAGCTTTAACTTGCAAATGATATTCAACCTTAGGGTGGTAAACTAATTTTTGGGGTGAGCGTAGGTTTCTTAGGTACCTACCTACAATACAAAAACTAAATAAATAGGTATTTTATTTCAGATCAGCGGAGCCAGGTGGTCAGCTAGTCACGGAGCGTTGGCGGCCCGGCTGGGGCTGGTACCTCGCAGCAGCCAGGAATTTCATCGTGGCCGAGATAGACGCCAGAGGGTCTGGTGGCCAGGTAAGTTCCATGTTATTAGGCGAAACCGTGAGAGCGGAGGCGAAGCTTAGCTTATTTTAACCACACGTAAAACTTTTTTTCTAGGGCGAAGAACTAAGGACGGAAATCTACCACCAGCTTCTGTCGGTAGATGTTGAAGATCAGATCGCAGTTTTATCGTGAGTAGCTGTTTGATTCTCATATCAGACAGAATTAAGTGTAACCCTTTTTTGGGTGGGGTGCTACAAACCCCATTTCATTACGAATTTCACTTATGTGTAAATTACGAATTATTGTCAATAATCCGGCGTCCAAACTGACGTGATTTTTTTTTTGCATGCTTAATAATTATTATGGTCTACTTGTTGTTATTCCAGCTACCTCCGCGACAACCTGAAGATGGTGGACGGCACCCGCGTGGGGGTGTGGGGCCACGGGTACGGCGGCGGCGCGGCTGCGGCGCTCGCGACTGACGACGTCAGGAATGTCACACGCTGTGTGGCGGCGATAGCGCCGCTTACTGATCTGACGCATTATAGTGAGTCTTCTTATATTCTGAGAATTCAGAAGGTACAAGGTATCTAAAATGTACACTTTTGACGCTATGATTCTCTGATAGCGACAACACAGGGAATTTCGGGTGTGTTAATTTAATTGATGTCTTGTTGCAGACTCCTTCTGGACAGAACGCTATGGCGGCTCCGGGGCCGCGTGGGCGGGCGCACTAGGTGCCGGCGCGGTGTGGCGACGAGCCGGCAACTTGCCGCCACGGCGAGTGTTGCTAGCACACGCCGCAGCTGACGTGTCTGCACATCCCGCACATTCATTAGCATTGGCTAGAGCGCTGATCAAGGCTGGAGCGCTTTATACGCATCAAGTATGTCTTATTTTGACTGAAACTGCGTGCTTGGCTTCGTTAGCCGTAGCCTCTTTCATTCCATGATCAAGTTGAGATAAGGCAATCTCTAACCTACTGAAACTAAACTGAGACCTGAGACAGAAACGAAACCGAACTGAACCAAAACTTTCTTTTCTTACAGATATACCCAGACGAAGGCCACAATTTTGAACGTTCCACCATCCACCTCCATCGAACCATGGAACAATTCTTCGACGAATGCTTCGGCCCCGTGGAAGTGGCAGATTGGGACGCCCAGGGGGTTGGAGGGCTCTTCCCATTCCGTGACTAAACAAGGGAAACAGAACGAGAACCAGAAGGGAAGAAATCCAGTGTGTCAACGCCAAAGCCAAAAGATGGGTTTTTGGCCAACTTTTGATTGATTTTGTTTACCTACCTGTCTAAGAGTTTACATTTTGACCTAAAAGTCTTGTCTACGCCGCCGGTGCGGAAAAGCACCTACTGTCACCAGATTCAATTTGGTACAGTAGTCTGGTTTCTGTACCTTTCAGCTGAGGGAAAATATGCCAGGTCAAAACATAGATAGCTAGTAGGTAGATACCTAAAGTCACCAATTCACCATACACGCTTCCAAATTAAAATGAAGACATACGAAGTAACTTAAGGGGGTTCCGATTTGTCAGCTTCGGAAACCCAAGACTTTGAATGCCAAATTAACGATTGAAGAACCTAAAATAGATTTTATTTCATTATGCATGGATTATATTTTAAGCAACTAGCATGGGGCGTAAGGAACCTCAGTTCATTATATTCTGCCTTAATTATTGATGTTTTCTTACAAATAATAAGCAAAGATGAGATTAAGTTAGTTAAGTTACTAAGGATTGATAGTTATTAACCAACTAAAGTGATATTGTGATAATTTGTTAACGTTTCTAGTAAATTTTTGGTTATTTTAGACAGTTGAGCTATACGTAGAATTGAAGCTCATTGTTTAATTCAGTAAAAAATATTATGTAGACACTTACTTTGATTTACCAATCTTAACCACTATTACATTAAATAAAAATTAATGAAAGTAAGTAGGTCCCTATTGTTTAACCCTATAATTGTAACAAAAAGTAAGTTAAAATGGTGCATAATTATAGGTTACAGTACAAAATATCAGTGTTTTATTATTTCATGTTAAAACTTATAAAAATGTAGATAGATATAAAATTATGTATTTTATGCGACTCCTTTCTATAGAATTAATGTACTTTGTTTAACGAGTATGTTTATTTTTGTTTGTTTTAATAATGTTCAGAAGATGCTAAGTATTAGGGGTCTGTCACACCTCAAATTTTCTTATGATTACTATAAGGAAATATAAAACTATTTTAGCGTAACGTAAACTTTCGTCTATATTTCAGATTTCTATGTCGCTTTCGATGTCACTCTATCGAGTAGCTTAATCTTAGAATTTCGAACTATCAAAATACTTTAGTTCGACTAGTCTTATTCTAGCTAGACTTAGTCTATATGACCACTGTAAGTAGTCAATACTAGTTATTCTTTTTTTCATTACTCCTCATCTCTTCTATAACTGATGGTATCTATAAAATCCTGATAACATCAGGCAAAATAACGAAAATACTGTATATATTTCTTAAATCCTTTCCTTGTTAAATAAACGTTGAATATATTTTGTTTAATTAAAATTAAACGTTCAATCGATGTTGAGACTTAAATAATAATGTGATAGGTGTTTTAAAATAATAATTTATATGATTATAATAATGAATTTATTGTAACGGTGTATGTTTGGTGGATAAAAATTATTTAAATGTAGGGATATTCCTACGTTTGTCCAACAGTATTTTTGTAAAATAGGGTAAATTAAACTACCTACTTAAGATGCAATAGTTACAAGTATTAATACATAAGTCCCATTTATTTAATATCTTATCTATTTTGGATGTTTCATAAAATTTATGAAAATATTTCGATACTGTATTGCAGTTATTTTTAAAAGGAAAAAAGTGAAAGGTACGTACTTGTAACTATTTTGCCAGTAAAATTAAATAAACTAAATAATTTATGAAATCAATGAAATACCTATAAAAAACATTTGTATGTACGAATGCACATAGTGATTCCATGTTGGTGAATACCCGAGTTTAAATGTAATAAATGGAAATAGATGAGTAAATAAGAATGGAGCCGGTAAAAAGCCACATACTTAATTATTTACAGAATATTAATATTTTAAGTGCGGAGCTGTGTATTTTTTGTTGGAAAATTGTTTTAAAAGTTATAGAATTAAAATGTGTTCCCAGATGTCTAAAAGTAATTTTATTAATAAATAAATAAATAATAAATAAATATTCCGGACATATCACACACGGTCAACTGATCCCAAACTAGGCATAGCCTGTACTATGGGTACCAGAGACTGATATACATAATAGATATATATTCAACACCCAGACACAGAACAAACATCAGTGTTAGTCACAAATGTTTGTCCAGTGCGGGGATCGAACCCGCAACCTCTAGCGCAGAAGGCAGAGTTACTACCAACTGAGCTATGAGGCCAGTCAGTATTAAAGGAGCTATATCGGAGTTAGGGGAGGTAGCCACTAAGTAGCATAATTAGTAGCGCCGACGAAACTTACCTTTCATTTGGGGTGGGGTTTATGGCACCCCAAATCTTACAATTGAATTGATTTAGCGATTAGAATGTTTTCGAAGGAAATATATTAGGGACCCGATAGAGCAGAGTTTTAATTAGTTTTTTCATTTCATCATTTTCCCACGAACTTTTAAAATGAACTGTTATTGGTATTATTATTACAAATTTGGTGCTTATTAAACGAACGAGAAGTTTGACATTTCGATTGCTACCCAAAACAGCTGAATAGAAGATGAATAATTGAGTTTGATTGAGCTGATTTGATCCCAAAACAGCTTATTTTTTTCAATGAAAAATGATTAATTTCCAAAAGTCGTAGAACAAACTTTATTGCCAATCGGTAGTAGAATAAACCCCTTACGGTATAGTATACATTTATAAATCATAGTAATAGAACAATAAGCAAGATAAAATAATTCAGTAGGTTAGAAATCAAAGTCGTATTGTTTGGAATCACATTTTATGTATCTTACATAACCTTTCTTAAATAACAGTTGATTTCTATTCTATACCAGTAAGCGTTCCGAAGCGAAGCCCCGTTGGTTGTTCTGGAAAGAATAACGTATGTTATAAAACTTATTTTCACAAGAAAAGGTGAATTGTGAAATTGATTTAGTAAACGTCACCAATCGTCCTGTAACTGTATAAAAAGTTTCAAGAATGACTGGGGTTATTTCCGCTTGCCTTTTAAATAACAAAGTAGTAGGGTCCAAAAGAAAAAACAGAAACTAAATAAAAAATATTTTCGAATTCAATAAATTTTGAGGAAAAATATGTGTATATGTGGTAATGCCGTGGTGGCCCCGGCTGAAGAATAGGACCCTCCATATCTACGTATCCGCGGATGTCGTAAGAGGCGACTAAGGGAAAAAAGCTAGGGGATGGGCAGCAGCGTCCCTCATTTTAACAACGATAGCTCTGACTGCGCTCGCCAACCCGCATGCCCAGCGTGGTGAGTATGGGCAAATCACCCAACATGATAGGAATTCGCTCTGTCTGTGGGGGAGGCCATGTTCAGCAGTGGACGTCGTACGGCTGAAATGATGATGATGATGATGTGGAAAAGGATTTACTGACTTTAGTATGCTTTGATTCTATGGTCATCATCCAAATTTGGTGAATTTTTCTTCAATAGATTTGAAAGTTGGTCTTACAAGACATTCTTTTCCTTGTTTTGAAGCAAATCACAGAATCAACCTAAATTAAAGACCGTTTTTTAATATTTTGGACAGCTTTTTGAAGATCAGAAGATTTGATCGCATTTTCCGCCATTCCGCAGAAATGTTCTAATCACACGAATACTTAAAAAGTATTTTATATGAATACTTACAGTTTACTTCCAGCGGTTGTTCTCGTAGTCCCACTTGGAGGCGAGTCCGTCGATGGGGTTGACCTTGAGGTCCAACATGCGCTTGAGCTGGGCCTTCTGTCTCTCGTCACTCAGGGATTCAGGGATGGGGCTGTATACTGGAAACAGAAAACATGTGTTAATTATTTTTATTGATACAGCATTGTAACATAAAGGTTAATGTAGGCCTGTTACTTGCCATTAAGGTTAGAAGAATCGGAGAAAAAACCGATAGGGGATTAAACGCTCATAACATAATAATAATAACACCCAACAACAGTCACATACTAGTCCTGACCCCACACTAGGATTGCCTGTGTCGTGGGTATCAGAAACTACGAGTAACATGGTACCACAACACCCAGACCCGGAATAAATGTTTGCAGATCATGCGAACATTTGTCCCGCAGCGGGAATCGAACCCGCAATCTCAAACGGGAATAAGCAGCGAAGAGTGCTTTCTCACAGAAAGCACTCTTCGCTGCTTATTGAAATTAAAAATTAAAAATAACACGAAAGTTGAAAAGTAAATGCGAAAGTTTGTGAGGATGTTTGTGGTTCAATCACGCCCAAACGGCCGAACGGATTTGGATGAAATTTGGCACAGTGATAGATTATAGTCTGGAATACCATATATCTTTTATCTTCATAGGTATCACGCGAGCGAAGCCGCTGGCGGAAGCTAGTGGATTATAAAGAGGCCTGTGCGTTATTCGCACAATTTGTAAGATTGTTTCGTGAACGAATAATGATGAATGCAATTGTTACAACAAACTTACCCCAGACTTTCATGGCCATGTAGATCCAGATGGAGAGGGAGGCGATGGCCAACGACCAGCCCACCACGCCCTTCCACTCGCCCGTGGGCGCCTGGAACTCCGCGAACGTCTGGCAGAAGGACGCCCGGTAGAGCGCCTTCTTCTCTTCTGTGGTCAGCTTGCGCCAGTCTCCCCTCTCCTTTTCGCGCAGGATCTAATCAAAATAAATTATTCATTTTCATTTATTCAGAACAAAGTACACAGCGAAACAGGTTACAGATTGAACGATGGCACTGCAAAAGTGTGTTCTTTTCTATCTGTAAGTTTTTGTGTGTTGCCTCTCTGCTTTGTTTCATTTTTTCGCTCTCTGTGTCTTGCTTTTATTGTGTGCCAAGTTTCTGAATAAATGTTTGTCTATGTGTCTATGTCTATGTCTAAAAGTTATAAAAAACTGAGTAGCAGCACAGATAACATAATACTATACTAGGTAGCAGCTAATAAGTTTATCATGAACTTATTTACAAATCTGTTGTGTTGGAAAGCATCGTGAGGTATCCGCGTCTTTTAGCTCCGTAAGTATTAACCGTGTCTTTTAGGCGGGGCCGAATAGGCTGAGAGTATAAATCATCGCTAAGAGATCATTAGATCTCTTCGAGACAAACTACTACATAGTAGCCTACATCACCCTTAGGTTTTACAACTACCAAGCAGAACGTACCAACGTGCTCAAAACAAAATCCTTCGTACTCTTGTCAACGCACCATGGTTCACGACCAACAAGGAAACCCATGAGTACCTGGAAGTCCCTACAGTAGACGAGGAAATAAAACTCAGAGGAGAGAGCTACTTGGGCAGCCTCAAAAGCCACGCCAACCCACTCGCAAGAGCTTTGGTTGGGAAACCAACAACCACGAAAAGGTTAAAGAGGAGCCACATCCTGGACAACCTGCAAAAATGAGGGAAGAAGGACTGATGAGTCTGGATCCCAAACGCCACTAAACAAGCAACTCATCCGCCTATAGTCCACCAACTAATTGCAGATAAAAGAAATGAACAAAAAAAAATAATAAGGTTGCGTGGGGTTTACGGGGCAGTAAGCGAAAGGTTAATAAGATAGGTTATGTCTGCATATCTCTTAACTAGTCTGTCGTCTGCATTAATTAAATGTTTTTTGTGGTAGTTCTTATAGATTCTTCTTTTGTGTTCATCACATCTCTGGTATCCTCTTGGGCTAGGTCAGTATACTATGGAGGCATTCTGACTTATAAGTAATCCCAGTATGCTTCATACAATACAATTTATGGGCAAGGTGGGTAGAACTTCCCCGTACAGGCTGCTCCCTGTACTGGGAAGTTCTACCACCTTGCCCATAAATAGTGCGGGAAAGGAGCAATGCTTGCATTGCTGTTTCCAGTTTAAAGGGTGAGGTAGCTGGAGATATAACAGGCACATGAGACAACAATGCATGCCTCAGGGGCAACACATGATGCCCTTCATATTGCAAGCTCCCATGGGCTACTGTACAGTACGGCACTTTCAGGTAGGCTGTCATAGGCCCTTTTCAGGGCCAACATACCTTAACCTGGTCACTGACCTAATACAGGATGACCAAGAACATCAAGACAAACAAAAAAGGTGGGCTGTACAATTAATTCCCTTTAAGTAAAGATTCTAAATATATGTAGAAGCTTATGCTTGCTTGCCGTCACTAGTATTTTCTTAGTCAACCTGCATTTGGTCAGTGACCGGGTTGAGGTATGGTGGCCCTGATAAAGGCATATGGCTGTTGGTGAAAGAATCAGTGTAGTAAAAGGACAACATGCTCCTGTTAGGATCATCCTTATAATAATGGTAATGATAACAGGGCCTATGAGTGCTGGCGAAAGGACCAGTCTGGTGAAAGGATAACGTGCGCCTGTTGAGAGGATCCTTATGATAAAAGTACCTTGAGGTCTGGTGTGTCTTCACGGAACCTGACGGCTGGAAGGGGGAAATCAGCGCGGTCCACGTAGTTGGGCATGCCGTTGTAGCCGAAGCCAACCCATTCCCGCTTGCCGATCTGTAATAATAAATAAAATGTTGATTATTCAAACGTCTTTTGGCCTTCAGGGCTGGGCATCAATATGTAGATAGACACAAATAGGTACCTTTTCAAATTCACCGATGTTGGAGGAAGTCGAGCGAGTGGCTAAGGGCACGCGGATTACATCTAGCAACGCACGACGCATCAGTAGATTAGCCATATTGCTGGAAACAGAACAATATAAACAAATAAATAAACTTGATACCAACTGGCTGTATAGTTCCTAGAACCCACAAAACCGGCTCAAGCACCGCAACATCCTAGAACTGAGTGAAAAAAAATACATACATGTACATAAAATCACGCCACACACACACAGACCACAGCTTTCCACTTGCTATCCTGACATACCCATTCACTCTCATCATAGATCGTAGATAAACAAGGAAAATAAATAACTAATAAAAAAAGTAATGTTAAGAATAAAATTATCTATAGATCTATAGATAGATAAGTAGGTTGTCATCTTCCTGCCTTCCTGTTAGTATCCCGTAAGTAGGTAAACTATTATTAAAACTTGTGTTACTGATTGTACAAAATGTTTAGGTACTATCACCAAAAATTCCACCTTACCACCCTAAGGGTGTATTTAGCGTGAAGTGATCTGTGCCTTGCTTGCGTAAATGAGTAATCATAAAAAGTACCGTTTTTGTCTAACAATATGTTCGTATTGTTTTGGTTGCAACTGAACAACAGACTGGGTAATCAAAGTCATAAAATGAATAGTTCACCCTCAAAGGATCACAATAAATAAAGAGATGGGCCGGACAGGCTTACTTAGCTGTGTACAAGCGAAACAGTTTCAAAATTGGTAAGGCGGAAATTTTGGTGATAGTACCTTTATTGATGATAAATAAATAACACCCAACGGTCACACCATCCTGACCCCACACTAGGATTCCCTGTGTCATGGGTATCAGAAACTATGAGTACTATGGTACCACAACACCCAGGCCCGGAACAAATATTTGCAGATCATGCAAACATTGGTCCCGCAGCAGCAGAATCAAATCTATCGCAAAAGGATGTTTTTGTAGGCCCCTTGCCATCAAATTTTCGATTTTGGATAGGCTGTTGTGGAGGTGACGTATATTGACAGTCTCAAAGATATAAGGTTCAAATTCGTGTGTGCTGACACACTTCCATTTGAATCGCAATAAGACATCATAACTAGTATACCAATCCTACGCCCTAGTACAAAAAACAAACTTAAGTAGACTTTCAGACTTGGACGAATAAAAAGGCCGGGCCATTATGGGCTGGACACGTCAAGCAAGAACAAGGTAAACTGATATGTTTCTGATAAGGTAAATAAGGTTACTTTTCCAATTGCGATCGATGCATACGAGTTACATAACGTGAAAATTTGGTCCTGAAGCCGGCTGCAGACATTTTAAATCGCAAATTGGAAATAGTGGCGATAAATTTGATTAAATCTAGTAAAAACAGAAGAACCACACTAATTACGAAGAAAAAATCGAATTTGGAATTTAAAAAGTATGGTTATCTTTACCACTTACCTCGAACTAAATGGTTATTTTAACACTCTACAAACACAAATAAATCTATGTGCACAAGATGTACAACGAAATTGAAACAAAAAGTCTTGTTTTATTACCTTTTTGTGTGATTTCCTTTGAAAAATCACCACCCTACCAATTCATTCGCTGAAAAACCAGGCAGTGTTTCCCGCTCTCAAATTGTTTTTCCAACTGCAAAATAATTGAAAGCTGACGTGACGACTGAAGTCAGAAGAAAATACAGCTGTAGGATGGGAACGCATTAGACTTGACATTTTTAATCATTGTTATTATGCTTAAATAAGAGTGAATGAATAAGGTAATCAATGACTAACAAAATAACCTGAGTTATTATTAAAACAATTACACATATTCAATCAAAACGAAATGATATTTTTTTTTCAAGTTTGCTTTGCTAATAAATACCTACTTTGTTATTGAAATCACAAGAAATCCCATTCTTATTGTTATTTTCCTCATGTCCATGGTAGTTTTTGAAAGTTGGAAGCACTAACTTTATCGATTTTTGCGACAGTAGCGCCATCTGACGCTCAGCGCTGACACGATAGATTACGTACGCTCCGATAAACGCAAATCATTTATTTATTGTCACCGATTCTTTCTTGGTCATCCTGTATTAGATCAGTGACCAGGTTGAGGTATGGTGGCCCTGAAAAGGGCCTATGACCGTGGATGAAACAATCAGTGTAGTGAAAGGATCTAATGGTAATGATTGAGACACTGGCATCTAGCGGTAAACCGACTAAAAACCATCGATGTTCCGCCGCATAGTGCAAATGCGCCGTCGAACCAGTCATGGTTCGACGTTTGGTTCAACGGCGGCGCATCAGCACCTGAGGTCACGGGTTCCCGCTCGGATTCTACCGAAAGAAAATACATTTATTTTGGACACAGAACATCACAAAATAGTCCGAGAAGAAATAAGAAACAACAAAAATAAACAAAAGTAGATAGGTAGAAACATAACTAGGTTAAAACCTTTAGGTAGGTAAACAATAAACATGTTAAACTAAGATATACATAAGTATCACTTATTTTTATTTTGAGCAACATGATCAATAGCTTCACCAAGCAATTCGTACATTTCTTCCTTGGGCAAGAAGTTATAGAAAGACCCTGAGCCGTTGTCCCTGAAAGTCAGATCTTTGAAACCGTCCATCGATATACTCAAACCTTCGTTCACATGTTCATCGAAATCATCAATAACATTGCTTATAGCTTCAATATTATCAGGGTTTTTCTCGCTATCAGAGAGATACAACAACGTTAGTATTGAATCGTCGATATTATTTGACTTATCTTCGATATTTTTCGACTTAACGTCGATATTTTTGGTCTTAACGTCGATATTATTTGACTTAACTTCTCTAGGGATGTTGATTTCATCGTTCAGTACAAGTTCTAGTACATCGTTTTCAGAAAAATCACTCTTTTCTTTTTCAATCTCTGTTTTAGTTTCTTTATCCGAAACATCAATATTTTCAATTAATTTGAGTATGTTACTCTCTATTTGATGATCATCCTCAGATGCTGCCTCTATGCTTTCCTTGCTATCTTCAAACATGTTATCCAGAGCCGTAAAATGATAAGGCGGGTGTTCATAGGATTTCGTTATAATTTCTATTTTTTCATCATTCTTCGTCAGCATTTTTCTTTCTTTCCTTTTCTTCGTTTTGATTTTCTGAGGTTCCTTTTCTTTCTGTCGTTTTATGTGTTTCTTTTTCTCCGTAGGTTTATTAACAAAGAGTTCTTCATACTCCTTGGCTTCTTTACTCCCGAACATGGTAGCAAGGAACTGCTTGAACAGATTTTCATCGTCTAGCATCCTCAGAGATTCGCTTTCGGGTCCATTCAAGCGTGGTGGCTTCCAATCCGCGCCTACAGGCTCTACGACGAAAGTTGTGGGTTTGTTGGTATGGTAACGCGGCATGGTTATTGGTTGTGGAGTGGTTCTCAATGTGCTCTTTTGATGGAGGTATGGGACATCCTGTAAAACAATCATGATCGTAGTCAACCATCAAATCAGCCTCTGCTGGACTATGTCGGCCTTTCCTGTAAGGGACTTTTGATTTTCCAGTGTAGTTGGTGAAGGTCTCACTAGGGGAAGTGTCTCCGTAGCTTAGTTGGTTAAAGCATCCCCTTATCTAAGGTAAGGCTAAGGTTGCGGGTTCAAATCCAGTCCGAGTTGACATTTTTAGGATATTATAAGAAATCATAGTATTCTAGTAGTAGCAACAGTATTAGTGTGGGTTATCACTTTAAAATAAAATAGAATTATTTATGTTTTACTAAGTTAATGTAAGGTACCTACCAGTTAATGTAAAAATAAAAGGAAAGAGGGAAAAGTCATCGTAAAGATGTCTTATAGTCTTCTTTTGAGAAAACTGTAACCCATTGTAACATTCTACCCCAAATTTACCACACCTTAAATCTGCCGCCATTCGCTGAATCCTACTCAGCCTGCTGGAGGTAGTATCGGTTGACAGGCCTCATAGCTCAGTTGGCAGTAACTCTGCCTTCTGCGCTAAAGGTCGCGGGTTCGATTCCCGCACTGGACAAACATTTGTGTGATGAACACAGATGTTTCTGTGTCTGGGTGTTAAATATACAGTAGTATTAAATATAGTACAGGCTATGCCTAGTTTGGGATCAGTTGACCGTGTGTGATATGTCCGGAATATTTATATATTATTTTATTTATATAAGCTAGTGCTCAAGCCAAGATTGGTGATGGTAACATAATTTTCACAGATTTTTATTTTCCAAAGGTGGATATAACTTGGTGATACTTTCGCGGGAATAACTATTTCAAACGAGGAGATGAAGTAGGTAAAGGCGTCACGAATACCTACCTGTTCCATAATGCTCTCGATCCAGTCCGCATAATAGCCCAGCTTGGTGAAGACAGTCGGTGCATCAGGAGTCCCACAAACCGGAGACCCGAAGCTCACTATTCCGGCTAGGACTCCGTTGACGATGCCTGGACCGCCAACGTCACCCTGAGGGGTAATCAGGGGTGGGAAACTGGTGTAAACTAAATAAATGGGACTTTAGTCCTCGACCCAAGTTTACTTAGGTCAAAAATCAATTGAATTATTGGGGTAAACGGAGCGAAGGGGGTAAGCGGAGTGATAAAGAGAAACGAACCAATCTCAATAGGGTGATTGGAATTATCGGACAAGAGGATAAAAGAAGTGAAAAGAGGTAGACAGGAAGGTACGTAACTTAAAGAACATATTGTGCACCTTCGCGGTCTCCTACAAGAGTAAGTAACCTACAAGTGATAGAAATAAGAAAGAAAATACATTAATTTTGGAATGGCACTAAACTATTAAAATAAGACAATAAAAAGGTAGAGAAACAAAAAATTATGTAGAACTAAACTAACCAAAAAAAAAAAAACAAAGGGTGTTCATTAATCCGTGTGAAGACGCGTGTGTGTTTCAAAATATGTCCCATCTCAGCTGTAATGCCGCTTCACATAGGTCTTAGGGAGAAAGGTGATAAGGTCTTCGAAACTTACATTACAAGCACCACCGCCTTTCGAGAAGAAGCCAGCACAGAAATTCTTCTGTGTAACGTACTGACTGTAAAAAAACATCATTTTAACCGAAAACCTGATGAAGAAGAACATCAAGATGAAGATGATGAATTTACCGAGAGTAGATGTCTTGACACTCCCTTTGCGGGTAAATGTCTAATACAGCGAAGGAAAGCGCGTGGGCCCAGGGGTCCCGGATTATATTGCTACGCTGGAACAAAACAATCCTACTATAATATTATAAATGCGAAATTTTGTGAGGATGTTTGGATGTTTGTTGTTCAATCACGCCCAAACGGCCGAACGGATTAGGATGAAAGGTACAGATATAGAATATAATCTGGAATAGCATATAAGCTACTTTTTATGTAGGTACCACGCAAGCAAAGCCGCAGGCGAAAGCTAGTACATTATAAAATGCCAACAGTGCTTGCTTAACAACATTTAGATACCTACTTGAGTATCTTCCTACCTAATAGGTTCAGTAAGTTACCTTCTATAGTAATTTCATAGTTTTAAAACTAAATACAAATTGGTTCAGCCATAGTGGATATTCATCATCATCCGTTTTTATATGACCACTTCTGAACATAGGCCTTCCCCAAAATAGGAGTGGAGTGCCAGAGCCACGTTTGTTCATCGTCAGGGTGTACCACGGGCCGGTGAGGTGGGCTTGGGTTCCGAACGGTGTTATTAGGAACCCCTTACACCCCACTGTGGATATTAGCCTGGTCAACATTTTTTGAGTACCAAATGACTGGAGTACTATTCTAGGAACGGAACGTTGGACTGTGTTTAGGATATCTAGGTGTGTGTTGCATGTACAAAGGTATTTTGATTACTCACCCCTTTAGCACCCCATCCCACAATAGTAATTCCATCAGTCGTCAACGGTAAATTTGAAGGGTTCCTGTCGAAGTCTATCTTCTTAATTCCCTTACTTTTCTTCCGAAACTTTATCCTCCTTATCAAACGGAGAAGGCAGATGTTGTTCTTCAGGGTCTTGGGGTTGTAGTCGGGGTGGAAGTAAACCTCGAGGACGTCTATGCTCTCCCCACCAACTCTGTAGAAGTCGCTGCCAACCCTCACGGTTAGGAACGCGGGGTTTTCGCGGAAGAAGCGGTTGTTCCATGCTCTGTCGGTATTGATATTAAAATAGAGTCAAAAGAAAATAAAAAGAATCCTAAATAATATCTTTATATAACTAGGTAACCTTTAAATTTGACGAATTTTAGGTAAAATACTAGAAAAGATAACGCGGCCGTGAGTCATACAACGCTCAATGACAAAATATAAGCTCAATGTCGGAAGGGCTATGGAGAGAGCTGAGGGAGGGAGTTTCGGAGGAGAAGAAACGAGGGCACCGATAGCTCTTAGAATCAGCAAATTAAAGTGACAGTGCCCAGGCCAAATAGCTCGTAGAACCTTTAATCGTTGGGGGATAAGGGTTCTCGCATTGCCACCACGAACAGTACGACGCAGTCTCGGTCCAGATGGAGCGACGACTTTGTGAAGGTTGCGAGAAGTCGGTGGATAGAAAAGACTCAAGACTGTTCGCCATTGCACCTATGTTCAGCAGTGGACTTCACCAGGCTTAAGTTGAGATAAACTATAACATTTTGCAGTGTTTAACGACTTTTTCAGTTTTTAAACTGTGTAATAACTGTATCCTTAAGTAAAATAAAGAAAAAAAAGACCTATGAGTTAATTAGGGTTCAAATAGTAATGAAAGTTAAAAGTTTAAAGCTTACAGTTGCAGACAAGAAGCGGCAGTGATGACTAAGTCCGACTTTATGATGCAACCTCCACATTGGAAGCTGTTGAAGATTTGTATACTGGCCATGAAAGGGAAGTACTTTATCTTGGTTTTGTCACCTTGGTAGATGCGTCTGCCACTCTTTTCTGGAACTAAAAAGATAAAAAGCAACTTAAATGTTGGAACCAAACCAAATTATATTATGTTTACTACCTATTGCCTATACTTAACCTTAATTATTTCACGATAACTAACGGTTTAATAATCTTTCTGAAGTCTTGAGAATCTTCTACTGTAGTGGACTGGAATGTAGTCTGTATTTGAGTGACTCATAAAAGTTTTAAAACGCTTACCCCAGAACTCAGCATCGCTAAGTAAACTATTATTTTCATTTGCCTCCTCATCTTGAGTTAAATTATAACGATCTTCATTACCCAGGATGCTTAAAATCTGACTATTGATATTGAAGTTATTATCATTCACGCCATTACTATCTTTCAAATACTCGAGCTTTGTGAGAAATTGACTGACATGGTCACGTAGATAATCTTTATTTGATTCTTCATTTTTTATTGGATTTTCGTTTAGTAGTTCATTAATCGCATCCATGAAAACCTGCGTCTCATTGTTAATATCCGTTGTATCAACTCTTGATGCTATAGATATCTGGTTTAGGGTATCATGGTCTTTCAAAGTCAGCGTAGAGAAGAAGTAATGAATTGAGGAATATTGTCTTAGCTTTGGGCTACTCTTAATTCCTTTTAGTTTGAAAGCAAGAAATAATTCATTGGTTGTATTTCTTATCAATGATGCTGTTTGTAAAATAATATTTTCTGTAACTAATGGATATACTTCCAGTCCGTGTGATTCAATAACAATGTTGATTATTAGGATATAAAATACATTATTGTTCACTTCCATGTTATCCAATAGGTACATCGATAACTTGTACCTACTTCTTTACTATAACATCTTTCTTTTGAATAATACTCAAACGTAAGTAACGTTGATACAAAAACTAAAGGCGAGATTTATACCTACCCACTTGCACGCAATAACAAATGTTATCAATAATTTATGGAGCATTAAAACACTGAACAATAAATGTTATTGCTTCGAAATAGCACAGCAAGAAACTATGCATGGAAATCAAGCGATTATCCTCCTTATTTCTTTTAAAATCACGTGCCTTCAGACAAACCCTCTTGTGAATATCCTAGTATCAGAAAAAAACTACTTCCATAAATTAAATTTACAACTCCATGCTTTGACGAACAAAATATTTAATTCCTTGAACCTGAATCAAGAATTCTCTAGAAATACAAAAATTAAAGGATTATTATCTATGCACAGTGATCTTAATAATATAGCAGAGAATCATGGCAGTGTTTATGATGATATTCTAAAAATAACTTATTCCAAAGTGAAGGGAAGAACAGATCTTGAGAAACTATTTGAAGACATAATCAATGATGATACTTATCTGCTTAGAAATAATACAACTGACCACGCGTCGAATATGACAACGAAAATTAAACAAACATTTATGCACGCTTTTGGCTTTGTCAATAAAATCATGGATAAATTAACAAATCTATCCATCAAAGACATTAAAAAAGTTTCAAATCCAACCCAGGGATATAAAGTTGCAGGAAAGCTGGCCTCGCGAGGAAACACTCGTGATATCAAAATTTGGCGTAAATATATTATACTAACTAGGCATGGACATAGGTAGTAGAATTTACGTATTCTCGTTAATGTTTCTACTGAAACTATTACAGACCCTCAATCATCAAATGAAGACACAAATACAGACAACAAAACTAGAAGAATATACAAAGGCAAGAACACACGCATTAAAATGTATCCGTTCCTCGTCAGCATCCACGTGATGAACGAGTTCTCGTGCGCCGGCTCCATCATCAGCAAGGACTTGGTGATCACCGCGGCTACTTGTTTGCAAATGTAACTTAATTTTGTATTTTTTTCTTATCGTGTAGTGTAAGACGTGTCAAGATTTAAATTAATCCTAGACTCTACTTCACCAGAACCATCATCGATGTAGTTTTAAAATAGAATTGCAGACTCTCCTAGAATCTCTATTGGTAATTTTTTTGCGTGGCTACAACCATAATAAGCCAAATATGATTATTGTCCTGTATTTTTAGTGCCTATAACAACAGCCTCTACTTTGAGAACTCTCACTCTGTCTTCGTGCGCGTCGGAAGTGATTACACCAAACGTCACGGCGAGATAATCCCCGTCACCGAAATTTTCTTCCACACTGGCTACGATCCTGTGTCCCTTCAAAACAACGTAGCCATCATCAGAATTATGAAGAGAGTACATTTCTCAAAGAAGCGAAGTATTCAAAGGATAAAGTTTTCCAGGGATGGGGATTGGGCTGATGATAATAGTGTCATTATTTTAGGATGGGGAGCCAAAGACGTAAGTAATCCGGTAATGAACCTGATGCGGTGAATATGTTACTGATTACCTATGAGAACAGTTATCTACTTGCATAGTCCATTTTATTACAGAATGATGAGAAAATAAGTCAAACACGAAAGATTTCTGTAGCTCGTCTGGATGTTTACGATATTAACGAATGCAAAGCGATTTATTCACGGTAAATTAAATACTATACCCAAAAATACTATAGAATTCTATTATACTTCAAGAAGCTCAATTCATTTTACACATTTCAGATATTACGTCACTGATAAGAACTTCTGCGCTGGCTGCAAGTCCAAGGGTGGAGGCGCTTGTAATGTTGGTTTCAACACTCTTCTTCATAATTCTAATTCACCCTCAACCCTACATCAATGTATCATCAATCTTTATGTACGCACCACCGTTGCTGTTATTCACTTGTCTAACTGTATCTTTATTGATATCATATTTTGTGTATCCTTTTGCTTTTCTTTGTTGATGTTGTTAATTTTTTTTTATTCAGAGGGACGTTGGCGGCCCAGGCATATTATCTCGTGAACTAGTTGGCATTATTAGCTTTGGACCACTTGTCTGCGGAATGACTCATGCGCCCACTGTCTTCATCAAGCTCAGTTTATATGCTAATTGGATTGATGATATCATTAAGCAGGTAATGTCGAGTGAAATTAAATGATGAATCACAATGAATTAATGAATTCGGGGTGTGTTTGCCTATCACTTTTCAGTAGTTCGAGATAAAGCTAAGCTTTATAAATCCTAAGCCATATGCTATGGTTTTTACATTGAAGTATCGTAAAAGTAACGTAAAATGTTTCAGAAACCACAGACGCTAAATGCCCAAACAACGAAAATTTTACCCAAAAAGCCTCTAAGAGCATTTCCTATGCCTATTTCAAGTACATCAAATCCTTTACATTCAGTTACGGAAAAATTAGATCTTGGCACAGGAACCAAAGAAGTATATCCTGACGAGATAATTGTTCTTAAAGAAATACTTCAAGAAATAGTACTGTCAAACAATAGCATCATAGATTATGTTCTCTACGGAGACATACCAGATAATGAAAACGACGTAACGAATATAAGAACCACAACCAAAAAGATCTATCACTATCCATTCTTAAATAACAGTATATTTATGACTGAAAGGCAAAATAAACGGATACCAGGTACAACGAAAGAAGCTAAACTACATCGAAGCAACAGACAAGAAACAGTAGATGTTAATGCAAGTAGTGATTATGATGAGATAGATACAGGAATTAAAATACTAGAGTCTTTAGTTGGATTTACTGCTTTTAGTGACAAATCTACAACAACTAAAGTAAGATTCAACGTTAAAGATAATAAGAACCCAACTATTGGTAACATAATTGACCACGCAGAATATGCAGAAAGTCCAAATTTTAATGATGGTCATAAAAATAAACCAAGTTATTCAAGCAGTTATTACGAAGATGAAACAGGAATCAGTATTGAGGCAACTCATATGATCAAAGACCCAAGTGGTACAAGCAAATATCCTAATAAAGCTACAGCAAAAAGTAACACGAGTTTCAAGAGGATACAACTTGAAGACTATAATAACATTATTTTTAATCTAAGTCCATCAAGGGAAAGTCGTGGTATAGTCAAAGTTCCTAAGAAAAATATAAAACATGAAAGGAAATTGGAAAACTCTATTGAAGATAATGTTAGGAATATCGAAAGCGATACAGATAGAAGCGTAAGACTTGCCGACCACGATAACGTCATATTCAACCTAAATCCCCTAAGAGAAGGTCGAGATATAATAACAGTTCATAAGAAACAAGAAAAATACACTAACAGATTGGACAACACTAAAGATAATAATAATATGGGGAATATCAAAGGACAATATAAAATGAAACAGATCAACAGACTAAACAGTGCAAGTGAAGATGAACTGATAGCTAAAGAAAACTTGAAAACTGCAAAAAATGTCCCTCTAGAAAGTGCTATTGCGATAACAGATGAAGATTTTGAGTATGACGATAAGAGAACAGACAAGCAGAAGTATTATAATAACATGAAAAGTATTAATGATGATAGAGAATCATTACTTTGGCGTTACTAAAATAGCGCTTAAAATTACTTATTCAAATAAAACTGACTACACATTAAGTTTTTCATTATGCCTCGCATCGCTGAAGATAGGCATCTAGGTACCATCAAGTTAATTTTTGATAGTTAGATAGGGCCACTAACTTATTGAGTCGTGATATACTAATTCTAATTCTAAATGAGGAAATAAGATCTGCACTGACGTCCCGCGTTGGGGTGTATTGTGCATTTTCCCACTGCTGACCTCACCCCAGCCAGCCCAACTCCGAGAAGGACCCTGGGTTGGTGGCAACATTTATCTGTTACCCACGACACAGGGAATCCTAGTGTGGGGTCCGGACTATGTATGTGACTGTTGGGTGTTATTTATTTATTAATTTATAATGTAGCGTAGGTAGTCATTTGACACATAATAGCTATTTTGCTCAATGGGGTTGCGCAGGGCATTTTAGTAGGTCCTATTCTGTTATTTACTGTCAAAGACCTATTTGACCTCACACCCGCATCGAGGTTCTACCATCAGACCTCGCGTCACCGGAATAAGGCTTACCCACATCTCATCGATACGTGGGTATCTCGAACCACTCGCTTTACGAGATCCTTTCTCCCCCATACGTGCAAATTGTGGAATGAGCTTCCTTCCGAGGTTTTCCCGCTAACCTACAACATGAAGAGCTTTAAAAAAAATACAAAAAGATTTCCGTATAACATAAAAAAAAACATTAATTTCATACTTTTTTCTTTAATGAATTCGGATTTGCAACCAAACTCCTCAACTCCACGAAAACTGAAGTTCCAATCTCAAACCGTTGACAGATGTCATGTCCCGCTGGACAGCAACGACACAACACAAAATCAAAATGTCCCTTTTCGCAATAAAATCTGTAGGAATATTCACACCGTTCAATGTGCGGCCTATCCACAATCGGTGCCGGATCGGATGCCGCGACTGGGTGGGCCACGGGACCAACGGCATGGCCAACTACCAGGACAACGCACACTTCCCGTTCCCAGCTGTGAGGTTTAAAGAGAACACTAGGGATATTTGCGTGAGTATTACATGCACTTGTTGTACTACACGCAGAAATGAACTTGGCACCTGCGTAGAATGTGCTTCTCCCTCCCACCACACCCCACCGCTTACCGCTCTCGCTAGTGAGAATGAAACAAAACATTACAGCGAGGTGCCTAGTTAACTTCGCCGTGTAACACAATCGAAACGTCGGGAACAGCGTTGCCAGATCCTATTATTATTCTTATTTTTTATACAACTGAGGTGGCAAACAAACATACGGCCCACCTGTTGGTAAGCGGTTACCGTAGCCTATGAGCGATTGCAATACCAGAGGCATCACGCACGCGTTGCCGACCCCGAACCCCCCACCCCAAAAGAGCTCTGGCAACCTACTCATCGCAGGAGCACAACACTATTTGAAACAAATAATGTTATTTGGCTGCGATCTTCTGTAAGGCGGAGGTACCTCCCAGGCGGGCTGCTCCAATTCAGAACGAGAAAATCTCGCTGTGCCCTACCTCCTCCTAAACGGAAGGTTTTACGTCCTATTTATTGTCGGACCGTCCTCTAGACGTCCCTTCGCCAAATCGTCCTTTTAAGGACACCGCCATCAAAAATAATATGTACACGAATGCATCCGGTCCAACAATTTATAGAAAAGCGTCCGCTGATCTTGAAAACTGTCCCTTTTCACACAACCTACGGTCCGAATGTTACCAACTGCCAGACCTGGCAACACTGGTCGGGAATAAAATATAAAAAATTACGCGATAAGCACCGCTTGCAATACCAGAGGCACGCATGCCGAGCCCGAACCCCTGCTCCCTAAAGGGCTCTGGCAACCTTACTCACCGAAGGAGCACAACAATTTTTGAAACAAATCATGTTATTTGCACATATTGTGAAAGTTTTTAAATGCGGGTACACATCTGTTATGTTTTGCTCGTTAGGAACAATATTAGATATAAAACTTTATTATAAGATAATTATTTTAGTTCTCGTAAGCGATTTGTAATTTTTAGAGAATTAATAAAGATCTTAAACCATTATTTGGCTGCGATCTTCTGTAAGGCGGAGGACCCCATGCGGGCTGCTCCAATTCAGAGCGAGAAAATCTCGCTATGCCCTACCTACTCCCAAAATATATGTATGTATGGCCGACATACTAAATGAAATAAATAAATCCCAAACTAGGCATAGCCTGTATTATGGGTACCAGAGACATACATGAACAAACATGCGTTCATCACACAAATGTTTGTCCAGTGCGGGAATCGAACCCGCCACCTCTAGCGCAGAAGGCAGAGTCACTACCAACTGAGCTATGAGGCCAGTCAAAATGTAAATGTAGATTATCATCATCATCATCATCAGCCTGTAGAAGTCCACTGCTGGACATAGGCCTCCCCCAAAGAGTTCCATGACGAACGGTCTTGAGCCTTCTCCATCCACCGACTTCCCGCAACCTTCACAATGTCGTATATCCATCGGGTGGGGGGCCTTCCAACACTGCGTCGCCCGGTTCGTGGTCGCCATTCGAGAACCTTTACTCCCCAACGGTTGTCGGTTCTGCGAGCTATATGGCCTGCCCACTGCCACTTCAACTTGCTAATTCTGAGAGCTATGTCGGTGACCTTAGTTCTTCTACGGATTTCCTCATTTCGGATCTTATCACGTAGTGAAACTCCTAGCATAGCTCTCTCCATAGCACGTTGAGCGACTTTGAGCTTGTGTGTGAGGCCAATAGTTAGCGACCAAGTCTCAGTGCCATATGTCATCACTGGCAACACGCACTGATTGTAGACTTTCGTCTTGAGGCTCTGCGGTATCTGCGACGAGAAGATAAGACGAAGTTTCCCAAACGCTGCCCATCCGAGTTGGATTCGTCGGTTGACCTCTTTGTAAATGTAGTTTATACATTATTCTATTATTAGGCTCTCCGTGAGAAGGAGAGGGGCGATTGGAAGTTGCTCTGCTGTGAAGAGAAGAAGGCTCTTTACCGCGCGTCGTTCTGCCAGACCTTCGCAGAGTTCCAGCACCCCACCGGCCAGTGGAAGATGATTCTGGGGTTTGTGCTCATCTGCACCACTTACACCATGTGGGCTATGATGTTCAACCATTATTACGGTGAGTGGAGTCATTACTATTGCTTGCTTGATCGTTGCAGGTTTGGGGTATGGTGGCCCTGAAAAGGATCCTGTGTGCTGCCCTTAGATCATTTGTTGAAGCTCACATTTGTCTTCTTTTTTTCACATTTTTATAAGCTCTTATTTATTAGGGATTATAATTAGATTACTTTTCTTTTGAGCCTCACCTAGTTCGATCGGCACCACACTGAAGCTTTAAATTCCATTTTATGAAAAAGGATCATCGAAAAAAATTATAGGCACCAAGCCGTGTTTGTTGCCTGATTCTTCTAGGCTTGGTCGCGAAGAACAGGTATAGCTTCACCTAGTTTCTAAGACGTTTCAAAGTGATCCTAGTGATTTTATTGAAATAAATGCCTTTTGAATTTTGACTTTTTTATGATCAATGACCGTTTGTGAAAGAAACAATGCGGTGAAAGGATTCACATCAGACGAGCGAATGCTCATTATATCCTCTATCTATCAAATTATTTTAGTGTTAACAGCCGTAGAGCATTACACATGTCTCCTAATTTTTAGGTTGTAGGGCATGAATTATTATTATTTAGAATTAGAATTATTTATTTCAGTAAACAGCAAGCTTACAGTATAAATTGCCCTCATAGCTCAGTTGGTAGTAACTCTGCCTTCTGCGCTAGAGGTCGCGGGTTCGATTCCCGCACTGGACAAACATTTGTGACTAACACAGATGTTTGTTAGGTGTCTGGGTGTTAAATATATATCTATTATGTATATCAGTCTCTGGTACCCATAGCTATGCCTAGTTTGGGATCAGTTGACCGTGTGTGATATGTCCGGAATATATATTTTTTTTATATACTTAAGTGCCTATGTGTTAGTGAGTATGAAGATTTCCTCACGGTGTTTTCCTTCATCATTTGAGAGCATATAAACTTTCCGAAAGGAAAATCCACTAATGCAAGACCGGGATTCGAACCGACTCATTCGTTCTTGCAATCTTTCGATGGGCGATATTTTATACCAAACTTAGTAAGTACCTACTGAATTGAAAAGCCTTGATAAGTCAGACGCATAGGCAGATACGATTTTTTTTTAAATAACACCCAACAGTCACACGCGTGGTTCTGACCCCACACTAGGACTCCCTGTGTCGTGGGTATCAGAAACTACGAGTACCATGGTATCAAGACACTCAGACCAGGAACATTATTGCAGATCATGCAAACATTTGACCCGCAGCGGGAATTTTAAGAGACGATGTGGTTTACGGTGGTGCACATTTTCCTAGAAGAAACCTATTCACTCTCTACTTATTATTTGGTCAGCTTATTATTTTTCCGACTGAAAGTACACACACTAGGTACACACTATACATCACACACTCCACAAAAACACACACGACACCGCTCCGGTACACCACACACACACACACACACATGCATATTTATGCGATTAGGTATATAAATCATATTTTGTTAATTTCGTAATTAGTATAATAGTATAGGTAGTAGTTATAATTAGTAATATTTTTTTTCTTACTGTATTTTTATATATATTTTCTTACATTATAGTTAACCTAGGTACGTAGCATACTCGCACAATGTTACTTAAAAGCGAGTGGAATACAAAATGTGGATTCAAATTGGTTCAAGTACGACATATATACATCTAGCCTATATTAAACGATAAGTAAACTTTGAATCCTAGATTACTGAAATAAATAATTAAAAGAATTGGATGAAGGTAGCCTGCAAAAAAATACATTTCAAAGTGACCCTAGTGATTTTATTGAAATAAACGCCTTTTGACTTTGAAATGATGCTGATGATGATCGCGTTCTTCGCAGTATACGAGCCACTTCCAGCCAGCCTGTCCAAGGAGTCGCAGAAGGCGCAGCTGCGTCGCATGCTGGAGCTGCGCGTGAACCCGATCGACGGCATCTCCTCCAAGTGGGACTACGACAACGACCGGTGGAAGGTACCTAAGTTTCCACTGCTGGGCTTGCCTGTTTTTTATAGCAATCTCGGTCTGGTCTTGCGGTGAACTTTGAAGGCCCATTAAAGGGGCTCCACAAATAACAAGTGGCGATCACAATGGGCCAGTTTTTTTTTTCCGGAACTCTTTTCCTGTTGCTATTTAGCCCATTCGTCCACGAGCCAAGTGCTCCCTGACATTTAATTTAATTGATACAAGTATTTATAATATTTCCAAACAACAACTAATTTAAATATTTTATACAACTTTTGGGTGAAATAAAAACAAAACACATGGACCTCCAAGTTTACAAGATATAAACTCGAGGACCACGCCGGCCTATTTAATTACATTATAATAAAATACATTCAAACACTTCTATAAAAAGTGGAAACAAATTTTACAATTAATAATTTAAAGAATTAAATAAAAATACACCTCTAACCAAACAAAGTAACATCATTACATATTGATCACACACAATAGGCCAATTGTGGCCGCAGTGACACCATAGCCACACGAAGGAAATAAAAAAAAAAATGGGTCTGGCCTAGCCGTGGCGGCCACGGCTAAAGAATAGGCCCCTCCCGTTACTACACGTGGATGTCGTAAGAGGTGACTAAGTAAAAAAGCTAGGGGATGGGCAGCAGCGTCCCCTATTATCATAATGATAGCTCTAACTGCGCTCGCCAACCTATGTGTCCAGCGTGGCGAGTAGTTCCCTTCCCCCACATGATAGGAGATAGATCGGTCTGGAAATCAGTGTGCGAGGCAAGCACTGGTGAAGGGCAGGTAGTAGCCTTTTGATCCACAGGTCGTGGGTTTGAAACCTGTCGTGCACCAATGGAATGAATTTTTCGAATGGATTTTCCATTCCAAAAATGTATGTGCGCTATGATCTCAAACGGTGAAGGAAAACATCGTAGGCCCTTTTCAGGGTCACCATACCTCAACCTGGTCACTGACCTTATATAGGATGACCGAGAATGAATCAAGTGTGTGGTCAATGTTCAGAAGTGGACTTCCTACGGCTGGAATGATGATAATGATGTGTGTCTATTTTCCTTTTCCAGATCTGAAGCACTCCTGGTTTTCGCTGATGAGGCTTTTGCTCCGCCACATTTTTTTTTATAAGGTAGTGACATTTTGGTAAAAATGTCCAGTTATTTCCATACTTTTCCTGTTTGACTCATGAATTAAGGTACATTGTGTTATATTACTTACTTTATTTATTAGATTTTTTTATTAAAACTAATGGTATTTTATTTCTTATGTGATTTATAATAATATGTATCTAACCCAAAAAGGGCTTATTCTAAAATCAGTTGGCAATAAAATCCGTTCGCGACAATTTTGATTTAAAAAGAACAATGCAAACATCCGTTGTTTCGGGGTCAAGTGGAGCCATTTCATTCTGGGCCTGGTCCATGTACACTACATAAAAAAATTAGGAAAATATAGGAGATTACAAGAAAAATACAATTTCATTAATTTGAAGACAAATGCGATGGTACAAGAATAGTTCTTCTGGTAAGTTTTTTACTATGTGAACACTATTTGAAGACCGCCATGTTGGTTTATAATTGGCGTTAGACATGACATTGACATATTTTTCATGTCAAGTTGTTTGATTTGATGTTTTTGTTTTGTCAGATAAATGTAGGTTGTCAAAATGACATTTCACGCACGTCCATCCGCCATATTTTTGTAGCGCTGTGTGTTGCTCTCTTTGTCGAAGAAAATCATAATGTACCTTAGAACGAAGTGAATTTATATAAAATAACCAATTAAATAGGTACGTTTACTTTATTGCTTAGCCATATTTTAGAGTAGTGTACACAGTACAGGCCCACGCTCCATATATTGATGAAACGCCTCTTTTCAACTCAATAATTTTGCTGTTTTAGGTAGCTATCTTGATGCTTGATGAAAAACAGTTTGATCTTGTAAATAGTTTTAGTCTGCAGAGGTCAAAGCAGGCCCGGTCGACTTCGTTCGCACCTGTGGGGATACCATGGGGGCTACAAAGTGCGAGCGAGACATGGAACAATGTTACCCATAATAGTATTAATTAACTTTCAATGCTGAATTTTACTTTATTTTTTTTTTATTCTATGTAACTATTATTTTACTTCTTTTGATTTAATATAAACGTTTTAAATCAAAATTAAAATTAAATTTTTTGATTGAAAATATGAAAAATAAGTCAATTAATGGTAACTTATTCAGTTGGAGTTTCTTTCGTTCCTTATCTGTGCGTTTCAGTTTCTGAATGAAAAGAAAAATGTCGTCGCTTGTGCGTGCGGTTTTTTCCGTTGATCAATTTGTATTCTTGTTAAAAGTTAATTCTGCAAAACGTTATCCTGATCGCCTTATCGAGAATCTTGCTCCTTCGTTTGTGTTTTGCTGAAATTAGTGTTGTGTGTGAGACAGGACTCCATTTTGAGATAGTGAATCTGGAACCCTTGAAAGAAAACAAAAAACCATGTTTCAAGTGCGGAGCTTCACCTAGTGATAATCCTCGCACTATTTCGCATCGATGCCCTAAGCCTGGGAAAACAAATAAGCATCGGTAAGTACCTAATGGCTGCGCTTATGCAATTTTTTTCGCAAGCACAAGCCGGCCGCGCCGACGGCACCGTTAGATCCACAGGAAATTATAAAACTTTCTTATAATTTCAGGTGGGAGTGGTGGGCTAAGTTGTGCTTTCCAAATGGAGAATGCCAGATACCAGAATTTCAGGACAATCTGTACACGGAGCACAGAATGTTGTGCACAAGACACTTCAATAAAGTTTGTTTTATTGATGCTGCCGGCACAAGGCTATTTAAATCCGCCACTCCAGATGAAGAGGTTAGTAATTATTTAGTACTAACTTGTGCTAAGCTTCGCTCGTGTGGGACCTAAAGAGTATAGTATAGTAAGCTAGATAAAAAGTATCCTATGTATGCTATTATAGGTAAAGAAATATCTAGATATATGTTCAAAGTTTCATAGAAATTGGCTAAGCTGTTACGGCATGATATAACCATAAAAATCCTCACAAAGTACTAGTCTACTATTATATTGTGTATCTTACCAAGATACACAATATAATAGTTTTTATAACAATAACTGTGAGGACTCATTTAAATTGCATAAACCTATTAACAGTAAAATAGCAATGCTCCCCAATTTCAGTACATTTCCCCAGAATTTAGAAGAAGATAACTTATCTAAAACAATAATAACCAATAATGCTAACAGTGTACAGCACAAATCTAAATATATATAACATACTTATTTAAACATAATTCCCAGCCCAAACTTTCCCCAATAACACAATAACATTTAAAACTTACAACTTTACTTGTATCCCCCCCATTAATTACTAACAATTTAATTTAAAAATAATAATAACAATAATCAAATTTGAAACCACAAAAGCATAAACAAAACTATACAGTGCGTCTGCAGAACGAATACCCAAGCTGTCACTGCCAAATGAAATGTCACTGTTCATCGTGCCAATAATGTCAAATCTATTTTCCACTTTAGCTATTTGTTTTGTTTACTACTTTGATAATGTGCCCGAAATACAAATTATGACTAAAAAAGATTAACAAAATCTGCCTCACAGCGTGGAATGCCTATTCAAGACGAGCGGAAGTGTTAAAAATGCGTGACAGAGAAATGCATAGTGTGAAACAGTTGAAAACATCAAGGAGCATTACATCATCATCATCTTATTCCACGCAAGTCAATATTTCTTGTGTTGCATTCCAGGGCGGAGCCAGGCCAATGCTGAAGAAGAAACACTACTGTATATAATCAACTCCAGGAGCACGGACCGAGCATGAACAATATTACAAGGTAAGCCCACAATATATATATGCAAAACATAAAAATACCTAACAAATATACAGTCACGTAGACCGAACACAAACTAAAACAATCCCAACTTAATCCAAAAAGGAACCATTCTCTGCCCCAATTCTGCGAAGAACGGTCTTCGCAAAAATGAGAAATTTCGGTCTGCAATCGTCATCACTCAGTATAACATCCAAATTATCAACTCTAATGTCCATCTCCATTACGCTCTCACAGTCATACCTTATTTTAGCAAACTTGGGGCAATGTACTAAAAGATGTTGTATTGTCTGAAGGACATCATCACCGCAAGAGCACAATGGAGAATCAGCCAGCTTAAACCTATGCAAATAAAATTTAAATCCGCCATGCCCAGTAAAAATTTGTGCTAAAAAGTTATCAATAGTTAATTGTTTCAAGATTTTGTAGGCTACTGTGACATTCTTAAAAAATAATTTTGTGGTATATCCTGTTGAAGCCGACTGATAACTGCACTGCCATTCTTCTGTAGAATTCAGTCTGGTGGAATGCTTTGCGAAAGACAACGGGAACCTGTCGTACCTGGGTAGCTGCCTGTTGTTCAAAGCGGCATGCTTAGCCAGCTCATCTGCCCTCTCGTTGCCAACTATACCACAGTGAGCCTTCACCCAATAAAGAGCTACTGTTTTGCCCTCCTGGCTTAAATGGGCAATGCATTCCCTTATATCTGCAGACAGCGGATTGACCGTACTTGGGTCACTGATAGACTCCAACCCGGATCTTGAGTCGCTTGCAATAATATAAAATGTTTTCACACGTTTTCTCTCCGCTGGATGAGGTAACGAAAAAGGACTTCTCCTGAGCTCGACACTCCGACCGGGCAGACAGGCAAGTGAACCTCCTCTACTAACTCTGTAGATTAGAGCATGCTCTCTGACCCTTATTGTAAGAGGTAATATTCTTGCCAGCAATAAACTTGATTCCAAAGAGACCGTCCGGTGAGCCTTGCTGATCTTGATTGCGAAGGATCGCGTCAGGCTGTTCAGCGACTTCTCCGCGTAAACTCGCTCCGAGATGTCGGCCCAGCAGCTAGCAGAGTACAAGACCGTAGGCTCCACCACAGCTATGTAGATTAATCTCAAAATATCAGGGCTAAGACCCCACTGCGCCACTTTTTAGTAATCAGTTCAAGATGCCTTCTGAAATTCAGTAAAGGGTCGATGGTTAACCCCAATATTCTGAGACTATCTCCATAGTTCAGTTCGGCGCCTGCCATTTCCAGTCTCGGAGTGTAGTATCTCATCTTCCTGGTCAATAAGAGAGCCTGTGTCTTCCCCGGAGCAAACTTGAGCTTCAACCTTTCCCCCCACTGCACGATCACAGCCAAAGCCCGGTTGATCTTCTCCTCCAGCTCACTACCATTAGCTACAGCTGCGATCATAAGAATGTCATCCGCGAAAGCCTGCACCCGCACCCCCCCATACTGAGACTGCTCCAACAAGGGATCTAGCTGGATGTACCACAATATTGGTACGCACGTAGAGCCCTGTATACAACCCTTGCTCGTTGCTCTTTCCAGAGTCTCCCCGGCGAAGCGCAACCGTATCCTCCGCTCGAAGAGGTAGCTGGCGACGAGCCGCAGCACGCTCGAGTCGACCTCCTTGGCGTGCAGCTCGCTGACGATCGCCGGCCACCACGCGCTGTCGAACGCGCCCTCTATGTCCAGTGACACCATGACCACTATCTTCTTCTCGTCGAGACTTCTTCGGACTACAGTCATGGCGTCAAATAGAGCGTCCTCCGTGCTGCGTCGCGGAGTGAACCCATACTGGTAGGGGCTCAAGCTGTCGTTTCTACCCAGCTGCCACTGTAGCCTATTCACGAAGAGCTTCTCCAGCATTTTCCCCAAAACCGGCAGCAGTCCGATGGGTCTATATGATTTCACCCCCAACATTTTAAAGGTTGCGGGAAGTCAGTGGATGGTAAAGGCTCAAGACCATTTGTCGTGGAACTCTTTGGGGGACTTCTACAGGTTGTTGATGATGATGATGATCCTCACAAAATTTTGCATTTATACCTAATATTAATAGGAAGTAGGATTATAAATATTAAGTAACTAAGTACATATATTATACAAGTTTGTCTCTGAAGTTTATTCTGCTACGTGGGCTGCACAGTTTACAGTTTTCAATATGAAATTAACCATTACGTTCTGCACCACAGCACAATATACTAATGCTTATTTATTCTTAAATAATCCTCAAACTAAATCAAGACTGCATAGAACATATTAGAAACCTCTGAGAGTCGTTTTGCACAAATAGTTACCACCATCTACCTTAGTATTAAGTATGGTTCAAAATTGGTAGCCTAATATTCTTAACATTTAGGCTATCAAAATTCTATAACCACTGTAAATAGTCATTGTAATGAGAATTTGTTAAAATTGTGTCATTTATTTATTTCAGATGTTGTCGAACCCAGATGAAATTATGGATGTACCGAGACCAAGTCATATACATGAGTCCATAGCAGGGCCATCCCAACCTCTATTGGAAAATATGAATTTGTTTAATATTGACCAGAATACAACATGCACAGTTATCAATGACAAAAATAATGAAATAACGGAGGAGCACATGAACCCAGACAATATTGATGTGGACCAGAAACAAAAAGAGCCAAGTATGAAAAGGCTACGATTTTTCAAAGATGTAAAAAACACTTGAAGCAAGTCTACAGATTAAAACAAAGAAGAAAGAAAATGAAAAACAACTTTTTGTACTGATAGCAATGAGTGAAGCTGGGTGCTAGTTATATGTAGTAACTAGGCGACGCGCTGGTCATTTTCAGTCAGTAGCGGCGTGGTTAAAAGACACGGAAATAGTGGGCCCCAACCTGCAGACAACCAGTTATTTATTAAGTTAATTAAGTCATTTCGTTAATTTTAAGTAGTAGTTTAAGTCATGAAAAGCTCTAAAGCAGTGGTGTTAGGTTTAAATATTCTGGACATATCACACACGGTTAACTGATCCCAAACTAGGCATAGCCTGTAGATACTATGGGTACCAGAGACTGATATACATAATATATAAATATTTAACACCCAGACACAGAACAAACATCTGTATTCATCACACAAATGTTTGTCCTGCGGGAATCGAACCCAGTCCAGGCCAGTCGAAATCACTATCTGTATTTCAGCGAAATGTTTGTCCTGTGCATATATATGCTGTGAATGTATATTTCGCTGAAATAAAAATAGTGATTTCGGCTGGCCCGGATTGGGTTCGATTCCCGCACAGGACAAACATTTCGCTGAAATATAAATAGTGATTTCGACTGGCCCGGACTGGGTTCGATTCCTGCACAGGACAAACATTTGTGTGATGAACACAGATGTTTGTTCTGTGTCTGGGTGTTAAATATTTATATTTTATGTATATCAGTCTCTGGTACCCATAGTACAGGCTATGCCTAGTTTGGGATCAGTTGACTGTGTGTGTTATGTCCGGAATATTTATTTAACTAAAACTGAATTTGACGGTGACTTGACCATTAATAAGAAATAAAATGAAGAAGAAAGGTTAAAAAGACAAACGACAAATAAATGTAAGACTAATAACAACATAGAATTGAAAATAAATATTGTAATGTTCAAAATAATAACATTTCGTACACTGTCAACCAGGCATTTTAAAAAACTTTAACGACCTATATTATCTCTTTACTCCGGCTGCTTTACAATAAAAGCCGCACATATTTGAAATCTACACTATTAGCACAATGTAAAACTGAAAGTTTCATTATTGCAGGATTTAAAAAATCGGGGCCCTGGCTCCATATAAATTCGCCCAGTCCCTTTTGATTTATTTTTAGGGAAAACCTAAAATGCTTCTTAGCCTAAAATGTCAATAAAAGCAAAATATTCGAAAATCATGATTTTCTTATTTTATGTTACACGCATTCCTTTTGAGATGATTTATGAAAATGTTTTACCTTAATTTTAAACATGTCCGTTTCTATAATACATGATTATTCGTTAGTAGCTTCCATCGGGAAATCTCTTCTCTTTATGTATCCATACATATAGCTGATGTAATAGTGGCAGCTTATATTTTCATATGAGAGATTAACCGATGGATCTACTACCGGATTTTCATGTATTAAAGGAACCGGACATGTTTAAAATTAAGGTAAAACATTTTTTTGAGTCAAATTAAAAATCCCGCTAATGGACATTTAAAAATGCCACTGAATTGGTTTGAAAATTTCCCGCCTTTGATAGTTGAAACCAGCGCCATCTCGTTACTAACCCCCAAATGGATAAAATGGGGGTCCCACTTTTTTGTATGGAGTCGACATTCTTCTCGGGAGTAATAGTGTTCTGTGGGTCAAAGCGTAGCCTCGTAGATCAACTGCGACGACGTAGCGCAATGCTACACATTTTTGTCCTAAAATTAAAATTACGTTTTGTAGCCTTTCTGGTTCTTTCTTGATCTCCGTGAGGTTGTGGAAATTTAGAATAGTATAAATCTAGTTGAATTCACCTTCGTTTAAATTATTAATTATTATCTAGTTGGAGCATATTTAAAAAGCTTGGGATTGAATATGCTCCAACTCGATTATTAATAATTTATTTCAGAGTTTTCGTTTAATTAAGTTTTTAAGTTTGTTAATTGAACTTTAGCACATCGCTTAGGTGGGACCTTGTATACATATTGCCCAAATAATCGCAAATATTGCGGGTCTGGATGTTGTGGTACCATGGTACTCGTAGTTTCTGATACTCACGATACTTTATTTATTCATTACGAAAAGATACACAATTTTTACAGGAGCACCTAATGCAATAGTGTACCATTATCCTTTAAATTATTATTATTATTATACATATCAAACATTTTATAAGATTAATTTTAATTCATAGCATAATACCTACTAGTTAAGAAACAAAAAACATAAATCTTCAATTAATAAATTCAAATTACATAATGTCTAATAAAAAGTAAATAGAAAAATTCGTCAATAAAAATTTGCCACAATAAGTACAAATTGTATATTATATAATAATACAGGGTGTATGTGACTGTTAATATTATAATTGCGATAGTTTGGATGGATGGGTGGATGGATTTGTATTACTCAATCACGCCAGTACGGCTTAACGGATCTGGATGAAATTTGGCATAGAGATAAATTAAAGTCTAGAATAACACATAGGCTACATTATACCATGCCTGTTTTGGCTCACACACACGGGAGACTAATTAGCACTTAAATATTGTAAATGACATAGATACCTACTTGTGTGTTGTTGTTTGTACTGTATGTTATCTGTGTTACGTCTCCCTATCGTTAACCTTTATTCTATTGTTTTTTGTGTCTTCTGTGTGTGTTTGTCAAAATAAATTTATTTCATTTCATTTCATTATTTCATTATATCCTCGTAGGTACCACGCGAGCGAAGCCTTGGGCAGAAGCTACTTTTTTTTATAATGCACCGCACCGTGGGATAAAGTCGCAGGCAAGAGCATAGCACATAGCATGCATCTGTCTTAACACGCGCTAAATATTACCTACCAATTACAAAAGATTTGTTATGGCAAAGCAATCAATTGAACATTTTAAATAACTACACTATCCTGTAATTATAGGTGCTAATGTTGTTTGCAAGATACCATTCGTTTTTATTGTTCCAGATTGTGCAAATGAAAACGGATCTTGAATTCAATAATTATCGATGTTGTAAGTTGGTTCCGTCTGTAACTTGTATGTAACGCTGATGTCAGTGAACCAGGCGTTGGTGAAAGGACCAGTGTGGTAAAAAGATGCAAAATAATTATGTAGCACGGTACTCAAACTCCAAATGTTCAAAACGATCGACTATCTGGGCAGGACCAAAAGGTACTCGCAAGCAAGGACGACCCCAAGAAAGATGGGGTTGATGAAGTCATCAAGACAGCGAGTCAAGCGTGGTTCAAAGACGCACAGAGCAGGGAAGAATGGCAAAAAATGGATGAGGCCTTTACCCAAGGAGGGGTTCTTAATTAATAACGCAATTATGTACATACGTAGTTTTTAGGCTCGTATTCAGAGACAAGACTCGAGCATTGATCTGTACTTATATCTCGATTTGAGACGAGATTCTAATTCTTGAACAGTATTTAAGTATAGATTCAATGATCACAGTTCATCTGAGTAAATGCTTATTCTGAAACGTCAATCATACGAAATCGGTGCTTGAGTTTAGATTTGATTTGACGTTCATCAAATGACATTTTCGTTCCGTTACACGTACTTTGATGCATATTTATACTTCACTTTATTGCTCTATTCTATTTCCACCCTGGCTGTTTGAATTTCTGCGTAAAACGGATCGAAAATTTTAAATAAATCAAAATGTAAACGAGAACATTTGAGTACAGATTTGAGACTCGATTCAGCTGAGAATAGTTTAAGTACCGTTCTTGAATAAAAGCTATGTTTGAGAAGAGATTCAATACTTAAGTAGAGTTTAGCTGATCTGTGATTAAATTTATGCTTGAGTCGTGTCTCTGAATACGAGCCTTAGTGTTTATTTATATGTAAAAAAAACTGCTATACAGAACTATGTTTACATACAAATATACAAACCTATACATTCCTATTACCACTTCTTCTTCTTCACAACTCGCGTCGCGTCGAGATAAATTTTAAGAAATGTTTCAATTAGAAGTTAGCTGAAAATCTTTTCTTGAGATAATACTCTAGACTCTCTCTCTCATAGCACAGCATCAGTATACGAGACATATCTATGTCTATGTCTATATCGCTACATTCTTTAACTCAACTTTCAACAAGCATACTGCCCGCCACCATGTATAATGGTACTAATGGGATAAGTCAGTGCCAGTGTTCTTCAAAGGTGTTACAAATCGGCGCCAATTGTACCATCAATGGTACATCTCAATGGTAGGTACATCTAGTCTCAGTGGCGGAATTAGCAGTCTTGGCCACTCTAGGCCCCAGGCCATGTGCCGCCCCTTTCTCAGTACCCTCCATATAGACTAGGTACATAATGAATTTACTTTATTGCCAATTTATTGTTCCAAATAAATACTTTAGAACTTTGAACTTCATCATCATCATCATCATTTCAGCCGTTCGACGTCCACTGCTGAACATAGCCTCCCCCACAGACAGAGCAAATTCCTTATCATGTAGGGGGATATGCCCATACACACCACGCTGGGCATGCGGGTTGGCGAGCGCAGTTAGAGCTATCGTTGTTAAAATGAGGGACGCTGCTGCCCATCCCCTAGCTTTTTTTCCCTTAGTCGCCTCTTACGACATCCGCGGATAGGTAGATAAGGAGGGGTATATTCTTCAGCCGGGGCCACCACGGCCACCACTTGAACTGAATTAACTATAATAGCTACTAATTTGTAAATATATTCCGAGATGATGAGCTTTTCTACGACGATTTCACAAATTTTTGGTCTCGATTTGACGCCCTAATATCTGGCCGCCCTAGGCCCTGGCCTACTGGTCCTTAAGGCAATCCACCACTGTTAGTCTGGAGGCACGCCAATCGATAAAGGTTTCCAAAGGATGTGCCCACCGGACCGTGGCGAGTACCAACCGGTATATATAAACCTGGCTAATTGCCCTTCAGCTAGTACTTCGAATAACAAATACTTGAAACATGAAGTGTGCTGTGAGTATTATAGTTTATGGAAATTTTAATGAGAAATATTTTCGAGATGAAGATAATGATTTAGATAAAGACTTTGGAATAAACTTCCGTATAATATCAAAAAAGTTGACTCCAAAGATTCATTTAAACGATTAACTCGTGAACATTTTCTTAAGAACATCTAGCATCATGTTAATAACTACATGTTAATAAAACACTTGTTTTGTACTATCTGTTAATCTATTGCAGTGTATTATAAAAATATAGTGTATGGTTATATATAGTATAGTTTTTAGTTAAGTTAAACAATCTGTCGCACGCCAACCTCCTGTTTCTACTCAATCAGGCTGGCTGGTAGATAATGCCTTGGTATTAAGCCCACCTTTTGCACATTGTTTTTTGTGTGCAATAAAGATTAAATAAATAAATAAATGGTGGCCGTGGTGGCCCCGGCTGAAGAATAGGCCCCTCCATATCTACCTATCCGCGGATGTCGTAAGAGGCGACTAAGGGAAAAAAGCTAGGGGATGGGCAGCAGCGTCCCTCATTTTAACAACGATAGCTCTAACTGCGCTCGCCCACCCGCATGCCCAGCGTGGTGAGTATGGGCAAATCCCCCCACATGATAAGGAATTTGCTCTGTCTGTGGGGGAGGCCATGTTCAGCAGTGGACGTCGTACGGCTGAAATGATGATGATGATGATGAAATAAATAAATGATTGTTGGAAAATCTTGTCTGGATTTGTTGTCTGTGATATAGAGATAAAGTTTTATCGATTTTAGGAACATCTTGATAGTTGCTAGAAGGCCATTTCGACGCCTTTACAAGTTGATTCATATTATGTATGCTATCCCGAAATGGGCTTATTCGACACCCAATCGCCAATTTTTGTTCTACGACTTGAGAAAATACATTTTTTTCGTTGAAAAAACTATGCTAAAATCACCTGTTTTTTGTTCAAATCGGTTCAGACGCAATGAATCCGCTGTTTTAGACAATCTTGATGCCAAACTTCGCGTACGTTTAGTAATCTAATAAAGATGTCAAAAATACCCAAAACGGTTCATTAGAGAAACTTTGGAAAACTGGTTTTCAAATATTTATGTTTTTTTCACTAATATTCGTCCTTTTTGATGATACAATAACCCCCTTTCGGGATGGTATACATGCTATGAATCAACTTGCCGAAAAACTTTTTAGATCGAAAGAATTTTGATCATTGGTTTCTATTAAAAAAAAAAATAGTTTAGTTTCAGAATTATAAATCCTAAGATTTCCTTGTGTGATTGTTTTGTACATTATAATAATAATATAGCCTTTTATTTCCTTAATAAAAACATAAGCAATTGGTAAATAGTAAAAATTAAACCAACAAAATATATTTAAATCATGCATTAAGTATTAGATTAAATAATTATTCAATTCAATCATTCATATTGTTTATCTATAATTGAAGTACATATTCTTATTATATAATTTTTTGTTACCATTAAATTTAATTTCATTTTTACATTATATTTGATTGCTTAAATAAGTAGTAGAAAGAAAGAAAGAAAGAAAATTTGTTTATTTGACCCACAACGCAGGTAGGTACAGTAGGTAGGTGGGTACATAGAAAAATACTTTATAGGTAGGTAATACACAACGCAGTAGGAAAACATAAAAAGTAGGTAGGTAGGTGGCTAGTAGAATAAACGTTTTTTAAATTCTATTCTACGTATAGACCTCTCAACGAGTAAAGGCCTTCTCCATTTTGCACCAAGCGTCTCTATTTTTCGCCTTGCTTATCCAGTCCACGCCAGCCATTTTGTTTATCTCGTCGCCTTTTTGTTTTTTGTACATTCGACATACCACAGTGTCGAACCAAACGTTTCTGCTCCACCTTTATTATAAGCACTGGCAAAGAGTGGAACGATCTGCCAGCGTCTGTTTCCCGGATGAGTACAATCTAGGTGTCTTCAAATCTAGAGTGAATAAGTTCCTTCTGTTAAAGCGTGCTCCATCTTAGGCCACATCTCACTTGCAAAAGTGAGATGGTGGTCAAACGCCTAAACATCACAAATAAAAAATAATAAAAAAATATATGGAAACAATTAAAAAATGTTCAAGAAAATGTAATAATAATGTAATAAATGTAATGTGTTTATTAATTTTTATATTTATAAACCTATTCCCTGACGATTCTAACATAATCTTAATAAGACTGTTCTCACAGGGTTGAATGACTGTGTAGGTAATGGTTTCGGCAGAATACCAGCGTCTGCTGCAAAACAGTAGGCATAATGCTGAGCCGAAGCCATTTTGCTGCTGCAGCACACATCACACCATTTTTACTTTCATTACTTTTCTCTTGTTTCTTTTATTATATGTACCTAATGTTCGTTGTAAAGTATTGTGCAAATGTGTGTGTTTTGGTGGCAATTAAATAAATGTCTATGACTAATATATTTTCATCCTCAGGTGGCAATAGTTCTAGCCCTCATAGGGATGGTGGTTGCCAACCCCGTCTCTAACTTAGGGCTTGGATACGGTAAGCACTATTTTATCCCATTTTTCTCAATAAATACATGCCTTATTATTTTTATAGAGATAAACCACACTAAGGGAAAGAACCAGTATGGTAAAGAACCACTTTGGTGCTTGCTTGTCTCGTCACTGATTCTTTCTTGGTTAGTGAGCAGGTTGAGGTATGGTGGCCCTGAGAAGGGCCTATGACCGTCGGTGACAGAATCGGTTTAGTGAAAGGATTAAAGTGCGCCTCGTTTAGGCTCCTTTTGTGCACATATCACATGTCTTTTCGACTTTTTAGGTTCTAGGACATGCCGGTTTCCTCACGATGTTTTCCTTCACCGTTTGAGAGTACCTACATACTATAATATTATAATACTACTCTCAAACGAAGAAGGAAAACATGAAGAGATCAAGAAGATTTTTTTATATTTATACCTAGTGGTTCATCATCATCATTTCAGCCGTTCGACGTCCACTGCTGAACATGGCCTCCCCAGTCAGAGCAAATTCCTTATCATGGGAGGGTTTGCCCATACTCACCACGCTGGGCAGGCGGGTTGGCGAGCGCAGTTAGAGCTATCGTTGTTAAAATGAGGGACGCTGCTGCCCATCCCCTAGATTTTTTCCTTTAGTCGCCTCTTACGACATCCGCGGATAGGTAGATATGGAGGGGCCTATTCTTCAGCCGGGACTACCACGGCCATAGTGCCACCTAGTGGTTAGAGCGTCCCCATATCAATGCGGGTCCAAATCCCGTCAAGTAATTTTTTTCTGGGATATTGTAAATATCAAATACAGATAATGCATACTTGGTCATTGTTGTCGATTCTGTTGATGCACTTTCTGAATTTGACGCTGATCCTGATGAAAAATGGGATAAAGGTTGTCTGGAAGAGATCGCTTTCTTAGCTATAAGACAGCCCATTGTACATATAAATTTATTTAGTCTATTATCAGTTGTAATAAGTTTTTAAGGTGTGTGTACAATAAAGTTTTTTCATTAATTCATACATTCATTCACTTTCTTACTAACTTAATTTGACAGCGCCGTAAATTTGACTGACCCTTTCACGCTCACATTAAGGGCAAGTGAGATTTTTTTGCTCTAAATCGGAGCTGAGAGGTCCCTCCGCTTTACTATCGCAGCCAAACAGCATTATTTGTTTCAAATTAGTGTGTTAGTTTAGGATAGCCCAACAACATAATCGACACAATTGAATGCCGTATTTAGGACGGAGCTACGGGCGCAGAGCAAAAATAAAGGCTTCGTTGAGAAAGATCATCAAACAATAGGTAGGTAAACATACATAAAGTAAACATAAAGCGAGAAGATAAACATTTTCAATTAAAACTAGCATAAAATATAAATACACATAAAAGATAAAATGTGTTCTTTCCTTTGTCTAAGCTGAAATACTTACCTATACCTAGCCTCGGCCTCATCAAACCCTATTCTTCTATTAAAACAACATTTTTCTACAGCTTCTCCCCTACTGCTGCCTTCAGCAGTCTCCGTCAGCTCGAGCCTCATCAACCACGGCTACAAGGTCACCCCGATCATCAAAACAATCCCAATCATCAGAACCGTACCCATACTCAAGACCCCCGTTCTAACAGCCCCGCTGAGCATCGGGTACCCGGGTATAGGGTACGGGTGGGGAGGCTTGGGAGCAGGCTACGGGGGCCTTGGCTACGGCGGCCTTGGCTACGGTGGCCTTGGGTACGGAGGTCTGGGCTGGGGAAATTCCGGTCTAGGATGGAGCGGAGCCGGTATCGGAAAGGGATGGCACTAAACCAAGTGACCTGATTACGTCTGACGGTCCAATTCTAACGCAAACCTCAAGTTTCTTTATAGTATTTCTGTTTATGTATGTATAACAATTTCAACTCAATTATTTGTTTTATTTTATACCTTTATTTTATTGTAGAATTTATGTCTTCATTTCATGAAGCTATGTTGCAATATTGAAAATGTTGGCAGAACGGAAAAGTCTGGAAATGATAGCTATTATTGGAATATGTGTGATAGGGATAACCGAAGTATATGGCCATATATCAACCTCGGTGGAAGTTTCGGATGATAGTAAGTTCTAACAAACAACAACACCTAAATATTATGAAGGAGGACGTAAGGAGTTCATAAAAATATATATAAAGACGGTGAAACTGACTGAATTTTGTAGAATACTCTCTTAAAACTGCATATTAGGCAGTTAAATTAGCCCACTTGGTATTCTTCCCAATGTCGTCGTTTCCTTCTTCGATCTTGTTCAAAAGCCTCATAAATAGCTATTCTTTCGATGGGCTTCATTTTAAAATGTTAATAACTAGCTTCCGGCCGCGGCTTCGCTCGCGTAGTAGGTACCTACATAAAAATGCCTACATAATGTTGCCTATATGCTATTGTAGGTAAAGAACTCTGTATATACCAAGTTTTATCGAAATCGGTTGAGCCGTTACGGCGTGATTGATTAACAAACATCCAAATATTCTCACAAACTTTCGCATTTATAATATTAAGTAGGATTATCACTTACTAACACAACTGCTCTGTAGATTCTGAACGCAGAAACTGACTAGAGTCGTAATGTGGCAGGTCTAATTTGACCGAATAGACGCGAGTGATGACATGCTCGACGCATTTTCCGTCAGGTATAATGTACCAACCCTTATAGCCCAGCGAAAAAACTATAGGAAATGTAGTAGCGAGTTTATACCTACCACTCGCCAACTCGTTTCTAGTTTCTAGCTGTACTCGTTTATCGCTCATCGTCGGCGGTGGGACAAGTGAGTCGTCAAGCCACGACCGCCACACTAGCTCATAGCATACTTCCCATGAACTCCACAGTGGAACGCGAATTGATACTCAGAAGAAACATGGGCGGCCGGGAGTGGCAGTACGAGGGACTGCCCATTGAGTTTCCCTTTCGAAGAATCTCCGAGAATGAAGTTATCCCCACCACAAGTAAGTTAAGGATTGGCCACTGCGGCGTTGGGAAAGTTAGGGTCCCTTAGCTCACAGAAAAGTAGGTAGAGGGGGTGTGGAAATAAAAGCAGATTAGGTAGATGCCATACTTTTACTGTCCTTTCACATTTAAATGGCACAGACGCACAGTTTCCACACTAGAGTCACTATTTAGGAAGACACTGGCCTGAACTTGTAACACCACACACAACCGTTCTTCAGCAGCGGGTCCAGGTCCAGTTCAATCAGGCGTAGCTCGCGATGCAGCGCCAGAACACCAGGGTAGGCTGGTAGCACGTCCAGAGGGCGATCCAAGCCGATAGTAGGCTAGTAGTGGAAAGCATCGATAACTTAAGACCGTGTGTTCGTTGAGCCGTGTTAGCCAAGCTCAATCTGAAGGTCGTAGATTCAAACTCGGTCGTGCACCAATGGAATTTTGTGTGGAAAATTCATGTGCGCTATACTTGTGCTCACTATAAAACATCGTGAGGAACCCGGCACGTCTTCATCATTTCAGCCGTACGACGTTCACTGCTGAACATGGCCTCCCCCACAGACAGAGCAAATTCCTTATCATGTGGGGGGATTTGCCCATACTCACCACGCTGGGCATGCGGGTTGGCGAGCGCAGTTAGAGCTATCGTTTTTAAAATGAGGGACGCTGCTGCCCATCCCCTAGCTTTTTTCCCTTAGCCTCTTACGACATCCGCGGATAGAGATATGGAGTTGCCTATTCTTTAGCCGGGACCACCACGGCCTGTCTTAGAACCTAAAAATTCAAAGACATGTGACATGAGCACGAAAGGTTCCTCTATGAGGCGCACTTTAATCCTTTCACTACACTGATGCTTTCGCCGACGGTCGCCCTTTTCAGGGCCACCATACCTCAACCTGATCAATGACCTAGGATGACCAAGAAGGAATCAGTGGCACGACAAACAACTCACTACGACATTCATACTTCACGTTTCAAAGCTACAACTCAAGCGTCACCACCCATGGACCGCCGCTACCGCCGCATCTACAACCCTGACGAGATGACCAGCATAGGTGACCATCCGTACATGGCGGCCCTGCTGGTGAACAAGGAGCTCTGGTGCGGAGCTGTGGTGATAGCGAGGGATCGGGTGCTGACTGCCGCTCACTGTCTACAGCTGTAAGTCACCTTGAGGTCATCATGGTCTGATTTTAGGGTAAAGTGTGAAAACACGAATTTAAAAAAAATTACATGATAACTGATGAAATAAACTCACGACTTTTATCCCCAAGACAAAGTGGGGTAGTTAGGGGCTTGGACCCCCCCTTAGACATCTTCAAGAGTCTGATCGCCTGGAAATCTGATAGGATGTCTAGCATTCTTTGGGATAAAAGTCGGGAGATTTCTATTTCTTTTCTTTTCAGACAATACAACAACCGGTTCTTCCGAGAATATGTGAAGATGCTGACCGTCCGCGTAGGGTCCTCAAACGCGACCTCCGGGGGCGAAGTCCTGCGCGTCTCGGAGATTTTCTTCCACCCGAACTACAAGCCCCAGACCTTGGAGTTCAACTTCGCACTTCTAAGGCTCCATAAGAACATGACCTTTGGGAAGGAACAGCTCAGGGTTGAGGCTATAGAGTACTCGAAGGATAAAGTGGTTCCGGTTGATAATAATGTACAGTTTTTAGGATGGGGGTCTGTGCTGGTAAGAATGAAGAATGATAGTATCTTTTCTTATACGCTCGGAAAACCGACGGCCGTTGGGCTAGAAAGGTTCTAGATTGGAGATCACGCACCGGAAAGCGCAGCGTAGGACGGCCCCCCAATAGATGGAAAGACTACAATAAAGGTTGCTAGAAGCTGTTGCGTTGGGTGCCGTACTAGGTTGCTCTGTCGGCTCTCTCTGCTTAAGCGCTGTCTCTACATGGATGTGAAAATAATAAATGTAAATGGTTTCAGGGTCCAGGTGGCATCGGTGGCAAAGTTCTTCTGCAGAAGGTAGAACTGCCGATTTACGATTTGGCTGACTGCCAAGAAGTGTACGGGCGGTAAGTGCCTGTGTGCTATATTGACTGGCCTCATAGCTCAGTTGGTAGTAACTCTGCCTTCTGCGCTAGAGGTCGCGGGTTCGATTCCCGCGCTGGACAAACATTTGTATGATGAATACAGATGTTTGTTCTGTCTCTGGGTGTTAAATATTCATCTATTATGTATATCAGTCTCTGGTATCCATAGTTCAGGCTATGCCTAGTTTGGGATCAGTTGACCGTGTGTGATATGTTCGGAATATTTATTTTATTATTTATTAATGCTCTCAAACGGTGAAGGAAAACATCGTGAGGAAACCGGCATGTCCTAGAACCTAAAAATTCTAAGACATTTGACATGTGCACGAAAGAAGCCTCAAAGAAGCCTCTAAGAACCGCACTTTAATCCTTTCTTACACCGATTCTTTCACCGACGGTCATAGGTCCTTTTCAGTGCCACCACACCAACCTGGTCACTGACCTAATACAGGATGACTATGACAGAATCAGTGACACGACAAGAAAGCAAGCAGTTGGTGATATATCTTCATAATTTCAGGGAATTGGTGACCCACAACAACTTCTGCGCGGGTTTCATCACGATACCGAAGAACGTCTGCAACGTAAGTTAACTTTTACCACATCTAGAGAAAATACACGGCTGGATGAAATCTCCTGGGCCCATAACCTGTTCAAACCATAATTTTCAGCACGACGCAGGAGGCCCAGCTGTAATGGACGGCACACTCATCGGGATCCTGTCGTTCTCATCCAAGAGATGTGACCAGGTGGACCAGCCCGCGGTCTTCTCAACTGTAGGCTCCATAGCTCCTTGGTTAGAAGAACTGAACGATCAGATGCAGAAGGTTCAGCTCAGGTAGTACCTACCTAATTGTAGTATTCCACACCAACTAACAAGATTGAAAAATTGAATGTGCTACGTCCATTATTTCGATGACATTGGGGGAACGTTTATACGTTCCCCCAGCAGCATTTCATCAGAATGTGTTTTTCGTTAATAATTTTTTTCCTGTCGATGCACAAATTTGAAATTACGTGCAGAATTACACGAAACTATGCTCAAATTCCCTGCATACTTCAAATCCCGAAATTCGACAACATTCTGCTGGCGTAACTCACAAGAAGTACCTAATTGGCCTCAAGGAATCCTATCCTACCAATTAGGTATCCGAGATGTGGTCTTGATGTGGTCTAGATAGATAGGCGAGATGTCTGGGATGTGTGTCTGATAAATATACATTTTGTTATCACTCTGTTGATTACTTATCTTGAAATTACTACCGCTTTGGTTACCTTTAGGTAGGTAGATAATTAAGTATTTCACCTACCTAATATTTTTCATAACATGTCATAATAATGAGTTTTATATTTTTCAGAAATACAGCGATAAGGATGTGAAAACTTACTTTTTTTAATAAAACAAGAATTTACAATCAATAATACTTATATTTTTCTAATAAATATACAGACACGCCCACACTAACTGCGCAACGAGAAGTAAAACTTTAAACCTTATTTTTTCAAACATTATATTTATTTTCAACACATAAACATTGATTATACATTTTTTTGTTGTTCTTTAGCGGATCTTAACGTTTGGAATGATACCGAGCTGATTGTCCATAGAATAAGGATTATTTAGTTTATCTTGGGCAAACAAAGCACTTCAATTATTTACAGCAATGCGACAGAAGAGCGCTCTTTTGTGTTTGACATTTCCATTTTCCCGCCGTAATCTGACAGCTTATTATGTCAATGTCAATTTTTTTACACGCATTGTGCCCATTCTGCCGCCTACACATAACAGAAATAACAACTATGTTTCGCAGAGATATAATTTAGCGATAATTTATATTTAATAAAAAGGTTTCGCTTAATCTAAGCGGTAGTTGACGTGCAGTTCTGGCTTGATGTCGTATACCAAGCTGAGAATGTCCTTGATCACCTGAAAAAGACAATACAGTTTTGTTTCTAATTGATAAACAAGGACTCAACTCACTTTCGATGAAACTTGGAATAGATAGTTTTTACCTAAGCATAAACGGTGATTTTATCTTGGTTATTTTAGCTAGTATTACATATAAAAACTTAGTCCCTGTAATTACGAAAGGGTTAAGACTCTTAACTAATTAACTCTTAAGAGGTCTTACTAAACCCTGGTTTCATGACGTTATGTCATAATGTCATATGTATGAAATGACACGTCACAAAACCAGGCCCCCAATTCTACTAATTCAATGGCTTCAAAATGACAATGGTTCAATGGCAAAATGACCACTTTTGACACTTTTGGTATTCTGCTATAACAGTCGTATTTCAATGGCAGTCATTGTGGAACCAATGGACCAATGAAATCACGAAATCAATGAAATCACGTTTCTAACGAAGGTTGCGACAATCTTAACTGAATGATAATGGTGCGATCATTATCATGCGATTATCATTTAGTTTATTTAGTAGAATTGAGGGCCAGGGTTTAGTTAAACCTAGTCTAAATCCAGTTTCGTAATAACTGGGCATAGGTCCATAGTGTGGGTTAACACTTTAAAATCAATTCACCATTTGAATAAGCAATGCAAGGGCATAAACTCTCGTCAAACTATAGTTTTTTTTTTTTTTTTATACCACTGAGGTAGCAAATAAGCATACAGCCCACCTGTTGGTAAGCGGTTACCGTAGCCTTTGAGCGCTTGCAATACCAGAGGCATCACGCACGCGTTGCCGACCCCGAACCCCCTCCCCCCCCTAAAGAGCTCTGGCAACCTTACTCATCGCAGGAACACAACACTATTTGAAACAAATAATGTTATTTGGCTGCGATCTTCTGTAAGGCGGAGGTACCTCCCAGGCGGGCTGCTCCAATTCAGAACGAGAAAATCTCGCTGTGCCCTACCTCCTCCTAGTTGGAGCAGACTTGGATAACTGCAGCTGCAGTTGGTATAGGCGCTTCGAGCCGTAAACTATCCCGAAGATTTACGACAAGACGAGGTGTCGAATCGGTGGTGCAGTCATCGCAAAAAAATTTAAGGCACGGGCGTCGTGTTTATTTCCTGATTCTTATAGAACGTTTCAAAGTGATCCTAGTGATTTTTTTGAAAACATCTTTTGAATACCTATTGTACTGAATCGATGTTAAATATGTAGCCTAAATGGAAAAGATTAAACATACCTACCTACCTAATACTAATCCTACATCCCCCGGAAGAGACTAGCTACTCACAACACAGGGAGTCCTAGTGTGAGAGCTAGTGTCCATAAGCCCTTAATTTAATTATTTTATGATTTTTGAATTGTTTTTTCTCAATAACCGCAAAACGCACAGTTTTGATTTTATGGCAAAGATAACTTGAGCATTTTATTTACGAAAATCCAAGACAAACGCGATTGGTAAAACATTTCTCGATAGATTTATTTTTTAAAGTTGGGTCCTCTGCAACAGTTTCTCAGTTCTCAGAAACTATCAATCATAAATAGCTTTATTTTTTATATTGTGTTAGACAATAGCATTGGGTACCTAAATCCAAGACACTTTTTTTAGAAGATCTTCGTTTTTAAGATAATCGATATTTTCTTATATTCCGCTTACGTTGATTACTTACGAGCGCCTTCTAACGCTTGCTATCTCTTTCCGCATTCAATTACAGTACATAGCGCTGTCACTTTCTTCACTCCGCCCGCCCACTCGACAATTAATTATGATTTTTGTATCCTCTTAACTTTTTACACCTATTAACATACTACTGAACTAATGGTATGCACCTTTATCGCATAAGGTATAATTAATATAATCTACGTAACCCTTGTCAAACTCAAACTTCTCACAACTCAGGGTATCCTAGTGTGAGAGCTTGTGAGCAACGTACCTACTTTAATAGGGCCTAGACTAAGCTATCATTGTACAATACATTTTTTGATAAATAAAAAACTAAAAAAAAAACTTTCAGATTGTTAACGCTTCCCCGTAATTAGGGGAAGGTCGCGAGTTCAAATCCCGCCTGTGTCAAAAGTTCTAGGGATATTTAAAAATCTTAGCAGCCCGGCTCTGTTTAACTTTCAAGGAAACAATACCATTAAGTAATTATAGAGGTTGCTGCAAGCCATCGGGCATCGCACAAATAACACCCAACAGTGACATACATAGTCCTTAAATTGTATTAATTAAAGTATTAAAGATGACATGAGTAAGAAAGATGTGAGTGCGGAGATGACGGCTAACAGAGGAGAGTGGAAGAGGAAAACATGTTGTGCCGACCCCTCATAATGTGGGACAAGGGCAGGAAGAAGAAGAAGAGTGACATACATAGTCCTGACCCCACACTAGTTTTCCCTGTGTCGTGGGTATCAGAAACTACGAGTTCCATGGTACCACAACACCCAGACCCGGAACAAGTATTTTCAGATCATGCATACATTTGTCCCGCACCAGGATCGAACCCCTTCCGTCTCAGACGGGCACTCCCCCGATACGTCACCTCGGTGGCGTAACGGGTGGTGTTTCTTCCTCGGTTCAGGAAATCTATGGGGACCCATTTTGTTCAGCATATTATTATGAACATCATAATTGGTGATGTTTCTAACTTTCCTCACCAATATTTATAATTTAGCATTTAAAGTTCGTTTGTTGTTTTGTCCTTCACGCAGCAACGAAATGTCAATTTTTTACATGGTGTTAGTATTAAGCCGGAGAGTGACATACTCTACCTTATCCTTTTAGAAAGTATCTTTGGTGGTCCCGGCTAAGGAATAGATCCCTAACCTCTCTACCTACCCGTCAATGTCGTAAGAGGCGACTAAGGGAAAAAAGCTAGGGGACAGGCAGCAGCGTCCCTAATTTTAACAACGATAGCTCTAACTGCGCTCACCAACCCGCATGCCCAGCGTGGTGGGCAAATCCCCCAACATGATAAGGAATTTGCTCTGTCTGTGGGGGAGGCCATGTTCAGCATTGGACGTCGTACGGCTGAAATGATGATGAAGGGAAAAAAGCTAGGGCTTCTCCTATTTTCACTAAGATAGGCTCTAACTCGCCACTCTGCATGCGTGCAACCGTTGTGAGTGCAGGTAAGTTCCCCCAGGTTATAGGAATTTGCTCTGGAAATGTGTGGGGGAATGTACAACACGTGGACGTCCTACAGCTGGAATGATTATGAAGGAAGATGCAAGTGTTACATACCAACTCCTGCTGTGTCTTGACCATTTTGTTCATCTCTTCAATCTTGATCTTTGTCTCGGCGTCAATCTTGGCCGCTACACCTTCCCGGGTGCCCATGTGCTGGAATCAAAGCCAATGAATTTAAGTTAAATTTAAATTTAAAAATATTTCAAAAAAAATTAAATATTCCGGACATATCACACACGGTCAACTGATCCCAAACTAGGCATAGCCTGTACTATGGGTACCAGAGACTGATACACATAATAGATATATATTTAACACCCAGACACAGAACAAACATCTGTGTTAGTCACAAATGTTTGTCCAGTGCGGGAATCGAACCCGCGACCTCTAGCGCAGAAGTCAGAGTTACTAGCACTGAGCTATGAGGCCAGTCAAGTATATTTAACTGTACAAGGTGATTTATTATGTACTAGCTGGTGACCGCGACTTCGTCAGCGCAGGATTAGTATTTCGAGTTACTTATATTAGCGTGGCGTTACAATTCACACAATATCTTTATAAATTGTAGCCTATGTGTTATTCTGACGTATAAGCTATATTATTGTGAAGTTTCATTAAAATCCATTCAGTAGTTTTTACGTGAAAGAGTAACAAACATCCATCCATCCATCTATACTTACAAACTTTCGCATTTATATAGTTTATAATATTATTAGGAAGTAGGATGCTATCACAAACCGGCCGACGCTGTATTGGAAGGCTCCGATGGACCGAAGACATTGCGAAAATTGCGGGCAGTGGGTGGATGGAGAAGGCTCAAGACTGTATGTCATGGAACTCTTTGGTGGAGGCCTATGTCAAGCAGTGGTCTTCTACAGGCTGATGATGATGATGCTATCCCGAAAGGGGCTTATTCTACACCGAATTGGCAATAAAGTTTGTCCTATGACTTTTGTAAATTAAACATTTATCTGAACCATCAAAAATTTTGTAAAAATTTATGCATGTTCAACGCAACCAAAATTAGAAAATATAGACAAAAACATTAACTTATTGACTTATTACTGTGTAGGCTTCTTTAACTTAAGTAATTCTATTCAAAGAGCTTATATTGGGATAAATTGTATAAGTTGTTTTAAAACACTAGAGCATAACTTCTGATACACACTCCTAATGAAAGGTTGGCAAGTATCTTGACTAAGAAACATTTCACAATTATAAGCTTTCCAAAAAAGAACTTTGAATTGACAACTATGGGTACCAGAGACTGATACACATAATAGATATATATTTAACACCCAGACACAGAACAAACATCTGTGTTAGTCACAAATGTTTGTCCAGTGCGGGAATCGAACCCGCGACCTCTAGCGCAGAAGGCAGAGTTACTACCCACTGAGCTATGAGGTCAGTCGAGTTAACTCAAATCAGTCGAATTAACAAATCAGTTTTCAAAAAAGTGAACCAGACAAGAGACTTTCAATTTCAACACTGTGAGTTGTAGACATATCAGCAGAAGATGCTCGAGGATGTCTCGTCTATAATCAAATAAATTTCATTTTCCATTATGCTCAACACTTGTCTTAGTTGCGAGGACAAGCACTGAAGCATGTTTGTTGTCTGATTCTTCTAGGTCGCTAAGTCTATTGTCTTTCAAATTTTTTGATTTTAGGTAACCAATATGACCATTCCCCTTTAATTTATGTGGTGCAAAACGAAATGCTTATCATCATAATAATATGTATAGGATATAAATAAAATAAAATTTATGTATCTTTTTTTTTTATTGATAATGGTTAGGCGTTTGGCCACCAACTCACTTTTGCAAGTGAGATGTGGCCTAAAATGGATCACGGTTTCCCAGAGTGAACTTATTGACCCTAGATTTGATCTATCTGTTTGTATCTTTTCAAAAACTAATCAGCTGAACTGATCCTTATGAGATCTGGTATGGAATAAGGTTAAGCCCTGCGGAAGGAAATAGACTACTTTTTATTGAGTTACCAGTGAAGCTGTAGATAGCTGTAAACATTGCTCGCGCTGGTAAGTGTACATACCTTGGCCTCGAATTCTTTGAACTGCCGCTCGCGCTCCTGCCTGTACTTCTCAATCTCATCCTGAGCCTCCTCCTTAGCCTGCTTTAGGCGTTTTGCTTTCCCTGAAAATTTCGTCAAAATTTGTTCAGCACTGATTTCCAATTAGAATTTGTATTGTCTTATCTACTTGTTAGAGAAGATATTATTGTATTTTGAAAGGGGATTTAGTAAATTGAAAAGTTTTAGAACATCAAAGAAATCATGTGACTGGACAATTAACCTAGATCTAGACCCGAAATGCTATGTAATCTTCTGAAATTTACTTAGATCGCTTATCTAAGTGATAAAATAGCTCCAAACTCCTAGTTTGAGAAGACATCAAGACAATTTAACTAATTACAAGGCTATGATGTTGCTGAGAAATGGGTGGTGGCGAATTTTCATCGAGAAGGTAATTGTTTTGTACTTACGCTTCCTCGCCTCGGATACTTTCTCGGCAGCGCGCTTTTCAGCGGCAAGCAGTTGTTGGATTCCCTGTGTCTGGCTCGCCATTTTATGTTACACAAAAACTATGTCGAACGAGAACCAGGACCGAGCCACAAATCGATAGGCGCAGTAGAACTTCGTGACGAAAGTCATATGATTATTTTAGTTCCGCTATGTTGTCACGATTGGCGCTGTCATCTGCCCGTGGTGTGCCGGTTTTGCGTGTAACGAAACGGTTTTTGGTGAAGATTATTTTGTTAATCGAGAATTACACATCAAATATATATTTTTTGGCAACAGTATTATAGCGAGGTGTAGGATATATATATATTTTTTTTAAATTGTTGTTAAAGCACAAAATATCTAATATTCCATAACCAATTATGTATTTACCAATTCTACGTGAAAAGAAGCAGATATAAAACAGTTCTGTACAGCAATCATAGATGGAGCTATAAATAATCCAGGTAAGTAGTAGGTCGTAGACCGATAGATACCACAGACCACGGAATCCACGGATATTATGAATACAATAAGTTTTAAAGTTATTGTACGTATGTACCTAATAGGTTTTATTTTGGAATTAATATAGATAAAAGCTATGCATGCAGTACATATTTACAATAATATGTTAAATATACGTAGGTACATACACCACATAAAGTTTCCAAAATTATTTTTTATGAACACAATACCGCGGGAGTTTTAAATAATAATAAAGGAGCTTGACAGCTTTTGTATGCGTACTGGCATCAAAAGAATTGAGCTGGCCCTTAAAAATAAAGGCATCAAGTAGCGATTCTAAACAGAAAATCGGTGGATGGAGAGAGTATAGAGACTGTTTAAGATGGTACTACGTGGCATAGCATTCTATGGGAAAGGTCTTTTTCTCCTAAGGCGAGAATAACAGCTAGATTTACCAAACGCGTGACGCGTGCATTTTTTAAATGCTTCTCTAATAAAATTAAAATAAAGCTGAAATTGAAACACGCTCCAACTCGCGATGTGGCGCTTATGACGGCCCCGCGGTCCAAATTAGGTTTGACCGTAGCACAGATAACATAATACTATACACCGTAGTTATAGAATCGAGTACCTTTAACGAATTAAGAGAAACGCAGTTTTTTTTCATGGCGTTAAAAATGATTGCATTAAAAACTGAAGGTACCGATTGAAGGCAATGCAATTCCCTACACTTTGGTAACGTTTAAAAGCCTATATACATAACGGTCAAAACAGCTGCACCTTGTATATATTTTTAGTAAATAACTACCTACTTAAATAAAATTATGTATAAAATCTATTTTTTTTCCAAAATTTGCTTTTTACATTGACGAGGAGATAGCTTTCGAACCAAGCTGTTAGCTCTCTCATGATATTATCATCACATCCTCCCCTTCTGCCGCCTTATTTCGTAAGCAATAACAGGTATCGGTAGGTACAGTAACAAACAGAAGTAACATCTATGACATGGTAGGCGTTAATGGTATGCATACTAGGCTTTAAATCCACGGTATAACTATAAATACTTATGTAGGTACATACATACATGAGCCCTTCTTATTGCCTAAAGAATGAAGCTGGTAGGTAAGGCAGCTATTTACTTGAATATGGCTACTTGTTTGTTAGTGTACTGGTATTATGGATTATGAAGGACCTTTGGATTTAGAAGTGCAATTAAATAATCATATTATTGAGGAAAAATAATGTTTTAGTATTGGGACATCATTTCGTATTCTGTCTCTTTCATTGAACCATGTTTAAAAGTAAAAGAGCTCAAGCGCACATGCTACTCAGCGAGCGAATGTAGAACTGTTATTAGATTTAGCCGCTGTACATTGACTGTTTGCACGGTGATTAGTCGATTTACTGTCATATACGGCCAGTAATGTATGCTGTGTCAACACAACGGTGCTGCTTGAAATGCTGTCAAGTAGGGGCAGTGAGTCCAAACCACTCCCCCCGTCCGCCATTCCGCCGATCGTCACGTCACGTCTTTATCATTTCGGAAGCAAACTTATCGTAGTATGGCCGTCGTATGGAAGTATTCACAGTTTTACTTCCACAAAGAATACGCGATAGACTTTACGCAGAGCGAATTTAAAAAGACTATACAAATAAATAACGCGAGTGATATAAACATTAATAAACAGTGTCCGCCGCGATAGTAAAACGAAAACGCGCGACCTCTTTTCGATTTAACCTTATTTTTGTTTAAATAATGATAAACAAAATGTGGTTAGTCAGCCAGCCAAATTCAGTGATTCTGGAAATCAAGGCAGATCCCAATGCCATTGGACAGGACTGTCTGGAGAAGGTATGTTTTTACAAACTTTAAACTTTTAATTACCTACAGGAAATAAATATTTTGACAACTGGCTGAAACAGTATTGTAACCAGGTTATCTGCACTGAAATATATTTTGTTTACATGCGTGTTGGTTGACTGGGACCGAGTAACCAGTTATTGTAATCTAATTTTCTTAAACTCTGATCAAACACGAGGCCGAAACCAGAGGCTTTAGTTAAAGCTATTATTTGTTTTTTTTTCTATTATTCAAGTGAATTTAACATAGGTCTTAGTTGGAACCACAGACAACAAATAAGTAAGTACTCGAAGTTCGTAATAATATCGCAATCAGGTGTTAAATAAAGTAACAAAAGCATTGTCTCGACACGTTAGCTCTACGTCACAGTTTACCTTGCGGACTTTGGACCGGGGCGCGAGGCGCGCGGCGGCATGGTATTCTAGCGGAGTAGGTAGCTGCCACGCTCTTCATCCGTGTTCATTAAAAAAAATCTTTAATTTGGTCCTCGGTCGGCCGCAAGGATATGACTTAAAGGATAATGCCTGCATTTACTTTCAAAAATGACCTAACCCTAAGTAGTTATACTATAGATACATATTACATTACCAAAAATGGCTTTTTTACGCGTGCATGTCAAATTTTCAGGTTTCTATGTACCTACCTACTATCCTGTCTGTCTACTAAAAAATTAGTGTGTGGTGGGGACCTACTACTTAGTCAATGTAATTATTATTGTATAACTATGCCATCACATTACATAATAATAATACTTAGATAGGTATGTAAGTAATTAGGTAAAGTTACCATCTACCTTAAAATTCAAAGATACAAAATTGAAGATTGTTGTCTATTTCTAAAATGCTAAATGAAAGTATTACACCTCCGGCGCCAAAGTCTTTGGGATGCACTGTAGGTATTTTGGCTTGCTTCCAGCCCAGCCAGTCCTTTGTGTAGTATGCAATCGGATTTGAGAAAATCTGACTTAAAATGCCTAGGTACTACCTACCTACATACCATAGAACTGACAATTATGGTCTCGTTCCCGTAAATTCTTACTAAGGTTAATAGGTAACAACCATACCTAATTTATCTGTGCTATTGTATTTTAAATGCAGGTGCCAAAAACGGCCTGTGCTTTACAATTTTATTTAATTACCTATAAATTTATGAAATAATTACCTATGAAAATTAAAACTGCTAAAACTATGTTGTTTGTTTCAAAATTGTTTTCTAAATAGATGCCTATTTCACATGATAATTATGTTAACAAATAGCAAAGACAAGGTTTTTTTTTAATAATAACGTTATTTTTTTTATTTCTCACCAAAATATGGGTTAAAAAACTTTGGTGTTCGATAAAAAATAATTTTATTGTTTTATTAAATTACCTACATTTTATTAATAAAACATTTTTTATTATTAAAATGTTAAAGTTATTCATTTTTACGCGCGCTAACCAAAAAATACCTAAATAATAATATGAGTCAAACAGATAAAATAGCTATCCGGCACCAAACCAAGGAGTTTTGGTCGTCATTCGCGCCTCGTAATACCGGTGATTGTCTACGGGTGCAAAGTCCAACGGCTCTACAACAGCTGTGGCTGGGTTGCCCATTCAACGGATATTCATAGGATAAAACTCCTTTCCAAAATGATTCTAATTTTATAGATTTACCTATGTTTTATACAGTGTATGGCTGTGTCAGTTAAGATTCGGGGATTTCTTTGTAAATGTGCAACAAAGACAACAACATTGTAGGTACACGAACCTCCCTCTATTATCACGTCTCTCTAGCCTCAAAGGTTTGCTGGAAGAAAACTCTTTTTAGGGTTAAGCTCGCCTTTGTACACACCTTTCTTTTTAATTTTTGTATCTGTATTTTTCTTGTGTACAATAAAGAATAAATATGTTGGACGATTATGGCCCGTAGCGGGAATCGAACCCGCATCTCTTACGTCTCAGACGGCCACTCACCCGTTACGTCACCGTGGTCGTCGGTCGCCGATAATGATTATGCAACAATACTGAGAAAATAGAAAAAAATCTTTGGCCATGAAAACAAGATTATTTTGCAATTAGTGACTTCGACACTTGCAATCCGAACAAGGTTTTATGGTAAATCTTGAATATTTACTGATTCTCAAAGCATTAATTACCTACATAAATATTCATGGACACCCTAGCTTTGACTCTCTACCGTGCGCGTGAGCACGTGCGCGATGCGTGATCGGCCACCTCGCATGAAGTATCAACCTTATTTCTGGCAAGGTAAGGTTATTATTTGAATGTCTCCGTGTATTTGGAGCTGCAGTCGAAATTTTACGTTTGAATTCGATCCACAGCTGCTTTGTTTGTTTTGTATTGCAGCTCATTTTTACTAACAAAATGAGCCAAATGTGGAAACACGCTTGGTTCAAACAGAATAAAATTGTCAAAACTAAGTTGCGAAAAAACTTTTGCACTTGAACTTTCATTTCGTTTGTTTTTTTGTATGTGTTTTACTGTGTACATTAAAGAAAAAAGTAAGTAACAAAAGTATTACGCAAGGTTTTTGGTACCCAGGTATCTATACTATACCTAACTTGGAACTTAACTACCTACTCTACCTTACACTACAATTATTAATGTTTGAAAATACTAACATTTTGTCTAAAAACGAACCAAACAGGACTTGTTCCTTTATGAAGTGTAGCGTTATTTGTTGCATGCATAGCAGCTTACCATAATAATGAAATGAATGCGTATTAAACATTATATACTGCTACTGCATTAATATATACCTACCTGAATAAAAAAAAAAAAAAAAACACAATTAGTGCCAAAATACATATTCGGACATGCTTTTGACTACCCCTTTAGACATTTTCAAGGATCTGATCGCCTGGATATCTGAGAGGATCTCGACTATTCTTGAGGTTAAAAGTCGTCGGCCATTTTTTTTTATTTCAATCCTTTTGAAATAATCGGTTTGTTTACTAAAAATAATTTCATAATGTCGAAGTATTATCATGCGTCCAAATCATGCGTGAGTCCAAACTCCACGGTATATTTAGCTCTGGTTATAAGAGCACATGCCTCATTTATTGCATCGAGGTTAATGGGATCATCGGTATTTTTACAACTCGCCCTTTAAAAATTGCACCTACATAATATAGATCAGGTTCTGGCTGTCTTATAACCGGTTATTTCCACAGATACAAAAATTATGGCGAAATAATGTACTTTTTAATCTATTGCAAGTATAATTATTACAAGCACTCCAAAGTTGTTGGCGATAAGGTCCAACAATTTATTACTTAACTTACCTAATACCTTAAATATTGTTTTTTGACCACAATCTCACCAGAGTCCCTAGTCCTGTCTGCAAAGTCAGTGAGTTCTATTCACTTTTCGACCGTAAAAAGTGAAATGTGAGAACTGACATTGCCAACTATGGCCTCTGGTGGGAAGTGACAATGTGGCCGATGCTAGAGCATGAAGGTCTAGAAGACACCTATTAATAAAATTGTTGTCTAGATCTAGATTGTTGCCTAGGAAAGACAGACAACGTCGTCAGTGTGAAATCTCTATAATATTGCCTAAATTAAAATAAGTACCTACCTAGGTAGGTAATTGATTTTATTACCAACCAATTTCAAGTAGGTAACTAACACGTGCAATTTCTAAAGATTGCCCAATAACGCAATGTTGTTATAATCATGACTTATTCGTCCTAGAAAATTTGCTATCAAAACAAAATTTATAATGAATAAACAGTCTAAGTAGGTCCCATCTTTGATAGGTAATCAAAACAATTAGAATTTGTTATTGCGAAATTTTCACGCATCGGTTCGCTGACTAAACTTTGGACTATCCATTGTCCTAGTTCAGTACAACAGTGCCCAAAATTTCGGGCCAATTAGTTTAATAGCTCTGATATCGTACTGTTGTACTTTCCAATTGACGGTGGACTCTGTACCATCGCGTCATCGCCATTGTTTGCCATAACACTCGCAGTAAATTGTAGCCGGGTTGTTATAGTACGAAGTCTCTTTAGCTGGTTACCATGGATCTGTATGCATAACACGTTGTTTAGTTAGACAAACAGACTACAGCGCTGGACTAATAAGTACTACACAGGAATCTTCGAACAACCATTAACGGCACGGTACTTTAGAGTGTAGGGTTTTTTGGCAACACAATAAAAAAGACAAGACGTCAAAATCGATTGACAGTTGGGACGACAGCGTAGCGGCTCCCATATCTATGGTCGGGACGGGAAGAGGCTGAGAAATATTTTAAATGCGAAAGTACCATTTGGTATGTGGTTCTTTCCTGTATAATTATATGCCATGGTTAGACACCACACTGTTAGAAATATTAAATATCCCAAAATAACTTACCTATATACATATTTACAAGAAAGTTTTTTTATGTTTAAGTTGATTGAGATCAAGAAGCAACGTTTTTGGTAAAAATAAGGATCCGTTTCAGACAATATCCTTTTCTCTATGGACAATACGGCACAACGGCACCTTTCGTAACCACCGTCACAATTATACTCCTAAGTAGTCTGTGGTCACAATGAAAAAGTGTTTTATTACTCACAAAGACAAGTAGCGCTTTCAAAAGCATCGTTAAGTTTTGCAAAGTGTTTAAACTTTGTACTGGCTTGTATCTCGAATCCATCCCATGTTTCTTCACAACTTTCACTTAGTTATTCGGCGCTTTCAATCTCTTGCGCGACGTTGCTTGCATCAAACCAACAACGCCCAAGTGAGTTTATCCAAAAGTGGTAGAACAAACCATATTGCCTATATAATTGGTTGTAGAATAAGCCCTTTTCGGAATGGCATACTTAATATGAATCACTTTGACTTGACAATAACTTGAAAAAAGGTCAAACCAACAAAAAGTTTAAACTAGATCTTCCGTGGTCCGGTCAACTGGACTACGATAAAAAAAATAATCTTCCGTAGTCCGGTTAACTGTTCTATGGAAGATATATTTTTTCCGTAGTCCGGATGACCGGACAACTGAACCGGACCGCGGGCAATGAGTCTTTAAATATAACCTAAGTGTCACAACTATCGCAAGAGTAACTAACTATTTGTATAAAATTCTCCAATTACTTAAAATAAGTACTTACTCCTTAAATCGCGAAATATCCTTTTTTAATTTTTCCATTCTATAAGTCCAGAATACCTACTCATTTTAGGAGGTGCGAAAGTGAATGTTTCAGACATTAGGTTCCTTATTAGCAGTGTTGCCAACCGGGTCTTGTCCAAAGTTACCGGAAATTCATAAAAAAGTAACCTTTTTGTGTGAAAAATAACCTTTTTTATTTTTCCAGTCTGTATTAAGATTAATAATTGCCAGACTTGTTTTTTAGGAGTTGCACTCACTGCCTTACGAACGAAGTTTTGCGTTAGCCAACATTGCGTTCCGTTTCATGTTATTTTCATTAAAAATGAAATCACACAAAAGTAACCTTTCGAGTAATATTACGTAGTAATACCTGAAGGAGTTAAAAATCACCTAAAGTGTTACAAAAGTAACCTTCTGGCAACGCTGCTTATTAGGTATAAAAAACGTATTGTGTATGAAGACCTTTGTCCCTACGTAATAGGAATTTAAATAGCCCTGTTATCTTCTCCTGCCTGTTTGCATATTTTTCTTTAATTATTTTGCAATACCTTGCACCGAATTTTTGCCCTTGACTTTTCTTTGTTGCAATAGGTGTATCTTTTGTTCAATAAAAACGAATGTGATCAATGTTTTGTCAAATAATGAGACCGATAAAATTCAACGAAGTCACAAATTCACTATCAATCAAACTCTGATATTTTCGCAAGAATCTTCTAGATTGCTAAAAATTGAGTAGCATCAGTTTATCTAATCACAAATGTTACACATTAAGGAAAAATTTGTTACTGGTTCGTCATATTTGCACTCATCGTAACTTATGTTCAAACGCCATGCCATATAAAAGTCGTTTCAAAAATATCCTTACATCTACTGAATGAAGTCAATTTTGAGTTTGACATTTTAGGGTGTGCGGTACCTAAAGCTCAACGATATAAACAGCCCCTTAAAGTTAAACTAATTTTTTATTTCAGATGTTACTAGATGTATCAAACATTTCAGGGCTTGATTCTAGGATAAAAACTAACGCTAATAAAACACATAATTGGGTACATAATAATAATTTTTGAAATTTAAGAGGAGGTAGGGCACAGCGACATTTTCTCGTTCTGAATTGGAGCAGCCCGCCTGGGGAGGTACCTCCGCCTTACAGAAGATCGCAGACAAATAACATTATTTGTTGCAAATAGTGTCGTGTTCCTGCGGTGAGTAAGGTTGCCAGAGCTCTTTAGGGGGGAAGGGGGTTCGGGGTCGGCAACGCGTGCGTGATGCCTCTGGTATTGCAAGCGCTCATAGGCTACGGTAACCGCTTACCATCAGGTGGGCCGTAAGCTTGTTTGCCACCTCTGTTGTATAAAAAAAAAAAAAAAAATTGCAAGCTTAAGTAGGTACCTAAATAAAAGACAAGTTATAAAATAAAGCATTTAAAGTAGGTACCTGTGACATGAACGTCATCATTACCTAGGTATGTGCTACACACAGCCAGCGGTCTATTTCTTGTCTAGCAGGAAACAGGTTCTTGTTCAGGAAATAATGTACCTCGCTAAACTCGTTAGATCAAGCCACTTAGTTTAAGATAAACCTGCCTATCTATTATACACAAACATAACCAAAATCCAAATTTTATTACCTATGTTCATTTTTTTTTTAATGTTATACGGAGGCAAATCGGCTTACGGCCCTCCTGATGGTAAGTGGTTACCGTCGCCTATTGACATTAGCAACACCTGGAGCATTGCTAATGCGTTGCCTGCCGAACCCCTCCCCCCCTAAAGAGCTCTGGCAACCTTACTCACCGCAGGAACACAACACTATTTGAAACAAATAATGTTATTTGACTGCGATCTTCTGTAAGGCGGAGGTACCTCCCCAGACGGGCTGCTCCAATTTAGAACGAGAAAATCTCGCTGTGCCCTACCTCCTCCTAAAATCATCATCATCATCATTATTATGAACCGTCTCAAGCGCACTTTGGTGAGAAACTCGGAAATCCACGAATACCTGGAAATTCCAACTGTGAAGGAGGAAGTTCTCAAATACCTACAGCAAAACTTGCTAAAAACCAATTGATAAAAATATGGCAAAGGAGCCATTTCATTCTGGGCCTGGTCCATGTACACTACATTGAAAAATTAGGAAAAAATAGGATATTACAAGAAAAAAACAATTTCATTAATTTGAAGACAAATGCGATGGTACAAGAATAGTTCTTCTGGTAAGTTTTTTAATATGTGAACACTATTTGAAGGCCACCATGTTGGTTTATAATTGGCGTTTGACATGACATTGACATATTTTTCATGTCATCTTGGTTGAATTGATGTTTTTGTTTTGTCAGATAAATGTAGGTTGTCAAAATGACATTTCACGCACGTCCATCCGCCATATTCTTGAAGCGCTGTGTGTTGCTCTCTTTGTCGAAGAAAATCGTAATGTACCTTATAAAGAAGTCAATTTAAATAAAATGACCAATTAAATACGTTTACTTTATTGCTTAGCCATATTTTAGAGTAGTGTAAACAGTGCAGGCCCAGGCTCCATATATTGATGAAACGTCTCTTTTAAACCTAGACCAGATAATCTGCTAAGCTTCTTCCTAACTATACGGTGCCGGTGTTAGATACAATGGAATCACACCCAATAATAATAAACAAATAATAAATAAATATTCCGGACATATCACACACGGTCAACTGATCCCAAACTAGGCATAGCCTGTACTATGGGTACCAGAGACTGATATACATAATAGATATATATTTAACACCCAGACACAGAACAAACATCTGTGTTACAAATGTTTGTCCAGTGCGGGAATCGAACCCGCGACCCCTAGCGCAGAAGGCAGAGTTACTACCAACGGAGCTATGAGGCCAGTAATAGGTACACATCATCCAAGGCAACATCTGATTAAGGCTATACAAGGTGATTCAAAATATGTATATAACCAATTGGCAATAAAGTTTGTTTTTCGACATTATTCAGTGAAAAAACTCGAATGCGAAAATCAGCTCTTTTGGGGTCAAATCAGGTCAAACTCAATAAATGTGCTGTTATAGTTAGCAATCATTGCAAAAAAAAACATTACAGATAGAAATTGCATGAGTTCTCTAGGTACTTCCGTCAATCCTGCAATTTTTACAAAGTACTGTTTCCTGAATCTTATTTTATTAAGCTCTGATTTTGCCTACCTCCGTCCGTACCGAAAGATGTATTTGAGAACGAGGCCAAAATGACTCATCGCTTTTACATACAATCATTTATATTTTTAATCTGCGGACAATTGCTGAAAGGTATCACGATGCGTTTCGGATATTGAACAGTATCCTTTACCATTGCACCGGTTTTGGATTCGTAGGTAACTTAGTTATCGTAACGTTTCGTCACAGATAATATTAGGTATTTTACCGATGATTTTTTTTTTCTTTTTAAATATGTCGTGCGTACTATAGACTTATGGCCTTCTAAATAATAATATAATTTTATCTAGGCTTTATATAATGTTCTTGTCACTGTCACTATCATGTCAATGGAAAGAGATGGCAATAGATTTATTGCCCATTTTAGTTATCGGAGCTTAGATAAATATTGACCCCCTTATAAACCGCCTTAGATTCAAAGGACCGAGTACCTATAGCATAACTTTAGCCCGACCAGAGTCTGAGTAGGGCTGCTATGGAGCCGTTTGTCCCTTTCACACATACATCGACTGGCAATTGTCAGAACGTGACATCGTCTCCTGTAGCTATCAATGGTACTCTGAAGACTCCCTGGACACAACACCATAAACACATTGAATCTCTTTGTAGGTTAATCAGTAGAGTAGTAAGGTACCTTACCTACATGCACGATTATTAAATAAATAGGTACCTATCGAGAGATCGGACAGAACGGGACCTTGGCTCAGATTGCGCCTATCTCGCACGGCCTTAGGTGTAACTTTACCTTTGATTATTTCTTGTGCCTTTGCACCTTCGAGCATTCAAATCATTGCATTGCGGGTAAATAGCAATTGTACGTACCTATGTTGGTAGGGGATTTTACAGGAGTATCAAAAACTGTTAAAAATCATGTATTTTTCTGAAAATCACAATAAAAACCTACCTAATAAGTAGGTATTCATTATATTTATTTATTACACAAAAGGAATACAAATGAATGGCAGTAAATGCCTTTTAACCTATGTTAGGTTTGTCTAGACATTAGGTTCTCGATGATAAATATAAGAAAAATTGTAAACAATGTTTACTTATTTTTTATGAAGAGCAAGCGCATGCAAAGATGACACCGTCTCAGGACAGCTAACAGTATTACCATGGTAGGTAGCTAGGTTAGGTAGTTTCTTATCTAAGTTAAGTATATAGCCTTATTATGTAGATAGGTAACTCGCTAAAGCTGATGAAACAATATTAATTAAGTACCTACTATTAGAAGTTAATGATAAGAAATCGTTACCATACCAACCAGAAACAAAAATCACTGATAAAATGTTTTAGGTAAAATTACTCACTTGTTTATCTTTATCAACTTTGATCCAGAACTTTGATCTTTCAAATCAATACGAATATCATAAAGTGAGCGACAAAAAAATAGTAATTTGAAATTATTATTTTTGTGGCGAAACTTTGTTCTAAGACTTTTGGATATTTGTCATTTTTCATTGAAAAAACACTGCAAAAATCTGCTGTTTCGAGGTCAGATCAGTTCAGTTCAAACTCAATTTTTCAACTGTTTTAGATAGAAATTTCAACTTCTAATTAATAATAATACCTAAGTTATAAAGATGATGAAAAGGCCAAAAATAAATGTTCAGGGAAAAAACTTATTAGAAAAAAAAATATTTTTAGTAATATTTTTCAATTTTTCAAAAATATTGTAACCAACCAAAAAAAAATATTTTGTTTTTTAGATAATATTATACGGTTACGGAACACGCACGCTGTATTCAGCTGCAAAAATGATTTCATAATTTCTGAAAAAGTTGTCGACTTCCGATGCTGTCTGTACGTCATGTGATATTATCGTGTTGATAATGTAGTCAGCTGAATGAGTGACACTTAACTAATACAATATCGTTTGAACTGAGATAACCCAGCGAGATATAGATGCAAAATACGTTAATATAACGTAACCGATAAATGGTCTTAATAATGATATGCATCTTTACAAGTCGATTCATAGCATGTAAACTATCCGAAAAGGGGCCTATCATATCACCAAAAAGAAAGCATTTCAGAGAAAAAAAAACCATTTCGAACTTTTTCAACTGTTTTAGGTACGCCCTCTGTTTTAGTTCGAGTATGTACGAGAAGTTCGATTACTTCCTATTTTTTCTTCATATAATTTATCTTTCATTATTTTTATTTTTTTAGTTTAATCATCCTACATGCTGTATACATTAAATTATAAAAGACCAGACTATGAAAACAAAAAAAAAACATTTCTTTAATTAAAATTATTTCTCTTGTTACCGTTAGTCAAGCAAGAGCAGTTCTACCTGGCGATAGTATCTAATTCAAAAAATAAATAAAGTTTGACATTCACGGGTTTAGGTCAAAAGCGCATCCGGTTTTTATCATGTTGTTGTACTTTTAATCGCTCTAAGTACCTATTAATGGAAGATTATTATCAGAAATTATTTATTAGTGATTACTATTAGGGAGTGGACTCCTCATGAGTTCATGTTAAAATAAATCTCTTTACTATTTTATATATTTTTTTGCTGTTTAGGTTGTGGCTACTTATCAATAGTGCTCTATACAATTAAATAATGACGCCATCTCGTCGGCATTTGATTAGGATTATTACAACTCAAGTAACAACAAAAACTAAAAATGTCTTAAGTTAGTTTTTGTGGAGAACAGGTTTGTCTGGTCAGTTTTCAAGAATAAGTACTTACCGAGTATATAAATTATGATATTTTTGGGCTTTTTCGCTGAGCCACATCGCCCCATTAATAAAAGTTAAATTACCTTCTACTTAGGTATAGTATATCTAAAAAATAATATTTCTATCAGTGGAGTTTTTGGTTTATCTTATAATCTGTTAAAATCATGACCTTCGCTCGACATGCTGTGATGCTATTCGGTCTGTACCACAGGAAAGACCATTACGTTAACACTGCATACGATGACTTATTAGGTTTTCCTAGAGGCTTAACCATAACATGTTAATCACGATCCTTGCAAACGTTCCTACTATGCAAATTAATATTGACAATAGCAACAAACTAATCTGTTTACGCATTTATGTGACACAGGCACACTTGAACTTCACTTGAATAATTATGTGATTAAATATATAAAGGTTAAACAAAAGCGGTCCAAGACTCGAACCTTGAGGTACTCCCTAAAGTAATTTGACGGTACATCGTCGCACGCTGCACTGGTCACGTAATCGTATGCGGGGTAGACAACCGGTCTTACTCACAAAACGAGCGGAAAATTCTATCCTTCTATTAATATTAGATATGTGAAAGCTAGTGTAGATGCTTGTTTGTTACAATACCACCGCCGCCAAATCCGGATGAAAATGGGAACAGATAGATGGGAAGTCTTTTTTTTATGTTCTTGGTGTTGATGAAAATTTATGTGTGCTATACTAGTGTTCTCAAACGGTGAAGGAAATCATCGTGAAACCGTAATTTTCTAGAACCTAAAAATTCGATGACCCTGTCCACGAAAGTAGCGTCTAAGAGGCGTACTTTAATCCTTTTACTACACACTGATTCTTTATTTTCATTCATCGACACGGTCATCTGGATTCAGAGTGGTGGGATTTTAGTTGACCAAGAAATAATCAGTGAAACAAGCAAGGAAACCGCGGATAAAAGTCTGTGAATTTTCTTTGTTACCAGTCTCAGCTTTTCTAAAAGTATAGCTCTTAGCTAAAAGTATTTTAGTGCTGTTTTTCTGGGGAATATTTATTTAGATAGCCAAATGGTTTTTCCGTTCGACATCTTCAACCTTTGCGCAGACTTGATTAGTGATTTTTGCATTTATTAATAACATTTTAATCATTTAATGAGTAATGACTCATTATTACTCATCGAATGACTCCAATTTTTTTCAGTTCTTTATCTTTCGTATGGTATATGGTATGGTATCCTCGATCCACTCGTCCAACACTTGGACTTGTTCTTTCAATAGTGTAATATTGACTTTGGTTTTACATTGCAACTAACAATAAGATAGGTGTTATCTAGTGCACCTATACCCACATTATTTTATATATTTATTCATTCGTTGCTAGAAGATTGGATTTTGTAGTTAATTTTATTTTAGCACGTTCCGGTTCTCGTACTTCATAAAATTCTACTTTTGGAAGAGCTTTTGAAGTTTCACGAGTCTACGTCGTGATGATTTGGAGGATGTCCAAAACCTATACCATTGATAATATAAAACCGTACCTACAGCGCTGTTTCGGCAATGTCATTGGCCCTTTACATCTTAATATAACTTTTGGGGTTTTGAATATTCCGCAAACTAATATTACCGACTCAACGCTCAAACCCACTAACAAACCTCTTTGCATGACACATGTACCGCCATGACCATGGCAGAATACATTATTTGCAACTAACTCTAATAATATGTAATTCAATAAATATTTATCGCATTTGTAGGTAATGTCATTTATTTTCAACCTACGTATTGGTGTTCTATTAATGCTTCCTCAAGACTAATGATTCATGGAATTCAGCTTATTCTAAAACGCAATTTAATTAAATACCTACCATGTGGGCTATTAGGATGTAACAACACAATATTACATGAAACTAATTTATTTTATTTTATTGCCTTGTTGCAATTTACCTGTATTTTATTGCCTTGTTGACACTAAAAACAATGCATCCTTTTGATAGTATAATTTACAGAATGATGTCATTTTCAATTAAAAATTAATGAAAAATAATAAGCATAATGGCCGTGGTGGCCCCAGCTGAAGAATAGACCCCTCCATATCTACCTATCCGCGGATGTCGTAAGACTAAGGGAAAAAAGCTAGGGGATGGGCAGCAGCGTCCCTCATTTTAACAACGATAGCTCTAACTGCGCTCGCCAACCCGCATGCCCAGCGTGATGAGTGTGGGCAAATCCCTCCACATGATAAGGAACTCGCTCTGTCTGTGGGGGAGGCCATGTTCAGCAGTGGACATCGTACGGCTGAAAATGATGATGATGATGATGAATAAGCATAATACAAACAAGTGTATATTTTTCACTTATTGCATTTATCTACGCGTTTGTGTATAACTTATCTTTATTTTCAACGAAATTTTTAGAAATTTCACTCTAGAATCTAGATTATAGGATTAACTTAAATCCAACTTATGTGAAGATAGCTGAAGTTGATACGCGGTTTAGGAGATAACTACTATCGGGCGTGACGTCTCAGATAAAGATAATAAACTTGTGATTATGGTTTTAAATAAATGGGGATCACAATAAGATAGTGTAATTACAAGATAGTGTACTTAGGTACAGTATCTATATTATCTTTATATAATAAACCTATTTTTCCACCTTGTGTGATAATGATAATTAATATAGACCGTAGATCGTCATAGGTACAATTTTCGTTTTTAGTCTGTGGAATCTGTTACATAGATAACATAACTGCAACGAATTTGAAAAAAAAAACTAGTTACTAAAATCACGTGTTTCTAAAACTCACTAGATTAGATATATTACGTTTTGCGAAAATCACATAACATGGTCTACGCCTAATTTTCATATTAACATTCTGATATGATTTCATTGTATGTATTTCAAGTATTTAAACCGTGTTTACAACCCTAAATAAAATTATTAAATTTATTAATGCATCTGGCTACCTGGCGCAGATAATGATCGAGAGATGTCTCAATGGTCGCATCTTTCTCCACAAGTATCTAATAAAAACGGATAGACTCAAAGAGCTGATTGGATTTTTCGTATATTGAAAAAGAAAAACAAAACCTACTAAAAGCCCACTAGGGACCAGTGTGAAGAAAGGCATACACTACAGGCTTCAACTGTCAATCTCCCAAATTTACATTTACTGGGATACTAACTGATGAAACCGATTACGGCAACTATCAGACTTGTTAGTGGGCAATAAGTTACCTATTGTGTTAAAAAAATACCAAGATGGCGGCTTTTGCGCACTAATTTCTAATGCGCATTTTAATCCAGAAGTCCACAAGGACATCGTGATATAAATCTAGGTAAATAAGTAAGTAGCCACGATAATAAATTATTTTGTTTACAGCTTATAGAGGTAACTGGTATGTACATAGATAAATGCGTTTATGGAAATAAGTCCTTTATGCGTACAACGCAATATGGTTTGAGTCTGAATTTACATGTTGTTTATAGATGAAGTTTACTTTGTTTCTGAAGTGTTTTGGACTGTATTATCTCTAATAGAGCTACTGCCTGTATTCATTCAAGGACGGTAACCTTTTGGAATGGGTTGTCGAATCAGATTATGGCTCATAAATGGCTTGACCATTACCCTATTTCCATTATCACTTTAGGTCCGTTCTTACTCCGTTACGATGTTCCTCAGATTCCATACATTGTTGATTTAATGGGCACCTACCCAGTCCTACAAAAAGCTTATTTTTTTTTGCTAAAAAACATTTTTACAAACAATTTGTGAATTTGTAAACCGCGGATTTTTATGCCCAACACTCAAAATGTCTTCAGTTTTTAATCTCACATCACAACTAGGTAAATGGTCGGCGTGGATAACATCATGGCCTATTAATAGAACAAGATAATAATAATATTGCTTCGTAGGTAGGTAGGTATTTGCAGTGCGAATGTCCTGTCTCACCTTCAAAGGCATGATGTGGGAAGAGTTTATTTATATTAGCAGTTTTTTAGCACTGTTTACATAATCTAGTGGGTAGGTAACTTTAAATGTCAAAATGTGATATGTTTATTTCGATTATCTAGCGATGTTGTGTCAGGTGCATATGTACCTACCGTAATTTAGGTAAGTACATATGCACTATGTATACATACCTACATAAAAATTAGCGATAAGCAAAGCAATCGTCGTAACGGCTTATCGAAATTTAGGTAGGGTAACCAAAAACTATGTGAATAAATAACTGAAATCCAAACTTATTGGTTCGCCACGCCAAGTTCATAAAAATGATAGATAACTAGGTTTGTTTGATCTGTTAGCTCTTTTAAGACGTAAATGGGCTATGGCTTTGTCAAACATAATTTAGGTTAGCCACTTGAACGTCCGAGCTCGACAGCTGTCCCCCTCTAGAACGTCCGGCCGCGTGATCGGGATTCCGCGGCGCCGAGCGCATAATTAATTTTCAACAAAAAGCGTGATAACTAGGTAACTACTATAGCTAGGCTTGAATAAAAAATACCTATTAATAGGTAAAATTGTTACATTCAATGTATGTGAAAAACCAATATTTCAACTATCAATCTATTTATTAAAAATAAAAATTTAAACTCGACAATACAGGTTGGATTACAAAAAAAAACCCATTTTGTTTGATGTCGAATTTTTGCCGTAACAGGCGATGGACAGAAGATATTTGTAAATATTCTTGTAGCATTCATTTTGAGGATTACTTTGATATATAACTCTATATAAATAAGGCTAATTAAACAAGAAATACTTACATTTTCAACAACAGACTCACTTCACAAAACACAAAGTTATCAACAAGCTTTTTTTTTTAATTTTCTTCTCAATATTTTTGTTGCCAGGTATGGTTTTCTTGGGTTAGAATAGACGCAAAATTTATTTAAGAGCTATCTAGTGACGTTTTTGGGCAACTTTCATAGAGTTGGACGCAGTTATTATGCAAAAAGTCTACCAGGTGAACGGGGCCGCTCTAGTCGCCCTAACGCTCAACTCAACATTTTTTTAGGCAACTGTAGTCGCCCGAACGTTCAAGTGGCTAGCAAAACATAATTTAGATACGTCAAATAGGTACCTAGACTTTAAAAATGTGAGTAGCTTATAGGCCGCCTATGTCGGTATATTACTCACACGCACGCATCTCATTATAATTATCAACTTTCCCAACTTCGAAATGAAATACTCTCCAAGAACTGCCTTCGGCATCAGCAGTTTTGAACGCCCGCTGCGGACACTAATTTCGACCAAGACTTGCCTTGGTCGACAAATCTGGCGATTTGTTGATAGTCTAGCGCTTACACAAAGCGGTCTCAAGACCGGTCGGTTGACTGATCGAGCGTGGCTGCGCATGCGGCGACCGCGTGATATGGTCGTGACCGAGAGAGGTGAAGTTAGAAAGAGATGGAGAGAAAACATCTGGGATACGGGTTGCGTGCGGCTGTGATTCAATCGTTTTTTACAGCTGTTCTATTTTAGCAAAATAATCCGAGAGCTTTGGACATCGTTAAGTTTACAGTGAATCGTTATAAATGCACTTGGCATCGACCGTTTTTGCCATAATGTTGCAATAACAATGCCCTCGAGTTTGGCGTTATTTCAACGGAGCCGGGGCTACTTCTGTTAACATTTCAATACCTATATTTAATACCTGTCTACCTTCAGCTTGATTTCTAAAAGGACTTCTCACGGCTTGGTAGCGTTAGCTTTCAATTTCATAGTTCGATTGTCCGCCTTATTTACATCATTCATACTAACTTTCTAGATTCAGACTTTCATCGTCAAATATTAGTATATGTACTAATAATTTAGTAAACACGACTACCGACAACAAAACAGCTAACACTGGCTAGCAGTAGGTAAGTAAGTTTAACAAAACAATAGTAGTAATAGTAATTCTATTAAACAATGTTCAATACATACTAGGTAGAGTAGGTAGTACCTACTAGTTATCTTATTGAGCAACGCAAGAGTTAAGAGCTTTAATCAAATTCTTAAGCCCATTTTATCATCGCTTTAAAGGAAGTCCTAGACATTTTTAGTTATATAAAGTTGAAATGAGTCGTAGTATACGGGTCCCACAGTGAGATGGGTCGATGACCTGGGGCCCTGTTGGCACACGATGACTTGCGACGGCGAACACAAGGCATACACAGTACACACACATAGATTGCTCAAAAACAGCCTTACAGAAGTCAACAAACAAGTCTTAAAAAACGATCTCTATTTTAAACGTATAAATGAAAGTTGACACTTTGGTCTTTTGTCATCTATCAACGTCACTTTTATCTGTGTATGTAAATAGATGCGCTTCTCTCATCGCTTTGTCTTGTAAAAACTGGATCAACGAGACATTACCGTACCTACCTACTACCTACACTAATTGCATACCTACTTGTGAATGAAGTCATTATGGTTGCACTTAAACATTCGACTTAAAAATAGATCCCACTTAAGGCTCATCTTTGATCTTTTCATAGTTGTCATACACATAAAGAAGGTTAGAATATAACAGTGCGAACAAACTAATTGCTACTTAGTGCCAAGTAGGTAGGTACTAATTGCGATATTTAGTCAGTTCTTGTTTTTATTAAGTATAACATTTTATTTTTATTTATTAATTTGATTGATTCTTCTAATCGTAAAAACTTGTCAAACTGTCAAACCTTAGCATATTTTTTTTGTCAACCTAGCCTAGCCAAGTACCTACTCCTGGTGGGGGACTTTTTGGAGCACAACATCACTTTGCAAGTTCCCGTGCAAAGTGATGTTGTGCTCTCAATTTATTTTACAAAACTAGTGTTAAATTGAATAATATTATGTGAATATGGTGGTGTTTTGCGTAATATTGTATGAGTAAACCGCACAAGTGAAGTGAAATGAAATGATTGCGTATATCGTCATTTTTCGAGTTGGCGCCAAGAGGTCCCTCGAGGTTTTAGTAATATAGCGACCATCATATCTTACTAAAACTGAACTTGACTTGACTTGACGGTGACTTGACCATGACCAAGAAGTAAAATGAAGAAGAAATGAACGTAAGACTTGGCGGTAAGGCCTAGATGCCATAGCCAGCCCGAAAGGGAAAAAAAGTAAAAAAAAAAAATATAGTGGTGGCGATTTCTTATGCACCGTAAACTTCCTGCTTACGCTAAACTCCAAATTAGCCTAGAACATAATGAATCATTCAACAAATTGAAATGTTTTCCCTTAGTTTCAAATACGTTTCAAAGTTGATCCTAGTGGTTTATCGAAATAAACACTTTTTTGTCTTTGTCTTTGATTATTTCTGATAAACGTTTTACCAGAAAAATGGTCAATTTATACTAACGAACCTATTATAGTATAATGACAGTACCAATTTAATAAAACTAATTTTGCCTCATCCTTGCCCAAGCAACGAGGTCAAGAGCTAACACATCATTAAACAAGTTATTATAAGGTACCTTTAAATAATGTTTATAACTAACCTGGTAATAAAGTGGGAGTGACGGTAATAACATGCCAAGACCACATAATTCTCACACAACGGTGTATCTTACTAGGTGCCTTTGTTTACGCAACCTGATCCCCAAGTGAAACGGTATCTTCTCGCATTGCATTTCAGACAAACAGCCTCGTATCGTGACTCCCGTAAATATTTGTCATCTGATCCTCGCTTTAAGGACACTAAGTAGGTAGGTAGCCTAATAGTAAGTACTTAGTAGGTACATAAAGTCCGCGCTACAAATATCCCCCAGACTGACTGACGACGAAGCGTGAGTGACCCTTATTGCCTATGGTCATACCTACCCACCTATTTTAGTTCCGATTTTGTGCACGAAAGGAGCCTCTGAGGGGTGCACTTTACTTTCACAAAACTGATTCTTTCACCGACGGTCATAGGCCCTTTTCAGGGCCACCATACCTCGACATGTACACTGATCTAATACAGGATTACCGTGAAAGAATCAGTACGTAACCTACCTAGCTAGACAGTCTAGAGTTTAAACTTGGGTAGGTAATATGGACCCGGATTTTGTCTCAGATCAGGTTTGAGAGACACGTAGTGCAATTAATCTTTCCAACTTAAGAACATTGTTATAAAAAATCTCATTCAGTTTATATTATATCATTTTTTTTAAGAATCGGACTTCGCTTTTCTAACTTTATGTAATTTTTTCTAACTTAATGTCATTGTATACCCCTAGCATAAATTTGGTTCATCCTAATGATATTTTTAACCAGCTAGCCGTAAGTATAAATCTCTGTTCTCGAAATAGCTTTGTCTAACTAGTGCCGAGTAGAAACGATTTTTATCTTCTAGATAATTGCCTCATACATGAGGTCATCTTACAGGCCTGAGCTCAGTTGGTAAGTACTGATGTTGGTAGTAACACTGCCTTTTGCGCTAGAGGTCGCGGGTTCGATTCCCGCACTGGACAAACATGATGATGTTTCTCCAGTGTGTGATGAACACAGATGTTTGTTCTGTGTCTGGGTGTTAAATAATATCGTTTATGTAAATCAGTCTCTGGTACCCATAGTACAGGCTATGCCTAGTTTTGGATCAGTTGACCGTATGTGATAATAATAATATGTCCGGAATATATTTATTTATTTATATTTATATCTATTTCTTACCGCCAATTTGTGAAACCTTACCATGCCACTTAATTATTACTTTCGTTGGAATCAAGGTTTCTACAGCTCAGCGCGAGCCATCGGCCACAGCCACATGTGGCCAGTGGAAAACCCTTTTCATTATGATGTGGCCGGTGGCGACCAAACGTGTGTAGCGCAAAATATATTGAAAGAGTTTGAAAATATTTATTTTCAACAAGCGAGTATATTGGAGCAAAAATGTACCATTTTCAAATTTAGGATTCCTTTTTGATCGTATTCGAAAAATATGAACCAACTCGTAGGACTTTCAAACTAGATAAATAGTGCCATCAGCATAATCACAGGCTTACCAACAAGTCTCTAAAATACAACTTTCTCTTAAATATATTGCCAAACTCGTTCACTCTACCCGCCCCTTTAATTTTCTAGAAGAGGTGGGTTGCGCAAATGCAAGGCTAGATTATCATGCCTGACTGATTCACACTGTAGATAGCTAAAGCTAAAACAGCTGTACTGTTTTAGCTTTAGCTACTCTGTGGTCGAGCTTCCTATGATATTTTTGAAGGTGGTAAAGACGTTATTCTTGAAACCTTGGCTTTAGTATTTGTATAATGATCAGAAGTTTAATAGATCAATTTGGGGGTTTATTTTATTTAGTTAAACTAAATTACCAAAGTTTTTGCGTCTAACGAAGTTTCTAAATCGGTTTACGTGACTACTTAATTTACCTACCTACCTACTCCATTTTTTACCTGGCAGCTGAAATTGGGCTATTATTTTAAACAGTCTATTATATTCGGCTAATGTTATGTTTCTTTGTTACAGATATGCGAGAAGCTAGAAATAGGTGCGGAAGCGGACTACTTCGGCCTCCGCGTATCCCCCGGATCAGGCCCCTCAAGATGGCTCAACTTGAGGAACCCCCTCGATCCCCACAGAATCCCTGGAGGACGTCTCGACTTACGCGTCAAATTTTGGGTTCCCCCACACCTACTGATCAACGAACCTACCCGCCACCAGTTCTATCTGCAAGCGAAACTAGACCTTACTGAAGGGCGATTAGTCGTAGCCGATTTGGAAGTTGCAAGAAGGATAATTGCTTACATCGCCCAGGCTGAAACAGGTGACTGCGATTCCGAAGAACCTCCCAAACAAATATACGATGAGTGTGATAAGATCGGACCTCAAGGAGAGAAACCAGAAGACCATGTAGACAAGATCATCGAATACCACTGTGAAATATCAGGAATGAGAGCTTCACAAGCGGAGTACAGACTACTCAAAGAGATATCGAAGCTTGAATCTTTTGGAGAGGAACTTTTCTTCTGTAAACCTATCACACAAAGCAACAACGCCCACAATCTATACAGTCATCTTCTTTACCACATGCAACAAGCTGAAGAGCCCAGAGCAAGAGATGAGCAGGAAATCGATGGTAGTGCGACTGTGGGTTGCCTGGCGACAGGACAGAACGTTGGAGGCTGTGGATGTAGACTCAGTACATGCGTAGGAGTAGGGCCCCACGGCTTAGTGGTGTACAGGCCTGCGTGCAATGGAGAACAAGACATCGGAGTGGAGAAACAAAGGTAAGACATCTCGCATTTCATGACTATCATATTCCTAGTTCAAGAAATACTTATTACTTATCAGTTGCTTAGAGCTTGTGATTGTGTAATTGTGTTCCCTGTAGAATGGTATTTTGGTAATGGTGTCGGTTGTCTGAATGAAAAGCATTTTGATCAATTATGTCGATGACATTGTTAGATACGGTTTCTATTATTACAAAATTTTCGAACCATTAAACGACCAAATTCATTTTAGCTTTATTTTTGGCAGACAGTTCCATCAAGCTGTTATCATATCCGATAGTATGATAGTGAAATGAAAATAATGAAACAAATCGATCAACCAAACAGTTTTTATGCATTTATTATTGATGTTGAATTATTATTATCAGGCAACGCTAGAATAACAATACTCCAGTTCACGTTTACCTCACAATTACGTTCTAATTAGATAAGTTTGTTATTGTTTCATTATTGTTATTGTTCCCATCGAGTTACTTTTCCTTATGTATGTTATAACATAACTTAATTCTTATATAATTATAAAATATAATAATCAACAAAACCGTTTGTTATACGGTTCTATCTAGTTTCCCTCTTAAATTCAGAAGATTTAGTCGGTTTAGTCGTTTTGACCTTGGTCTATTCAAATGATAGATTTTTGCATGCGTATATTGTGTTCTATAATAGTCAGGGTGCCTCAGGGTTGGCGTTTTGAACCATTGTTGTTTAGGCTTCATACCAAAATGGCGCCTCATTATCATAAAATCAATTTGTAATTGGCTTATCAATGCATTGTTTGCTTTGGATCTGCGTCAATTTGCATTGCTATAACAGGCTCTTAGAAACGTTATTTCAAATGATTAGGTCGAACACTTCGCCTACACATTAGAAACGCCAATATTTAGGTAAACATTACTTAATACTTAGCAACTTTTGTCGCAAAAATCAGTCATATGTACTTAGTTGAGTTTTTGCGCTATCGAAGAAACACACTCTTAGCACATATATATAGATATATATGTAGATAGATGTCATAGAACCATCGAGAACTTTCCCCAATTTACCTAGTTATTGTTTAAGCAAAAAGTTAAGTCACGAGACCTCAGGTATTTCTTTTGTTCTATGTGTTTAGTCGTGTTTTTGATTGATCTTAACAACTTTTCTTAGCACATGTCATGACAGATGTCATAGAAACATTATTGAGCAAAAAGTTGAGTCACGAGACCACAGGTGTTTTCTATTGTTCAACGTTTTCAAATACGTAATTATTTATTCCATCTGGGTGTTTGTTTGACCCGAATGCCCTGTTTCAGCAGTTCCTTGTTTATTTCCTTATCTATAAGTGTAGGAGATTCTTTTGAAATTGTCACCTCACCTATCTGTCACCTCTCTTTTACCTGTTAGAAGTCAGATGCTCCTATTAACTGCTCTGTCATTTCTATAATAATTGGTTTGTTCTTTGTGATTAAGTCCAATGCATTGTTAATTACGGTGTATTATCTATCAGTTACTTCTTTGTTTCCAGCATCCCCTACACAGCGATCCACCGCGCGCAATCCGTCCGCCGCCTCTTTCAAATGACGTACGTCACCGGAGAAGGCAACGAGGCTCCTCTGCACGTCAAGATGGCGACCTCGGGGCAAGCTGCGGCGCTGTACCGCGCTGTCACTGAGAAACACGCCTTCTACTGCTGCGAGACTGTGAGGAGCGATGTCACTGAGCAGTTCATTAGGGATTTGAAAGTGAGTTTTCGTTAAAAATATCATCATTATCATCTTAGCCGAAAAGCTGCCCAATGTTCAATTCGAAGCAGTTGATAATTAGGTTATGCCTAACTTTCAGATTGAGGTAGCGTAATTCCGAAGATTAGATTTCCGAAGCTTAGGATTAAAAGAAACAATGGCATCTACCTGTCTTATATCTACTGGCATGGCAGTGATAAACGAATCCACAGCTCCAATTTTGATATCATTGATTGATTGGTCTTTATCTCATTTTAGATCCGGCTCCCTGGATAGGGCGTGATGACGTAGATATGATAGGTACTTTGAGATAGATCTAAAAAATAATACCTAGGTTATTATTATTATAATAACGTAGTAGATTTTATAAAAGAAGTAGGTAGGTACCTAAATAGGTACAACTGTTCAGGGTTTTTAAGAAACAGTTATGGATGACTGTTGTATGATCACTAAAGTAAATTTAATTTACCAAGTAATTAATTCACCCGAAAATGTGTCATTGAGGTAGCGAAATAACATATTATAATGGTTGAGTGTCTTATAAATTTTAATTTATTTGTATAATTAGCAATCTACATGTTGAACTTTGGACTTCAGAGGCGTGGTGATTAAATTAATTAGGTATGGTGATTTCGATTCTAATAATTTGCCGCAGTTACGGTGCATAACAAAGTAACGACGTGGTAGATATTTCGCCTCATGATAGTTTTTTTTTCACCCTTGGTTGCTAGGCAATCATTGAATACCTCGAATAGAGTTGGGGATCAGATGAAATCACAGTGAACTCGGTCCAACACTCTCGTTTTGATAAAGTCATTTCCACAAAAGCAGTTGCCAAAGCATTCCTTTAAAAAAAACGCCAATTGAAAGTGGTTCTTTTGTGTCCCTACTTTACAACCAGATCATAACAGCTTTTCGTCTTATTCCAGGGCACTATAGCGTCGATCTTCAAGGACTCGTCGACTCTCGGCCGTCGGTACGTGTTCGACATCGTGCGCACGTGCCGCGAGGTGCACGACCGGGCGCGCCGCGCGCAGCACCACCGCAAGCACGGATCTGGGACTGAACGAAAGGTAACCAGCATTACCTCATCATTTCCTCTCAGCCTACTCCGTCGACGTCCGCTACTGAACACAGGCCTCCAGAGTGACTTCCTATCACGTGGGAGGAACTTGCCCATACTCACCTCGCTGGGCACGTGGGTTGGCGAGCGCAGTAAGAGCTAACGTTCTTAGAATAGGGGACACCGCTGCCCATCCCTTAGCCTTTTCCCTTAGCCGCCTCTTACGACATCCCGGTATACGATAAGGTGGATATGGAGGGGCCTATTCTTCAACCGGGGCTACCACAGCCAGCATTACCTGACTATAACCTTACTGGCGTTATCGGTTTATCGGATGGGCAGCCTTTGGGAAACTTCGTGATACCGACGCAAATTTCGCAAAGCCTCAAAACGAAAGTCTAAATCATTGAGTGTTGCCAGTATGACATGTGGCACGAGAACTAGGAAGTAGCAAAGGTCGGCAGGTATTCTCCTATTTCATATTATTAAAAAAATAAGAAAGAAAGAAAGAAAAACTATTTATTCGTTCCATATGTACAATTTCAGGTCTTTACAGGCATAGATAATTGAAGAAAATAATATAATATTGTAATACACACCTACCCAGGCAACATACAGACAAAATATATTGTAAATATAAATAAAAAAAAATAAAAAAAAAATAAGTAGTTGGCAGGGATAGGTTGATATTTTATAGAAAGGAATGAAAATTATAGTAGGTGGGTGCATGTACCTGTGCGTTATATGGGACAAATAGGCTCTAGTCTCAGCATAAGCTACACCAAACTTGGAAGTACGGTGCAGCGCTGGTTTTCAGACTAGACCTAATAGTATAAAAATAGGTTCTTTCCTCTGTGTTCCCCAAGCATGAAGATAGAATCCTAAAATCTCCGATCCTTAAAATATCTAGCAGGGTAGAGCATTTCATACGTGACAAGCTATAGGTAATAATGGTTTCCACAAGATCTTTTCAATCACGGGCTTTTTTTAATTTCATGTACTTTAATTTCGTGTTCTGTTGTCCTCAGGAGTCCCGGGCCCGCTCGCGTAGTGCTGGCGGCGAGGCGCTGGCCTGCCGCGTGTGTATGGACGCGGGGATGGATACGCTCTTCCTGCCGTGCCGCCACGTCGTCTGCTGCCAAGATTGTGCTCCTAGGTAAATAGAATTGATCTTCAGTTTCTTGCATTATCATTCCATGTATGAAATACGGTAGTTGCATTGCCTACCATTTAAGTTTCATCACTGGGGATGGAAATAATCGAATACTAATTTATTCATGCTAGGGGGACTGAAACACGAAATGTTGTTCGAGAAAATTATTTTTTGGGCTATGATAGAGAACCAAGCTTTGCTAACCACAAACCGATGACATAGGGCCATCCTGTAAAGCTTTCAGCATTTCTAAACATTTCATGATTGAGTGTGCCTGAATGGCGTGCGCGCGGCCATCATGGATGGAATAAGAAACCGCCATTTTGATTGAATAGCTCTAGTCAATGTGCTGCCCTCTGTTGAGATTGATTGATTGATCATTACTACCCCAATAGAGACGTTTCATCAATATATGGAGCCTGGGCCTGCACTGTGTACACTACTCTAAAATATGGCTAAGCAATAAAGTAAACGTATTTAATTGGTTATTTAATTTAAATTGACTTCGTTCTAATGTACATTAAGATTTTCTTCGACAATGAGAGCAACACACAGCGCTACAAAAATATGGCGGATGGACGTGCGTGAAATGTCATTTTGACAACCAACATTTATCTGATAAAACAAAAACATCAAATCAAACAACATGACATGAAAAATATGTCAATGTCATGTCAAACGCCAATTATAAACCGGACATGGCGGCCTTCAAATAGTGTTCACATAGTAAAAAACTTACCAGAAGAACTATTCTTGTACAATCGCATTTGTCTTCAAATTAATGAAATTGTATTTTTCTTGTAATCTCCTATTTTTTCCAAATTTTTCTATGTAGTGTACATGGACCAGGCCCAAAATGAAATGGCTCCTTTAACATAATAATTGTTCTTTGTTACAGATGCAATCGCTGCCCACTCTGCCGTTGCGAAATTGAAAAACGCATGCACATATTCCTACCAGTAGAGTACGAGAGAAACCAAGGCCTCATTATTAAATGAGCAAACTCTGCTTGATCGTTGACTTGATCGCTGAATTTGACTGACAATCGCCCGTTTGAATGAATGGATCGATACGATTATGGGTTACGAAAAGCAGGAAAAATTTGAAATTCGAATTTCGAACTGGTGTTTATGCTCAGACAACCTCATTCTTGGAGTATTTTTTAGTCTGTATTCGCTTTACCTTATTTTAAATCGTGGCCTTCTGAATGTTATTAATGGTGGCCTTAGTGTGTGTGAGGTCTATTCTTTGACTTGGATAAAAAAATGCATTTCTAATTACGTATGAAAGATTCATTTAGGTAGTTTAGGTACCTACTCATTCTTACATAAGTACTAGGTACCTAACCATTAGTATCCATTGTAGGATTTCCTTCGTTCTAGAAGGCAGTAGTTAAGTATTAAAAATATGTTGTATAGGTAGGTACGTACTTACCGAATTAAGTACTTACCTACCTTAAACTGGGTAATGAGTTTAAGATTGTTATGGTAAAAGCGTATCGTTGAGTGTAGCGAAACTGGTAACGATGTATTTATTATCACTTCACATCACCATGTTACACCCACACCGCAGAATGGCAGCACTACACTAGGGTATTTCGTAATGTGTAGTGTTGTATTTTAGAGTAACAATCTAACTCGCTGCCCTGCAGTAAACTACATACTTAGTTCTAACAAAATTAAATCGACAAGCATTTTCAAAACTACTTGTTTTCATCAACTTTCTGGTAATTGCTAAATCACTGCTAATAAGCATTTTTTTTTCTTTATCTTCCAAGATTTGTGTCTATTGTTAACGTCACATTGTAAAATACCTACCTTCTTAATGTTTGGTTATATTTCTACGGTTGTAATAAGTTTAATAGGTAGGTATGAATATTGATGAACATTTCAAGTGAAAATAGAAGCCTATTTTATAATGTATAAAAGTAATTGCGTAAGACCTATGGTCTATAAGTTTTATTAAGTTATATTAACACCAAGAAAAAAAGAATACTTTACTCAATAATAAAAATATCAAATAAAACACTGTTGTTTTTTTTATTTTATCGAAACTGTAGTGTATGCCTTACACCACGCTGGTTCCTAGCAGGACAACTCCCTCGTTATTATTATATCACATAATAATATCTCACAGTAACTTCCCGCGCGCCTGCTCGTACCGGCTTGACCACAGACTGACTGACTCCCAGAGAGTATGCATCCATCTCTCCATCTCAGGTGTCATCTGTTATCTGTCACTGTCAGTTGTCCCCCGGAGACAGCATAAGTTAAGGAATGCAGGTATCCTTAAATACTAGTCACTACATCCCTTCCTTGTTAAAATAATTTTAATGAATCTATTTTCGATCACCATAACTTTCGCTAGAAGTAATGCTTTGGCGAGTAGACAGATTCTACCGACCCTCACTACCGTTCTTAGCTTCTATTAGACAATTCAACTACCACTGAAATAAGGCGTGTTATTTCAAGTAATACCGCGTGATACCCACCCCACAGTGGGGGTATTGCTTGATAATTCGATGACACACGAGTCGGTAACTGAACGCAGCCCGTTCGTGAACTTCAGATGCCAGTAGCAGGTCAATATGACTGAGCTATCGTATCACTACGATGATGAAAGTATGGGAAATAATAATAATAATAATCTTGCGCATTATCCCTTTCGAGAAGAAGCCTGTAATGAAAGCCCGGTTACCCGATGTATACCCAATAGCCAGATCATTTTAATCACTAGTAGGTACATTTGGACATCCATACCCTGATCATAACTTAGAACCTACTACGCCTCTACCTCTCTCCCTCCTTTTTCTTATTTTTTTTCTACTTCTTTTTTTTATGAAAATGACGTATATACTAATTGGCCCACCGGATTCTTGTAGTTTAATAGGAACAACCACTTACAGAACATCGAAGTCACAGCAGTCTTGACCTAACGCCAGTATCTCCTGTGCCGTCAGGTATAAAGAATCAGATATCAGTTCGTTATAATATACAAAAATCTCGTAAACCATTTAAAACTGAACAAAATTGGTCACTAAATTTGCTACTCAAACATGGTTAACTCCTTGGTCCACCGCTAATCAATTTGTTGGTGTGCCTTTAAGCAAGGGCTATTTAACCCCTTTGGTCCACACTTTGCATCCAATTTAGTGGAATACCTCCCACAACCAATTGAATGGCAAGCCCTTTGGTTCACACTTTGCATTCAATTTAATAGAACACCTTCCCCAGCAATTTAATGCTGGACGTCTGACCAGCAACCTTGCAACCAATTTAATAGTACGGCTTAGTCAGACTGCCGCCAATCCAATGACACGCCGTGCCACCAATTTAATGGTACGCCTTCCCATCAGCACATGTGCAACCAATTTAACAGTAAGCCTGCGCTCGACAGCGTTCAACCAATTTAATGGTAAGCCTGTGTGACCAATACTTGCAACCAATTAAATGGCAAGCCTGTGTGACCAATACTTGCAATGCAACCAACAAAATGGCAAGCCTGTGTGACCAATACGTTTGCAACCAATTAAATAGCAAACCTGAGTGACTAAATCGATTATCTTGAACGTTAAGCTACCTTTTCTTCCAAAAGTTGCGGTTTATTTGAGAAATGCTGACTATTTATTGTGCTCTTGAATATAATGAGTAGTAGTTTATTTAGATTACCCTTTATTTAAACAGGGTTCATAATCAGGCCCACATGATTCTAACATGGTATTAAGCGTTCATACATCTATGGTCTCGTTATGTACGTATTTCGATATTTGTTACTATTATCGAGTCGTGGAAAGATGCTTTAACGAATTATCTTTCAAAACAAAATTTAGGCATATCGAATTTCCAATTCTCATGCATGACAGTAGGCATTCGATTTGACGAATGTTCACTAGGGCTTGCAAATATTCGAAACTGTAGTATTCAACCATTTTTTGGTGGTATTCGAATATTCGATTGCAAGCCCCAATGTTCACTAAAACTCGCAATAGTGTCGGTCGAGTATGAACACACCCTAACAACAACAATCCCGAAACACTTTTCATGAAACCACGTTTAGCGTTTGCCCGGCTGGCTGTCTTCTCAGGAGTTCAGAATTGTTAGTAAAACGACCACAAACACTAGACTTTTAATTGGACATACAAATACACTTTTAACACAAAATAACTAAATATAATATAAATAAATATTCCGGACATACCACACACGGTCAACCGATCCCAAACCAGGCACAGCCTGTACCATGGGTTACTGTATCTGTGTTAGTCACAAATGTCCGTCCAGTGCGGGAATCGAACCCGCGACCTCTAGCGCAAACTAACGGAAAGCAATTAAACACGTAAAACCAAGGAAAGTTCTCGAGCCGAATCTTCAATCGCGGAATCGCGCGGGCCGCCTTATTCTTCCTCACTCGCCGCGCAATGGTGCTAGTCGTGTAGGAACCGTGGCGCGTAGGAGAGACAGAAGTGTCGTCGTCGCCCTCGGCGCGGAATGTTGCATTTGAATTCAAATAAGTAGACTGATTAGAACCGCGCACTATACACGTTACAGGTTTTGTGAAACACAAGTGTGGTCGGGCAGTACTTTTGTTTTGCCGTTGATTCTGAAGATTTATCTCTAAGATTGATTTCTTGTACCAATCACCTAGATATTACAACGCTGCTGCGTCGCCGCCACTCTGCGCCGCGCTGCCAACACGCCGATGACACGACAGCGCCGCCGCCGTCTCGTCGTCCGACTTCTATATTTTGTCTTCCTTCATCCAAAGTATGAGTTTATGGTTCATAGGTACTTCTTTGTGATCTTATCTCAACTTAACACGTTCCTCCGTTGATGTACCTTATACTAAAGAATATCCACTGTTACTAAACCATATTGTTTTCTGAAGTTACTTCCACCAATTATCGTTCTTCACACATTATCCATGTTGATGTCCAGATAAAATTTCACCGCTTCATTTTTCCGGGAGTCCTTACTTCTGTTTATGCTATTTGACCATCCACTACCTCTTCGTCAAATAAGTACGTAGATAACTGCCATCGTACCTACTTACTTGAGTTATACCTACTTATAGTATCTATCTATGGCCTCTTGGTGCCGCTACTTATGTATGTGCGGACTACCCTAGTACTGCCTCGTCGCGTCACCAGATCTAGTAGTTTAATAAGTTGTATACTCATATATAAAATCTTTAAACATTTCCATTCTTAATTTAAAACACGAAAATTTGAGTTTAAGTTTTCTTCCATTTTCAAAACTTTACGCAAGGTTTATGGTTTTATTTTGGTTTTGCTAATACCTAAGTACTAACAAAATGATTCCTCAACCATGCAATTATAATTAGGCACTTATCTTCCTCTCCTTTATTGTGAACCTGGCGACAGTTTATATATCGCCATTGACCTCTAGACCGCCACCATCTCGGACACAATAGAAAATCTATTGTCTCGTGTAAATCTGTGTTTATGCAGATAAGGTGTTAATTACAAAGTACATAAACTTATACCTATCATGTAAATTACAGGTTAAGCACATATAATACATTGTATACATAGAATGAGCTCTTATAATGGTGGAAAGTCATTTACCATTTGTCATGTGTTGGGTATCTTATCTTTCAATTAGAATGTTTTGCTCTGATAATGATATTAAGAAGCCAGGATAACAATATGAGAGGAAGTTTGTGCTTTTTTATTTCTACATTCTATTTGCACTCTTAATCACTAATTGTCACTAGGTAATTGAATTCTAGCATGTTTGAAATTCTGTTTATTGACAACTGTACCTACATCTGCCAAGATGCACCAGTATAGATAGCTGAATCGACCACAAACAGTACAATTTGCATAGACAGAGAGCTATTGAGAACCCATGATTCAAGGCAACTAAACTGTTACCTATGTTAGCTGTCCATACCTGGTCAATATACCTACTAATTTACTAGGATTACTCTAGCTACCAAGAGGATCTCCTAATGTGCCTCAGGTAGGTATGTTAACTTACCTAGTTATTTGGTACTTATATTATTAGTAGGTAGCTAGCTTCTTTAGGTACCTACTGACTTATAATTAACCGGGATATTTCAAAGAAGTAAGTTCTTTTAAATACTTACCTTGAGTATTTTTTGAACAAGAGTATTTCCACTATCACTGAACTCTGCCAACAGTTGTTTGAATAAGCAAGTAACTAAATGTTAACATGTTTTTTCTTTCAAATAATCCATTCTCAACTCAGGAAAATTTGGGTTTAATTTTCCTTTTATTTTCAAACGTATGGTAGGAAGGAATTGGTACTTTAGTTCTTACCTACTCAAATAATTTGTACACATATACTAGGTAAAAATACTTTGAGAGTAGGTATTATCTTGTAGGTAAGTAAGTTCCAATCATCATCCAGGTATATTACCAGTAATCTTACATTACCTACCGACCTCTTCATTTAAGGCCTTCATTCTTATTTTGAAATGGTAAATTAGTTCCATGATTGTTTCTGCAGTTTGTTTTACACGCATCACTTTCAAGTCGCACCCATGATAACAACTAACCCCCATACTTATAAACGAAACGCAAGCAATGCTTAAAAATATCCCCGTCTGTATTATCACTGCTTGTCAATAGCAAGAGATGGCAATACCTTAGCTCAGCTCCCATATCTATGACCCCAAGCATTGTCCATCCCTTATCAGATATTTATAATTAAGGCTTCAGATTTTATGCTCCAAAGTTTGTTTAACCCCGCATGATATTACTTTCAATAAAGGTTCTACATTAACCTTAATTCCCATACCTTTTATAATTTTTTTGAAGAAAAAAAATATTTTTCATTTTTACAAGGATCTTTGGTAGAATACACCAACCGTCTCGTGCCAAAATGTTTGGCAAAGAAAAGATAAAAAAAACTATGCTTTATTTTTGCCTTTTCTATCAGAAAAACACTAAATATTGATTCTTGAATCCTTGTAGCATAAAAATGAACTAGATAACCAACATAGGATATCACAGTAGGTATAATTTGCAATAAGTTAGCCTACACAGGATGGTGGACAACTTTTTGTGAAATTGTTTGTTTGACCGATTCGTACTTATGTTCTCTAGATTATACATAAATACCTCGTTATCCTCATCGCCATTTGTAGTGTATGCCTTACACCACGCTGGTTCCTAGCAGGACAACTCCCTCGTTATTATTATATCACATAATAATATCTCACAGTAACTTCCCGCGCGCCTGCTCGTACCGGCTTGACCACAGACTGACTGACTCCCAGAGAGTATGCATCCATCTCTCCATCTCAGGTGTCATCTGTTATCTGTCACTGTCAGTTGTCCCCCGGAGACAGCATAAGTTAAGGAATGCAGGTATCCTTAAATACTAGTCACTACAGAAACCACCTTACCATTGCATAGTACTAATAACCAGCGACGAACGGAGCCTGTACGAAGCGCGCACACTCTTATACTTTCACCAAACTGGCTCTCCCACCAACAATCATTGGCCCTTTTCAGGACCACCATACCTCATCCTTGTCATTGACCTGAACACGCTCCATGTGCAGCTATGAATTAGGAAATCTAGGTGCAAATACATTTTATGTTAAAAGCTAGTTTAAACACGTGGACACATGCCCCATGTATGGTGAATCACTGAAATCTCAGAATGACCCATATGAGGGGCACGCTCAATATAGGTAATATATTATAGGTTGACCAAAAAGAACCAATAGCTATCTCCGAAGAAGCTATTTCCGGATGGACCTGTATCTACTACATGCATCGTGAATCGTGCAGGTGGGTTGACGCCTGGATAGGATAGTTCGTCAAAAAGTGCAACGAGAAGTTAGTTGATCATTGTGATATGTCCGGAATATTTATTATTATTTATTATTATCATATTTCGCGTGGTGATTGAAGTTACCATTATTAGACATCTCGCTCTTTATACTTTTCGTTAGGAACTCCTTTAGCATAACTGTCCCAGACTCTGCTGATTCTGTGCAGTAGAAACTGAATGCTGTGTTTACGCGTTAAAAGAGACATCTATGATCTATGGTTTGGATTAAATTCAATTTGGTTGATAAAAATGAAACATAGATGGCGCTTCTATAGATATTTAAAAATACGTAACTAATTATTTAGAAATACTACTACTAGTTACTAACATGGTATCTGCATAGTAAATTACGTGACTTATGGTATATATCTTGGAATAAATAAACTGGAAATGTGGAATGGAATAACTTTTATAAAAATAATTTCTATTGTCTATGGTTTATGGTTTTCAATGCTGCCAGAACTTACCGAATACCCGAATTTGGGGAGTATTACTAATTTCAAAATCTAGTTTGTGTGCTTTGGTACTTAAGTATGTATTGGTATGTACATAATGTAAAGGTAATAAGATCGGCTGCGATGGAAATCTAATATATACGTTTAATAGTTAAATGTCCTTCGGATGAAATTATGTGTCGGTGTGTAGGGATGACGCCAGATTACAATATATTTCCAGAAGACTCAAACAAATTACCTGCTCCTTGGCCTACGTGTTTCTTGAAAGCGCGCCACTTCACACCGCCTTGGTCTAGGCAGCCTTATTGACTAAATAGCTAATTAATGTGATTAGATTATGGGTCGGACGGTCTTTACCTACTTACAAACCTTACAATCACCCACCGCGCTATTAGGCAAACAAATGAACGAGTTTTCATTTTTTTTTAATAATAATTTAGTCATTTTGATTCACAACAATTTCTTTGTGGTGATAGGATAAAATCACGCCTATTTCTCAAAGTAGTCGGCAGAGACTATGGCCTTCCACTTGCTACGATCCTGATTTATACCTCTTTTGCTTTATTCCCCACATCACATCAACTTCCCTGTATTTAACCAGTATTTGTGAGAAAACCCAAATAAACAATACTATTGAGGTTGCGAACTCTTCATTATTTTCGCCCACCCGAGCTACGCGTCAAGGTTAAATTATTTTGTGGAATAATATTATTAATAATAGGTATAATCAGGTAATTGTATTCAGTGCTAGTAACACTGCCCCCTGCTCGTACGAACGCAAGATGGCTGCCCGATTTGTGTGAACGCAAGGACAAGTAGAAAAGTGTTATCCGTTTGTGATATTTCGTTGGTTAGTTGTGATAATAAGTTTCTAAATGTAATAAATATTCTGTGTGTGTGTTTGTTAAAGTTTCCGTGCAATATCTGTTGATTTTTTTATGGTTACAAAGTAGTTTGTGCGATCTGACGATCGGATGGATAAAAAATGTTCTTCGTTGAATTGTGATTATTTATGCAGTGATACATCTTTCTGGATCGCTATGACGCTCGTGGTTGGATGATAATTGTTATTTCGCGTGAGTACAATCTTCTTTTTTGTTTAGTGTAAGTTTGTAGGTCAAAAGTTGTGAAAAATTTCGTCACTGTAACCTAAATGAGTGCACAGGGGCTTCGTAAGTGGCGTGGCGGTTTGTTTGAGGGGCGCCGGGGCGCCGGTGACCCGAGGGTTCAAGCTTAGTTCACAGCTGTTTGTTTCACACAGTATTTCGGTCTTTATCTCGTTGGCATCACAAGTTTTGAACGTAAACGAAGTTTGAAACTTCGTTATCAACAGCAGATGTTATATTTATCGTGGTGGCGAGTCGTGATTACATTAGCGCTTTGTAGTTTGTTTGTTCAATACCGTCTCGTATGACGATTAAATATTTGGCTTTACGAGTTACCTAAAGTTTGCTACGAAACTTAGGTAACGCGAAAATCAACTGGCGAATTCGTACCTATTTTGTCTCGGAATTTGTGAATCTTCAACTATTACATAGTTCCTTTTAAACGGGGGTAAACAGGGGTTCCCAAAGTAGGGGGCTCTAATCACATGGTGGGCGCCGAGACACGCAAAGCCACCTTTATGGTAAAACACATTCCAAATACTAGATTCATTTTTTATTTTTACTTATTTATGCAGAATAACTTAAACTGAACTTTTCACTCTTCTAAGTAACGCCATAAGAGCAAGCCACGGACTCAAATTGTTCTGCTACCAAACATGATTTTGAAAAGATGGATAAACATTGTTTTGGGTGTAAAACTGATCTACTAATATATTCAAAACTAGCTTGCACCAGTGGCTACACTCTCGTGGTACCTACATAAAAAGTAGCCTCAATGCTATTCTAAGGTAAATAGCTCTACATCTTCCAAGTTTCATCGAAATTGGTCTAGCCATTCTTGAATTATAAATTGTTTCACTCAAGAACAAGTAACTCATAACTCAAGAATATAAAGTTTCACCATTGTTTTATAGACAGGTTATAGATAGGTATATAGGTATTACAGAAACAGAGCTCCAATTATTTTAACCATTTTCCATTTTGTGAAAAGGCATTTCTTGTTGTTGTAGCTATAAAAAAACGTAATTTTTCAAACAATTATGGTTATGATAATAATATACAATTTTACCTATTTTTGTTCCAGCCTCATCTTATCCTATTTCCTGAAGCCCATGATCCCGTTCCTAGCACCTATCCTGCTGAACACTCCACCAAAGACCTGCTTTACCCGATCCAAGCTATAATTTTCTACTGCTTAGCAATACAGTGTGTATTTGTGGTGTCAAAAGCATTAAATATTATCAAACCTATTTCTTACAATTTCATATTACATACAGTATAGGGTCTTACTAATACATTTCAATTGATCAGCTGTTTTTTTTTTTAATCTTTGTTTCTTGCCATCTGCCCGAATGGGTATGGCAGGGCCCGATCAGCTGAACTTTCAACATGGTCATTTTTATAGATGTGTGACCGCTAGTGGCATCTAGCCGAGCACTTCCATATTTCAGAGGGCACATTAAGATATACAGAGGCCTTCGAGGTTCTTAAAACTCGGTGATTGCAGTTAGCAACTAGCTCATTAACATACCACACAACATCCTGCTATTCAGCATTACATTTTAACCTATTTTATAGGGCATCTGTACCCTTAATGATATTAAGTACAGATTAGACATTCCATTTAAAACACGCTCCAGTGTAAAGGAAAACAGCAGTCTAAGGTACTAAAAACGATTAAAGTAGGTTGGTAGACCAAAATAGTAGATAGCAAAGATCATAGTAGAAATATTTCATTGTCTTTGATTGTAGATAGGTATTAGCCTCATACACAAGCAGTCGCGCAACGGACTAGAGATCTATGCTTAGAGTTAAACTACATGATAAAATCCGTAGAAAGGAAGAACGATTTATTTATTTGACCCACAAGGCAGTAAGTAGGTAGGTACAAAGAAAAATACTTATACTTGGGGAGGTACCTCCGCCTTGCAGAAGATCGCAGCCAAATAACATTATTTGTTTCAAATAGTGTTGTATTCCTGCGTTGAGTAAGGTTGCCAGAGCTCTTTAAGGGGGGAGGGGGTTCGGGGTCGGCAACACGTGCGTGATGCCTCTGGTATTGCAAGCGCTCATAGGCTACGGTAACCGCTTACCAACAGGTGGGCCGTATGCTTGTTTGCCACCTCAGTTGTATAAAAAAAGAAGAAAAAAAAACCTAAGTTATACAAAAACACACATGAAAACAAAAACATAGGTAGGTGAGGTGATAGGTAGGCTGAGTATGCGTTGTGTGGGGCAAATGAGTCCCGTCTCAGCATAAAGCTGCACCGAACATAATATGTACGGTGCGGCGCTGGTTTTCAGACGGGGCCTAGGCCACGTGACGTGACGAACATCAATAAACATAATATTTATAGTAGGTATATAAAATGGATAGAAGAACCAAGGTCACCGACATATCTCTCAGAATTAGGTAGTAAGTTGAAGTGGCAGTGGGCAGGCCATATAGCTCGCAGAACGGACAACCGTTGAGAGTAAAGGGTCTAGAATGGTGACCACGAACGGGGCGACGATGGACCGACGACATTGTTAAAGTTGCGGGAAGTCGGTGGAAGGAAAAGGCTCAAGACAGTTCGTCATGGAACTCTGGGGAGGCCTATGTCCAGCAGTGAACTTCTACAGGCTGATGATTTTTGGAACATTTACATGTCAATGACACAGTAGGTAGGTATTTGCAGTTCGACAATTACGCCATTTATGGGCTAACTGTACTGTTTACTGCCAAAAGCATTTTAATTGGCGAATAAAAAGATTTCGAGTATACATAGAATGCTCCGATTTTTTGTAATAACTGTACATTTGTATTTTATGATTTCGCGATTATCCTGCTGATAAAACGATAAAACAGGTCAAGCCCGCTTGACGGTTGCGTTTCGCCATACATAATTTACTAGCTTCCGCCAGCGGCTTCTTATGAAGATATAATATAAGAAAAGTTGCCTATGTGCTATTCCAGACTATAATCTGCCACTGTGCCAAATTTCATCCAGATCCGTTCAGCCGTTCTAGCGTGATTGAGTGACAAACCATCTATCCATCCAAATTTTCTGACCGATTTTAATGGCGTTGTTCACCGACGACTGTGTACACGAAAGGAGCCTCTAAGAGGCGCACCTTAATCCTTTCACTACACTGATTCTGTCATCGATCATAAGCCCGTTTCGGGGCCACCATACCTCAACCTCGTCACTGACCCAAAACAGGATGACCAAGAAAGAATCAGTCACCCTGAAGAAGACTGCCGACTGATGCATCAAAATCGAACGTAGATGTTGTAGCAGAGTACAGGTACGGCAACCAAGTAAAGCTCAAAGCCAGGAGCTGGCTTTTGGAGCAATCGATCTGAAGGGGCATCGCTAGTCGATGTCCAGTCCAGCTTTTTTCAGCATTTAAAACAGTTGTTAGGCGAGTAGGTTTATTTATTAGGTCGTCCTAATTGTAATCGGAGGAGCTACGGCCGTTGGGGCAAAAAGGTTCTAGAGAAGACCGCGCTCCGGAAAGCGATACGTAGGAGCGGCCCCCCGATAGACAGAAGACCTACTTGAGGTTGCTGGGAGCCGTTGAGTGTCGTGTCACTGGTACTTTGTTGGTCATTCTGTATTAGGTCCGTGACCAGGCAGAGGCCCCTTCTAATAAGAAGGGGCCTGAGAAGGGCCTATGTCGGTGAAATAATCAGTGTAGTGAAAGGATTGAAGTGCGCCTCTAAGAGGCTCCTTTCGTGCACATGTCCTCGAATTTTTAGGTTCAGGACTACCCGGCTTCCTCTCGATGTTTTCCTTCACCGTTTGAGAAAACTAGTATGCCCTGTTACTGTGTTATTTTATAAATTAAGATTAATGGAAATCGTATTTTTGTACTTGTCTTCCCGCGATACTGGCTAGACCTAGTGCGCGGGACCTCTAGTAACTTGTTTTGTTTTATTGTTAACTTTTTGGTAAATAAATTTATTTGTATTTTTATAAATCTACCGAATAATAAATCCATCGGTGCACGACCGCGATTCGAACTCACGACCTGTGGATCGGAAAGCAGGGCCACTTACACCACTAAACCAGTGCTCTCGACTACCGTCTTTGGAACTCAATGGGGAGGGCTTTGTTCAGCAGAGGACCTCCTACGACTGTAATGATGAGTCAAAGTCAAAAGGCTTTTAATTCAATAAAATCACTAGGATCACTTTGAAACGTCTTAAAAACTAGGTGAAGCTATGCCTGTTCCTCGCGACCAAGCCTAGAAGAATCAGGCAACAAACACTAATGATAATTATGACTGAGTTTCTTGTCATTTGCTTCAAGGAACTAACTATAAACCGCAACTGAATAGTGTTTATTTAGCCTATTAAATTAATTAGCCAACAGTGCATGGGCTCTGCCCCCTGAACCCTGCATCCGTTACTGCATCCGGCCACGCACAAAATATGCTAAGTTTTGACCTCAAAGTCGCCGAATTTTTAGGACAATATTCATTCAGTACTACTTAATATGGGGTGTAAGGGGTTCCAGATAACACCTTTCGGAACCCAAGACAACCTCACCGGCACGTGGTACACCCTGCCGATCAGCGAATGAGGCTCTGTCGCTCCACCCACCAACCCGCACTGGACCAGCGTGGTGGGTTACGGTCCAATCCCCCCTATGATAGGCAAAAATAAAAGACGGCCCCCAGTCCCCGGCAGCTCCGCTATTCCTGGTACTGGTAGCAGCCACGGTAACGGCGGAGCAGGGGGTGCTAAGAATCCCCGGCAGAGGCCCAGCTACCAACCCCCACGAAACCTGGACCTGGTAACATTCAACGCACGAACGTTGAGGACCGACGAGAAGTTGATTGAGCTGGAAGAAGTAGTAAGTAAGTTGCGCTGGGATATCATAGGATTATCAGAAGTCCGAAGAGAGGGGGAGGACACGATAATCCTAAATTCCGGCAACTTATTCTACTACCGGGAGGGAGATCAGCTATCCCAACACGGTATAGGGTTTCTCGTTCATAAGTCCCTTGTCAACAATATTGTAAAGATAGTGAGCGTTTCGAGCAGGGTGGCATACCTTATACTCAGAATCACCGAACGGTATTCGCTGAAGGTCATACAGGTATACGCCCCACACTCGAAACGCCCAGACGATGAAGTGGAGGATATGTATGACGACATTTCAAATGCCATGCATGCCTCGAAAACACACTTTACAGTTGTGATGGGGGACTTCAACGCGCGGCTAGGCACGAGGAACGGCGATGAACTGAAAGTGGGGCAATTCGGCTTTGGACAGCGAAACCAAAGGGGCCAGCGTTTGGTCGACTTCATGGAGAAAGAGGGACTCTTTGCGATGAACTCTTTCTTCAAGAAAGGACCGTCCAGAAAATGGACGTGGCTGCACCCCGGTGGTTACAAAAGCGAGATAGATTTCATCATGACGACCAAGAGGCAAATATTCAATGATGTCTCTGTGATCAACAGGGTCAAAACCGGCAGTGATCACCGTATGGTTAGAGGCTCATTGAATATCAACATTAAGCTGGAAAGGTCTCGTCTGATGAAATCTACTCTTCGCCCAAGTCCTGTCCAAATTCAAAATCCCGAGAGCTTTCAGTTAGAACTCCAAAATCGCTTCCAAAGCCTGGCTGAATGCGAAACAGTGGACGAGCTGAACAACGGGCTAGTGGAAATTGTCCAAGCGGTTGGGTCGGAGTTCTTTAAGACCCACCGTAAAAATAGAACCCAGAAACTCTCTGAGCACACTCTTAAACTCATGGCTGTGCGAAACGATATGAAGCTGCATTCTTCAGTGGACAGGTCGAAATACGGCGTGCTCAATAGACAGATCTCTAAGTCCATGCGACACGATTTGCGCCTTTTTAATACAGCTTGTATTAAACGCGCCATAGAGCGTAATAAAGGCTCAAAAGTGTTCGCAAAAGATCTGTCTATTGGACAAAGTCAGTTGACGAAACTGAAGACCGATAGCGGCAATATCGTCTCGTCGAAGCCTGAGATTTTGGGAGAGCTCGAGAAGTTCTATGGACAACTGTACACCTCATCGCAAAGTCCTGCTCCAAGCACGGCAAGCGATGCAAGAGCCCGTCTGACCCGGCACTATACCGAAGACATCCCGGACGTCAGCCTATACGAGATCCGGACGGCCCTCAAACAGCTTAAGAACAATAAGGCACCGGGGGAGGACGGAATAACGTCAGAGATTCTGAAAGCGGGTGGAACACCGGTACTTAAAGTCCTTCAGAAGCTATTTAATTCCGTCATCCTCGAAGGTACAACGCCTGAGGCGTGGAACAGGAGCGTGGTGGTACTGTTTTTCAAGAAAGGTGACAACACCCTCTTGAAGAATTATAGGCCCATCTCGCTGTTGAGCCATGTCTATAAGCTGTTTTCGAGAGTTGTCACTAACCGGCTCGCCCGTAGGTTTGACGACTTCCAGCCTCCCGAACAAGCCGGCTTCCGCAAAGGCTTCAGTACCGTAGATCACATCCACACGCTTCGGCAGATTATACAGAAGACCGAAGAGTATAATCGGCCACTATGTCTAGCGTTTGTGGACTACGAGAAAGCCTTCGATTCAGTCGAGACCTGGGCAGTGTTACGGTCACTACAGCGGTGCCAGATCGACTACCGGTATATCGAAGTGTTGAAGTGTTTGTACAGTAAGGCCACCATGTCTATCCGACTCCAGGACCAGAGCACAAATCCGATCCAATTGCAAAAAGGGGTGAGACAGGGAGACGTCATTTCTCCGAAACTGTTCACCTCTGCATTGGAGGATGTTTTCAAGCTTCTGCACTGGGACGGACATGGGATCAACATCAATGGCGAATACATCACTCACCTTCGATTCGCCGATGATATAGTCATAATGGCAGAATCGCTGGAGGAACTTGGTGCAATGCTCAGAGACCTCAGTACCGTCTCCCAACAGGTGGGTCTTAAAATGAACATGGGCAAGACAAATATCATGTCTAATGCTCATGTCGCACCCATACCGGTAAATGTTGGGAACGATACCATTCAAGTTGTAGATCACTATGTCTATTTGGGTCAGACGATTCAACTAGGTAGGTCCAACTTTGACAAAGAGGTCAACCGACGAATCCAACTCGGATGGGCAGCGTTTGGGAAACTTCGTCATATCTTCTCGTCGGAGATACCGCAGAGCCTCAAGACGAAAGTCTACAATCAGTGCGTGTTGCCAGTGATGACATATGGCACTGAGACTTGGTCGTTAACTATTGGCCTCATACACAAGCTCAAAGTTGCACAACGGGCTATGGAGAGAGCTATGCTAGGAGTTTCACTACGTGATAAGATCCGAAATGAGGAAATTCGTAGAAGAACCAAGGTTACCGACATAGCTCTCAGAATTAGCAAGTTGAAGTGGCAGTGGGCAGGCCATATAGCTCGCAGAACCGATAACCGTTGGGGAGTAAAGGTTCTCGAATGGCGACCACGAACCGGGCGACGCAGTGTTGGAAGGCCCCCCACCCGATGGACCGACGACATTGTGAAGGTTGCGGGAAGTCGGTGGATGGAGAGGGCTCTAGACCGTTCGTCGTGGAACTCTTTAGGGGAGGCCTATGTCCAGCAGTGGACTTCTACAGGCTGATGATGATGATGACTACTTAATATAGAGTGGAGACATAACTCTCTGAATAAGCAAGTTGAAGTGGCAGAACCGACTATCGTTGAGGAACAAAGGTTCTCGGATGGCGAGCGCGAATCGGGCGACGCAGTGTTGGATGGCCTCTCCACCCGATGGACCGACATTGTGAAGGTTGCAGGAAGTCGGTGGATGTAGAGGGTTCAAGACCATGAGTCGTGGCAATCTTTGGGGAAGGCCCATGTCCAAAATAGGTCTTATAAAGGCTGATGGTGATGATTTCTTAAAACCACGTAATGAAATTTGGCAAGGAGATAAATTATATCCTGGGGAAGGACATTAGGCTATATTTTGTCTCAAAATAATCTTGAAGTTGGTGGAATAGGGGTCGAAAGTATGTGCAATCCAAAGTTCCTCAAGTTAGGGGTCTGAAAATTCATATTTAGGATTTTGTTTTTGCAAAATCAACTAAGGCAAAGTAGGTGGTAAAAATTATGAGGTACCTATTAGCTTTCATAAAAATTTGGACGAAGTCACGTATAAACTAGGGATTGCAGAATCGGGTAGTTTTTAAGGAACCGGGAATACCGGGAAGCTTCACATAGGGAACCGGGAATTCCCGGGTATTTCGGGAAATTTCGGGAAAAATATTTTACGTCTAGGCGAAAGGTTTAAAGTTACCTAAACTGTCATAGCTTAATATTAACCAACCGCACATACTTTTGCATGTCGCAGGTTCTGATCAAAAGGATAGAATAAAGCTATATCACTGTTGATCTGTTTAATAATTTAAGCATGTAAGGTAAGGATATTGTTGATTTTTATGCAAGAAAAACAATGTAAAATTTCATAAAAAAAACTGCATTTATGTTCGATTGAGTAGGTATAAAAAGAGGGGAAATGAATGAAAAATAAATAAGTATCAATTGAAATGTTTTTATTAAAGACAATTTTTAAAATATAGAAAAATACTTCGAAACGAACATAAATGCAGTTTTTTTTATGAAATTTTACATTGTTTTTCTTGTATAAAAATCAACAATAGGTATCCTTACCTTACATGCTTAAATTATTAAACAGATCAACAGTGATATAGCTTTATTCTATCCTTTTGATCAGAACCTGCGACATGCAAAAGTATGTGCGGTTGGTTAATATTAAGCTATGACAGTTTAAACCTTTCGCCTAGACGTAAAATATTATTCCCGAAATTTCCCGAAAGAACCGGGAAACGATTTATGATTTCCCGGTTCCTAAATTGGCAAAAAAAAACGGGAATTCCCGGGTATTTCGGGACCGGGAATTCCCGGGACCAAACCCTAGTATAAACACACAACGCTGATTTGCCCAAGTTGTTTGAGCGATCTTCGCTCGTTCGATCAACTAAACATAGAAAGAACCATTGCATGACAAAGGAGAACATGCCACCCTAACATACTAACCATTCTTGAACGGACCTCCAAACTTCTAAATGTTATACTAATTGATAAGTCATTGTATAGCCTTAGCCACCTGTCTACACACCTGGCCTCACAGTTTTAAGCCCCTAGCCTGGTGCCCCGCACTGTTTTTTCAAGGGCTTTCTATTTTCATAACCCTAGCTACTTCAACCTTTATTATGCGAACAGCCCAAGAGTGGAACTCATTGCTGGCGTCTGTGTTTCCGAATACTTATAATTTGGTGACTTCAAGAGCAGAGTGAATAGGTTTATTTTAGGCAAACGTACTAACTTCACGATAACGAAGTCCATATGTACTTCATCATCATCATCATTTGAGCCGTACGACGTCCACTGCTGAACATGGCCTCCGCCAAAGACAGGCAAATTCCTTATCATGTGGGGGGATTTGCCCATACTCACCACGCTGGGCGTGCGGGTTGGCGAGCGCAGTTAGAGCTATCGTTGTTGTAATGAGGGACGCTGCTGCCCATCCCCTAGCTTTTTTCCCTTCCTCGCATCTCACGACATCCGCGGATAGTTAGATATGGAGGGGCCTATTCTTTACGCGGGGCCACCACGGCCATTATGTACTTAACATTTCGAAAATCTCCAGTCATATAGTAATTGTATTTCCTGTTCATCTATCAAAGATTATCGTTATCAGCAGCAGACCGGTGGTTACCGCTAATGCAAACCCGCGGCGGGCGATTCATCAAAACGACGACACTGACTGATTGACGGTTCCGGACGTATGGCCATACAAATCGCTGCTAAATTTAGTAACTTACTAACAAAATCAGCTAACAGTAAAGAGGCTGAAGAGAAGTCATGTTCTGGGCAACCTGCAATAACGATGGAAGAAGGAATACATAGGTCTAGATCCCAAATGCCTCGTCCGCATATTCCGACGTCCCAAGCCTGGCCGTATTTAGTGCTCGACCGACGGACAGCGCTGACATCTCAGTCGAACGTAGCTATATTCATTAAGAGGATACAAAAATCATAATAAATTATCGAGTGTGCGGAGTGAAGAAAGTGACAGCGCTATGTGCTGTAATTGAATGCGGAAAGAGATAGCAAGCGTTAGAAGGCGCTCGAAAGTAATCGACGTAAGTAAAATATAAGAAAATATCGATTATCTCAAAAACTATCTATTTATTTTTAAAAGTGTCTGCGATTTTTAGGTACCCAATGCTATTGTCTAACAAAATATTTTAAAAAAAGTTATTTTTGTTAGATAGTCTCAGAGTATTTTCGAAAAAAACTGTTGCAGAGGACCAAACTTTAAAAAATAAATCTATCGAGAAAAGTTTTACCAATCGCGTTTCTGTCTTGGATTTACGTAAATAAAAGCTCAAGTTATTTTTGTCATAAAAATCAAAACTGTGCGTTTTGCTGTTATTGAGAAAAAACAATTCAAAAATAATTAAATTAAACAATATAAACGGCTACAGTGCAATACTGAGTGAATTTTCATACAAATGATAAGCGCGACCTACATGTACGTACGCACCGACGGACAAACTAGAGTTTTTTGCGCGTATACAAGCTTATTCCTAATAAGCTAAGCCGGAATAAGTCGGAATAAGCTAAGCCGGAATAAGACTTGACACAAAGAGGCGTCTCTCGCGGCTCTCACTTATGAGAGCTTAAAATATATGACACTCACGACTACGAGCTTGTACGCTCATATAAAACGCTAGTCTGAAAAGGCTTTAACCCAATATTCCTGCATAAACTCCATGTTCGTGGCCTCACAATAAGCGGTCTTTACATTGATGTATCTTCCTACATGTTTGCAGACAGTACAATAGGTACAATTTGCCGCGATTCATTCAAATCGACTATTATTCCTCATACTTTCAGCATGTAGCAAAGTCAAAAGGTGTTTATTTCGATAAAATCAATAGGATCACTTTGAAACGTCCTAGAAACAAAGTGAAGCTACGCCTGTTCCTCGCGACCGAGCCTAGAAGAATCAGGCAACAAACACGGCGCGCGTGCCTATCATTTATTTCGATAATCCTCTCACAAAATGGAATGTAGAGCTTCAGTGTGGTCTCGATTGAACAAACATAACATCTAAGCACATCCAAATAGTAATCTATTCTGCAAATACAGGGTGAATAGATAAGAACCTACCCGTGTTTTTGTCTATGTTTCTACCTATCTCGAAAGGAGCTAATTCTACACCCAACATTATAGTTTGTCTTACGACTTTTGGAAATTCAGCATTTTTAATTGGAAAAACTATGCATAAATCAGCTGTTCAGTGGTCAAATCAGGTCAAACCCAATTAATCAGCTATTTTAGGTAGCCATCTTGATGTTGAACCTCTCGCGCGTTTTATTTATGTAATTAGTTATAACGATGAGAAAAAGACCAAAAACAGGTACCTACCTAATTTGAAAAAGTTGAAAAACTGGGGAAAAAACCAGAAAAAAAATTGCAGTCTCAGTGTATCGCATCCCTTTTATGTGTATGTTTATCAGTCTGAAAGTAATCGCGTATTAGCTTATTAAAGTAGGATATTCGCTTTACGAGTTTATTATTAGTATTCTATTCTATTTGACCTTAATATTTGGACCGTGACCTTCCCCCATTTGTCTTCCTTGTCGCCCCTTGATGGAATTTTAATGTGTTTAAGGGTAGGTACGAGTTTCTAGTTCCTTGGTTTGGTTGAATTGTTTTGGATGTCAATTAGGAACTTTGAATTTCAATGTCGTCTGTCATTTGTGCAACAAGAATACCTGAAAGTATTCTTAAATGTAGACGCAAAAATGTGATAACAATCTGCCACTCGGACGCAAAATATTTTTTAAATAAATTAAGGATTTAAAATAGCGCTATCGCCGTAAAAATAGTAGGCTTCCTTGTTGTACAATGTACTTACTATTTTATAGCCACCGAAATTCAACTAAATCATGACTTATGTTAGCTCTGCAAATTGATGCCAAGACACAAAATTGTGCCTTACGTAAGATTGTTAAGTGGTCACACCTCCGCGGCACAAGCATAAGGAAATACGTGAAAAAAAAATTAAATACCTAGGTCAACCGTGGACTTCGCTCGCGTGGTACCTTAATAAAAAGTAGCTTAGCTATTCTAGGTAAATAACTCTTTCTGTTCAAGTTTTATCGGAGGCGCTATCATCCAAACATCCTCACAAACTTTAGCATTTAGGTATATTATATTAAGATTGGTGGCTAGGGCTGGCGAGGGAGTTTTAAGGGAAATATTCAGTTTTTAGTGAAAATTATGTTCTTTTTATTTTATTTATTTATTTAGGGACAACAAACAACTATATTATATATGTAAGGTACAGTGAGTAGTAGGTAAGGTAGGTACATCATTTCATATGTAACAAATTATTAATAAGGTAGTCCACAACGTTATCCATCCATGTTCATTGACATGATAGTTTCAAATAACCTACAACATGAAGAGCTTTAAGAAAAATACAAAAAGATTTCTCCAGGGCAGGCAACGCATTAGCAATGCTCCAGGTGTTGCAGATGTCAATAGGCGACGGTACCGCTTACCATCAGGTGGGCCGTAAGCCTGTTTGCCTCCGTATAACATAAAAAAAAAAGGTATTATATTAATTGTTTCTCTCAAAGATCATTTACTTACCAGCAAATTATCGTCAATGAAATTACTCAATCAGTTAGATAGTTTGATTTGATGAATGTTAGTATTTCCAATTAGGTAGGTATCTTAATTCTCAAAAGTGTGATAATCTAGCAATCACGATTGTGGGTGTGGCACTTACTAATCTTCGTCTAATGCTATGTTAATGTGATAAGAAATCGCGTAACTTACACGTAGGTCATACATTCCTAGACATCTTCGAGGTTCGTGAGTAGTATACATATAATATCACAGAATCAAATTTTATTTTGCTACTAACTTGGTCGCGCTCGATCACAATAGGCCAGTTGTAGGCGTAGTGACACCATAGCCACAGTATAAAGGAAAAAACTTTGCTTCCATCCGAGAAGGCACAACACTCAACCGAGCAAAAATGTTTGAAATATGCACTCATTTTAATGGCGGCGCAAAAGCTACTCTACATTCGGTCAAGTGACAGTCGTTTTGCCTTATGGTGACAGTCGTAGTGACAGTTTGATTTTATTACTAGAGAGGGGTCGTACTTGCTATTTCGCGTAGCCGGCCTATAAAGTACTTTAATTTACAAGTACCAGGTTCAACAACCAGATACTACCTAAACCGTCATAGTATGCAGGTATTCCAAAAAGAATCTTCTAGGTATATGTAGTATGGGCGGATTCTAGTGATTTATATCCTTGGACATTGGATTCACCATTTTTGCTCAGCAAGGCATGATGACAAAGAAAGAACCAACGAACGATACTGAAACGAATGATAAAACATGTAAGGAATATTCCATCATGGCTCCAGGCTACGAATTCTAAAATAAATGTTTATTCGACATTAATGACCGTTCAAAACCGCCCCCACCCACACCCACCGGGGATTGTTAGAAATGAATTCGACGTTTTAGTCAGTTCAAAAAACGTGTACGGTTGGTTTTCCCAATACAAAAGTGGTTTGTTTTGTTACAGTAAAATAATCAAAATAGGCAGGTACACAGTGCAGCCTTGCCTCATAAATAATCCAGTCGATTTTTGAATTCAGGTAGTCAGTAAGTGTAATAGAATATTAATTACTAGCTTGCGCTCGCGGCTTTGCTCGCGTGGTACCTAGATAAAAAGTAGCCTATTTGCTATTCTAGGCAAGGAACTTGGTATCTATTTCACACGCAAACTTTCGCATATATAATATTAGTAGGATTTTTTTACTAACTAACTAAATACATATATAACATAATTGTGTCGGAAAGTTTAATAGAATTGTGATAATTAATTATTATAAGTACCTAGGTATTTATATTATTTTAGGTAAATAATGTACCTACCTAGTGAACTTATGTGTACCTAATTTGCTTGATAATTACAACACTAAAGAAAGTGTTGCAATTTTTACTTTGCTAAAGACACGCAAATGAATCCTTTAAAAATAGTTTAAAATAAAATACCTAGGAAAATGCATAAAAATTATCTATCTGTGTCGTATCTAACTATGACCTACCTAACCTAGGTAAGTAGGTAGGTACTAAGGTTTCAAAGGAACCTGATAGGCATTTTTCAACTTTTGGTAAGCCTATTCGTTGGTTTGGGGAAGGAGAGAGGGGGATAAAATCCGCCCCACCACCCAACAGGGGCTCAAAAATAATATTTTCTATCAAAAATATGAAGCTTTGAAGTACGCTCTAAACTCGAAAAGTATTTTTGTACAAGGAATTTTCACGGTAAATTCTTTATTTCTGCAAACGAAAAATGAAGATGTGATGGGAGAAAATAAATAATAATGACACATTTTGGATTTATTAAAACGTCGATGAAAATGAAGAATTATTCATTAATTTACCTGCTAATTTGTAAGTAAATTATTAATTAACTTTTAATTGGTTCAGTTTTCAGCAATTTCCGCTAACAAAAGGCCTCGATCGTATTTCTAGCGGGACGCTTCGTGGCGAGAGACGTGACGGGAATATTTACATTTTGATTCGATGTGTTTGAAACGAGCCTTGTTTATCTACAATCTTGATCGCCATGTGCTTATCACTAGTAATCTACAATAACGCTGTTATACAGCGTGTTCCGTAACTAGTATGCTAGCCCGCAAGGGGCTTATTCTATCAATAAACTAAAAAACAAAATGTTCATTAAAATAAGATATAATTCCCGACCTCTTAGAAATCCTCTGTTTTTGGTCTTTTTATCATCTTTAAAGAATTTTGAAATCAACATTAATACTTAAAACAGCTGAATAATTTTATTGAGTTTGAACTGATTTGACCTCAATACAGCATATTATTAGAAAGTGTTTTTTGGTTCTTTCCTTAATATATACAATAAAGTGTACAATAAAGATATAATCTATCCATCTAGGTATCTACACAGAAAATCAGTTATGGTTACACCATAGAACAGCCGAACCTCTGTGCTTACTACCCAGCCTTTGAACTAAGTTAACAGGATAGGTGTACCTACATAATGAGTAGCCTCGACTCATAAAAAGCATAGCGGAATATCGTAAAACTTATATTTCATTGTTTATTGTGTGCCGCTGTGCAGTTTACGAGTAATTAAAGTAATTCCTCTCGTAAACAAGAGAAAATAAATTGGTACAGAACAAAGCATGGACACCTAGTGCCTACCTAACTAGTCGTAGAGACTAAGCCCCTTCGTCCATGACGCTACGCAAAAGTGACGGAACTCATTAGAAACTAGAGTTGCGGACTGATTGGAAACTCTGACTCGTCCACGGCGCTACTGGAATTTCCTGAAACTCAGTCACTCAGTACACGATTTTATGTAAACAAAGTTTTGAAAACGAAAATAATTAACATGACTAGTGATAATTCGAGCGATGACACGGAATTATTACTTCTCCAGTCACATAGACGTCAGAATCACTTATAATTACTGTTTATTCGTTCATTTTTCACACAGTTTCTCGAAACCAGTCGCCTGGCGACCAGCATGTCGAGGCGCCAGGAGACTAGTTACAAACGCGTTCCTTTTGAGTAGCGCCGTGGATGGACGCGCATTGAAATACTAGTGCTATCGCAGTCAGGCAACTCATAAGTGACTACAGTTTCAGTCGCGTTCCTTTTGAGTCGCGCCGTGGACGAAGGGGCTTACCCTCATCGTACCTCCTAGTATTGTCTACTAACAAAAGTACCAAGTATAGTAAAGTATAGTAATCCTGTGAAATGGTGAAGACTTGCAACATTAGCGGCTCCATAATCTATGCCTGCAATCACTGTCAAGAAATTTTTTTTTTTGCTTTGCTCGGGCTGGCTATGGCATCTACTTCTACACCTTCTACCTTGTCTTTCGTGTATTTTATTGTTATGTAGTTTTTTTCTTCGTTTAAAGAAAGGTGGTATTAGGATAGTGATGATATATCGCCATGAGGCTGACGTTACCGATCGGAAATCTTTCCAATGTTTTAAAATAGCCCTCCGTCTCTAACATTGGCCTCACACACACGCTTAAAGTCGCTCAACTGGCTATAGAGAGAGCTATGCTCGGAGTTTCACTACGTGATAAAATCCTAAGTGAGGAAATCCGTACAAGAAACATCGACATAGCTCTCAGAATTACTCGGTTGAAGTGGTAGTGGGCAGGCCATATAGCTCTCAGAACCGACAACCGTTGGGGAATAAAACGACCACGAACCAGACAACGCATGTTAGAAGGCCACCCGATGAACCGTCCACACGACATAGCGGCATGTCGAGGATGAAAAAGCTCAAGACGGTGCGTCATAGCAGTCTTTGGGGGATGCCTATGTCCAGCAGTGGACTTCTACAGGCTGATGAAGATGATGTACATTGGATATGTTGGACAGATAGACGTTTTGCTATATATGTACAGAGTTGTGGCTACCATTACTCACGTTGTTCTGTATCGTGTTAAGCCTATTAATTTAAATTCAGTCACGTTGTCCATCTAGCATTTATATCCAATTTGCCGATGCAACGTTCCCCTCACCCCCCTATCGATTTAAATACACGATTCAAATTTTATTCCGTACGCGGACCAGGGATGTACGTACCCTGGGAGAGGGCTAGTTTTTTTTAAAAAGGAAAAGTTAATAGTTTTAAGTCATGGCAGAAGTGACAATATGGCTACAACCGGTGAAAAGACGGATTTTTTTTATTTCTAAAGGCACATTAGCGACTTACAAACAAAAAAATATTATTATTGGAGGTAGGGAACAGCGAGATTTTCTCGTTCTAAATTTGGAGCAGCCCGCCTGGGGGGTACCTCCGCCTTACAGAAGATCGCAGCCAAATAACATTATTTGTTTCAAATAGTGTTGTGTTCCTGCTGTGAGTAAGGTTGCCAGAGCTCTTTAGGAGGTAGGGGGTTCGGGATCGGCAACGCGGCTGTGTTGTACATCCACCTGGCTGCTGGCCTGACCCAATGAGGATATAAGCCTGACCACCACTATAAACCTAGCTCAGGGCCTGTCTGACCCAAATTCGATTGCAGATTGGATATTGATTTAGGTATTTTAGACGCTTTATCTGTTTGTTTGTGATATTACCTTGATATTAAATGGATTAATCATGATTTGGGAATGTAAACAGCTGTGTTTTAAGCTAGTATTGTAATGTAAATACTGTACTGCTTCGTCTTACCTTACTGGTTAGGTTAGGCTCAAGACCGTTCGTCGTTGCACTCTTTGGGGGGTGTCTATGTTCAGCAGTCGATGTCATAATAATATTATAATCAGGTAGTGATGATGAATTCGGTAGTGAACTATCTATACAAGATGAATTATAACATGTATACCATCCCGAAAAGGGGGTTATTCTATCAACAAAATTAAAAAGAATAACATTGCGAAATAAAAAATCTATATTAGCCCAAACTTTTTCAAGCTACCTAGCTGTTTTTGATATTTTATCATCTTTCTAATTACTAAACGTTAGAGAAGTTGGGCATAAAGATTGCTACCTAAAACAGCTGATTCATTGAGTTTGAACTGATTACTGAAGCAACTTTTAGTTTTTTGACGACATCGGTGGTCGGTAGCGGGTGAGTCTCAGACGCAAAGTTCGATTCTCGCCGCGGGACAAATATTTGTTCCCGAGTCTGGGAATGTGGTACCATGGTACTCTTATTACTCCATGACACAGGGAATCCTTTGTGGGCTAAGGACTATGTGACTATTGGGTTTATTTATGTATTGTATAGAAACTGTAAGAGTTGGGCATAATTAATATACAAGTAACCAAGAATTTTTTTGTAAAGACAAAAAAAAATTGTACTTTGTTCGCGTTTCGGCATCGTGCTCAAGGCTACTTGCTAAATCTCCCTGTTTACGTAGTAATATTAACCTATTTGTGAAATATTTTGCGTAGTTTCTGTATTATGAAGTACTATGAAGTTATGTAGTAGGAGGAGGTAGGGCACAGCGAGATTTTCTCATTCTGAATTGGAGCAGCCCGCCTGGGGAGGTACCTCCGCCTTACAGAAGATCGCAGCCAAATAACATTATTTGTTTCAAATAGTGTTGTGTTCCTGCGATGAGTAAGGTTGCCAGAGCTCTTTAGGGGGGGAGGGGGTTCGGGGTCGGCAACGCGTGCGTGATGCCTCTGGTATTGCAAGCGCTCATAGGCTACGGTAACCGCTTACCAACAGGTGGGCTGTATGCTTGTTTGCCACCTCAGTGGTATAAAAAAAAAAAAAAATACCTTAGTACCTTCCACCCGCGGCTTCGCACGCGGGGTACCTATGAAGATAAAAAGCCTATATGCTATTCGAGACTATAATCTATCGCTGTGCCGAATTTCATCCAAATCCGTACGGCCGTCTGAGCGTGATTGAACCACAAACATCTAAACATCCAAACATTTTCACTAACTTTCGCATTTAGGTACATATAGTAGGTTTTTGCGCGATTCGGGTAATTTTAAAAATTCTTGTATAAACATGGTAGGCATAATGATAATGAGAATAAAGCTGTTGTGTTCAAACGGCGAGCGATATGTCATCTAAAATGTATCCTCACGTCTTCTGAGTAAAGTTAATTTTGAGTTTGACTTTTAGGAGCTTGCGATATCGGTTTAAAGATTATTTATTTCGCAAAGAACATACATACAGTTTACTTAAATGAGAAATACAAAACAAGGAGCTTGCGATATCGTTGAATAGCTCAACGATATCGCAAGCTCCTTGTTTTGTATCGCACATCCTCAAATGTCAAACTCAAAATTGACTTTGTTTATTAGGGGTCAGGATCATTTTGATGCGAATTTTATATGACATATCGCATTCGTTTCAACACGGCTTTAATGTAAGTGTAATGTAGGTATCCCAGTTCACATTAAGTTTTCTAGCTTATTAGTACTTCACACAAATTTCTGTTTATTCTACACATAAACTTTCCAAATTACTGGAAATCTTGAATTGTCAAGTTTTATGTTTATTTCGAAGAGTTTATTTTGAGCATTTTCGACATCAAAGAAAATGTAAGTCCTCAGCAACAAGAAATCTTCAAAGCATTGCGATATGTAACGGAAAAGTTTCAGGGACGCGTAGTGTTGGGAAGCGACCGGCTTTGTTTGGCCCTTTGTCCGGCTAAAAACCAAAATCATTGTGAATAAAAAACTACATAATGAATACCCTAGTTTTGTTACTTCCTACATACTTTTGTTTTGTTTCCTCCCTACCTTTTGTATTGTAACCTGTACCTTGTTTCTTTTTTTTTATAAGTTTGTGCTGTGCTTGTGTGTCCAAAATAAATGTATTTACTTTCTTTCTTTTAGATAATTGAAACTTTACTAAACGGCCTGGCCTCCCATTTGGTAAAGTTTCAATATAGTTACCAATATTTGTTTTTAAATATAACAATTTTCGTTGTATCCGACAAACCATATGGCATAGAATAAAAATAGTTTCTGAATAGGTATTATAAAAAATAACATGCATCTGGCACTCCACTTTTTTATTTGTACTTTTTTAACCCCGTTTTGGAACTCTATAAGCAACCCCTTGGCCGATTTAATTAATATCCTTAGCAAATCTTGATAGTACAACCTAGTAGTTGACCAACTAAATTGGAAATGGTGTGGACAAAGTGTTCATCATAAGCCTGTAGAAGTCGACTACTGCACATACTCGTAGGTCTCCCTATTATTATTATTTTTATTATTAAGCCATTTAATAGTCTGTAACAAATATTATAACTTTTCTTGATTTTCATTTTATAACTAGGGTAATTTAATCTTAAGTTTGGTAAAGACCCCTCATTGGGTAAAGGCCTCCTCTAGTCCTTTCCATTTATCTCTATCTTGAGCTTCATTTCTCCAATTATGGCCTGCTAGCTTTTTTATCTCGTCTTCCCATCTCGTTTTCGGTCTGCCTCTTTTTCTTTTGCTTGCGTTTGGACCTCCCTATAGTGCACTTATAATCAGGAGGGAGGGTTTAACCCAACCCAACCTCCTAACGACATTTTTTGTTTTTTTCTTTCTAAATCCTCACGGATATCCTACAAGCATTACGTCGGACTCTTACCGACTAAAACCCAACGGGGTCCATCTTCGCGACTTTGGTCGGAGCTGTGGGTACGCTTGCGCATTCATCCATGGCCCCGACGTCGTTGGCTAGTAGAGCCACATCTTCTTTTAGTTCCGCATATCTCTTGCGAGAGGCACGCGGGACCTCCGCGCGCGCCATCTCTAGGCTTGTCAGTAGGCGGCGGTCACCCCCCCCTGCCGCCGCCGAAGCCTATGTTATGGGGGATCCAGTTCGACCTCCTAACGACTTTACTCCACAAACGTTGTCGGTTCACCGAGCTATATGGCCAAGTGAGCCTAAGTGTTATGACCGGAAAAAAAGCCGACTTTTTCATGAAAATTTCCAACCGGCTTTTACGGTTTAGCATTGGGATCTAGGGCTTACGCAAGACCTTTCGGCAAGAGATTGGCCAACTGAAGCCTGAGCAAACATTGACCAACGGTCCCTCTGCGAGTTGGATTGGAATCAATTTTGGAAAGTTTTGTGGAAATCTAATGGGATTGTCGAGTTTACAGTTCTGAAGAAGCCTTTTGGCCTGCTTGTTATCAGTTTGTATTCGTTTAGCGAAACCAGCAAATAGGCTACTAGATAATTTGACTGGCTTCTCAGATTATCCTACTAATATTATAAATGCGAAAGTTTGATGGAGTTTCTGTTACTCAATGGCACCGTAACCACTGAACCGATTTCGATGAAGCTTGGGATAGGTATATGTAGTTCTTTACCTGAAATAGCATATAGACTAATTTTTCTCTCCACCATCTAGGTTACACGCGTGTAAAACCGCGCGTGCAAGCTTGCGAAAAAAGCCGATTCAAGGGATTGGTCATTTTCGCTTTTGTTATTTCATCACAATACTATAGTGGGTGTCTCGGTGGTAGACCATTGATACCATTATCCTTAAAATGTTGTCTTTGATAGCCTGGAAAAAGGGTATAAACTCAAACGCCATTCTTGTATTGGCATGGCAATCTGACTGAAGGCCTCTTGCTAAGCTATTTGTTCTGGATCTTGTGAGAAACCTTGAGATCTCTCATCATCATCATTTCAGCCGTACGACGTCCACTGCTGAACATGGCCTCCCCCACAGACAGAGCGAATTCCTTATCATGTGGGGGGATTTGCCCATACTCACCACGCTGGGCATGCGGGTTGGCGAGCGCAGTTAGGGCTATCGTTGTTAAAATAGGAGACGCTGCTGCCCATCACCTAGCTTTTTTCCCTTAGTCGCCTCTTACGACATCCGCGGATAGATAGATATGGAGGGGCCTATTCTTCAGCTTGGGCCACCACGGCCAGTGAGATCTCTAAAATGTTGAAAATAAAGAATTAAGTGAATAAACCTGCCGATAAATAATGTTTCATTCGATTCATTGACCACGTATCAAATCAACAATCATTGTCAACAATAATAAACCCTGTCTAGTACCAATAAGGTCGGTTATAGCAGTGACGGGGCTGCTATCTGAAAAAGCCAAGATATCTATGGCCTCTGGGCCTTTGACCAGGTCTAAGGTCTTAGGCCAGTCTGTATGCAAATATCAATAAGGCGAGTTAGTGCGTACAGTGCGGTTCACGTAAGAAAGCCCGCGGCAGAAAACGGAACTAATAAGAAAGTATGGTAAAGTCCGTTAAGACTATTATTTTTTCTGTGGTTACACGAAGACTACATCGCCCCCTCTGAGGCTCTTATTCTACACCCAATTCGCAATAAAGTTTGCTCTACCACTTTCGGAAATTCCTCACATTTCATTCATCTTCTTCCTGCCCTTATCTTACATCTTGGGGGGTCTGCGCAACATGTATTCTTCTTCCATTTCCCTCTATCAGTTGTCATCTCAGCACTCGCTCCTTTCTTACTCATATCTCCGCCGCGTGCAATCTTCTTTCATCCGTCCCTTTGGTAGCCTAACTCCTCATCTTTCATTGAAAAACCGTAACCTATATTTTCGCTCATTTTCTTTCTTTTTGTTGGTTTTTTTGTTGTAGATGGAATAAGCCCTTTTTGGGATACTATCATCATCACCATTTCAACCGTAAGACGTCCACTGCTGGACATGGCCTCCCACACAGATTTCCAAAGCGAATTCATATGTAGGGGGAATTGCCCATGCTCACCACGCTGGGCACGCGGGTTGGCAAGCGCAGTTAGAGCTATCTTTGTTAAAATAGGGGACGATGCTGCCCATCCCCCTAGCTTTTTGCCCTTAGTCGCCTTTTATGACATCCAGGGGTAGATATTTTATAATTTCCCGATAACTGTTGATAATATGTTAGTTAAGTACCTTGCTTGATAATTTAAAAATAAAAATAAACTATGTACTCCTATAAAAATGCGCGCTTACAAAGAGCACATACTTCCTAAATTTAAAATAATGCTAATAAACAATAAAAGCCACTTTTACGTTAGATTTATAAAGTAGCACTTTCATAAATATATATTTAGTCAAAAAACTCATAAAGGCGTTGTGCATAATGTTATGTTATAATGTACTCTAGACTGTGTTTAGGTATATTTTGTATTACTTCGTTAAATAAAGATCTTAAATATAAAAGGGGTAGATTTGTGTGATTAACACAGATGTTTGTTCTGTGTCTGGGTGTTAAATATTAATCTATATATCAGTCTCTGGTACCCATAGTACAGGCTATGCCTAGTTTGGGATCAGTTGACCGTGTGAATATGTCCGGAATATTTATTTATTTATTTATATGGAGAGGCGTACTCTTCAGCCAGCGCCACCACGGCAAGTACACATATGAATCATCTTGTGTAGGTAGGTACATCCACTATGCCATCGCCGAAACATGCAAACATTTATCACATCAGATAGGCAGACAATCCGATCGATACACAAACGTATATTTTATAGCCCTGGACAGCGTCCGATACGATCTTTGCTCCGATATTAATGTTCGGAGATCGTGCTGAAGTATCTCATTCCGATTTATTACTAGTGGTTCAACTCGTACTGAGATCCCGCGATGTCCGATAAAAGTTGGTGCACAATTAAGATATTCTTTGAAAATAGCACCTCTATTGGGGGTGGCAAGTATTCGAATATATTCGTTATTATTCAAAACTTTTTTAACGTTGTTGTTTTATTTAATACAACTAAGTTGGCAAACTATGGTTCCTGTTTGTAACGGTCTTTAGATAGCTCAACTGTTTCTTGTGTATTTTGTAAATATTAACTTGTATTAATTTTCTTTCTGTAAATAAAGTTTTTATTAAACTAAGGTAATAAATAATACGGCCCACCTGTTGGTAAGTGTTTACTGTAGCCTATGAACGCTTGCAATACCAGAGGCATCACGCACGCGTTGCCGACCTCGAAACCCCTTGTGTATTCCTGTTACCTGAAAGAATGAAATCGCGTAGTCGCTTGCTTGCTAGTCGTGTCACTGATTCTTTCTTGGTCATCCTGTATTAGGTAAGTGACCAGGTTGAGGTATATGACCGTCAGTAAAAGAAGTGCGCCTCTCAGAGGCTTCTTTCGTGCACAATGTTGTCGCGTGATGTAAAGGTATTTATGCGTAAACCGACGTGACGTACGGACGGTCTGTCTACCCTTTGTTGTGCGAGTAGATACGCAACGATAGATAGCTATGCGTAGGTCGTCATAGATAGAAGTAGGTAGGGTGACTGGTTTGGACACAAGCACTGTTCGCAAATTATGCCATTCTATTGAATACACAGCATTGCGTCTAGCTCGATTGCTTGTCGCGTCACTGGTTCTTTCTTGGTCTGTATTAGGTCAGTGACCAGGTTGAGGTATCGTGGACCTGAAATGAGCCTATGGCCGTCGTTGAAAGAATTGAAGTGAAAGGATTAAAGTGCGCCTTAAAGGCAAGCTCAATGATTTTTTTTCACTTATTGCTTTCCCGTGCACATGTGAAAGCAATAAGTAAAAAAAGGGCATTTATCCACTCAGAATTCCTAAACACAGTTAAGTAGATGCACGATACAATTTTAGAAAACCAAGTTATTGTAGTACCAAGTATAAGTACTGTATATTGAGTAAGAAAAAAAAATTGTAAGCCTGGGTAAGAAAGAAAGAAAGAAAATTTATTTATTTGACCCACAACGCAGTAAGTAGGTAGGTAGGTAGGAAGATACAACGAAAAAAAAATACTTAAACCTAGTAATACAAAAAAAAAACACAATAAGAAAAACAAAAACATGTAGGTAGGTGAGGCGGTAGGTAGGTTGAGTAGGTATGCGTTGTGTGGGGCAAATGGGTCCCGTCTCAGCATAAAGCTGCACCAAACATAATATATCGACCTATAGCTCTTCTACCAACGGTATCCAAAATCTTTGAGAAGGCCATGTCGAATCGCATTTATAAGTTCATGGAAAAATATGAAATATTCGACACCAACCAATACGGTTTTCGAAGAAATTGCTCAACAACCCTAGCTATTTATAAATACGTACAAGAAATTTACAAATGCATAAATGACAAAAAATACGCAATAGGTTTATTTCTAGATATGACAAAGGCATACGACAAAGTTTCACACGGTATACTTTTAAACAAAATATACGACTCCGGTATAAGAGGACCAGCATTCGAATGGCTGCAGTCGTACTTAAAAAACAGAGCCCAATATGTAACTATAGATCACTTCAATGACAAAACAAACGAGATATGCAACATTAACTCTGACATGAAAATTATAAATAATTCTATACCACAAGGAAGTGTGCTCGGATGTCTATTATTCTTGATATACATTAATATGCTCCCTAACGCTATAAATACCAAGTGTGTTCTTTTTGCAGACGATGTGTCCCTATTGTTTGGTAGTTCGGAGAAAATTGACTATGGCTACATACAGTCTACTTTCGAAACTACGAAGCAATGGCTTAGTGATCATAACTTGGAAATAAATCTTAATAAAACTAAAATTATACAATTTAAAACTTATCAAAAGAACCCGCTAGATTTTAAAACTCTGACCAATATACTTAAAATTGAGGAATGCAATGAATTCAAACTATTAGGGGTAACACTAGACACCCACCTTAATTGGAAGAAATATCTCGAAACACTAAAAACAAAACTCGCAAGATTTACCTATGCTTTAAGTATTATTAAACGTAACACTAATTACGAAACCGCGCTTTCGGCTTATTATGCTAATGCCTACTCATGGTTCAACTACTCCATCGTGCTTTGGGGAGACAGTGTAGATTTTAGCGATATATTTATAAAACAGAAAAAACTTATTAGAATACTAGTAAATATTGGACAAAGACAAAGCTGTAAGCCACATTTCAAGGAAAAAAATCTTCTAACATTACCCTGTATTTACATATTACAAATGTGCCTCTTCGTAAGAAAATACAGACATTTCTTTGTCTCCAAACAAGAAAACAATAGTAACTACAATAGACGCAATAAGGACCAGTTAATACTACCTTTTTCAAAACTAAAAATACTCGACAAAAGTCCTGAATTTAGGTCAATAAATATCTACAATAAAATTCCTGACATTATTAAAAAAGAGCTAAAAGACTCCGTATTCCATAACAAATTAAAAAATCTACTCTTAAATAAATGCTATTACTCGGTGGAAGAATTCCTATCTGATAGCTTTTATAATAAATAAACGACTGACGACATCATAAATAGATACCTAGCTTAACCTGAATCGTTTTTAACCAATGCTATTTTTGACTGTCTACACTACACTGTTATTTGACATTTAATGAATAAGTTACCAATTTTATCTAAATGTATGTAAAACAAGACATTTGCAGCGCCCTACAGGGTACATGTACTTACTTAAGCTACCCTTACACCTAAGCCGTATCCATGTACATGTTGGCAATAAATGAATATGAATATGAATAATATACGGTGCGGCGCTGGATTTTACTGGGTACCTCAGTTCATTCGTACGTAAATAAGCATCATATGTTTATCTTCATACAAAACAAGATTCAGCTAATCAGATAGCTGTTATCTATCTTATTTAGGGAAATACCGTGTACCTGCTCCTCAGTCATCGTTGCTCTATATACTCCATCATCATCAGCCGTAGGACGTCCACGGCTAAACATTTATTTAATTATAAAAAACACATGGGTTTACAGAACGATCCAAAGCGCCCAAATGTTACAATAAGAAATACTTACAGATAATTAAGACATAGGGAATAAATAAAATTAAAATAAAATGGAATAAGTACATTGGCAATAAATCAAAACAAAACAAAATAAATTCAAAAATGTTATACATAATGGTAATAAACTTAAAACTAAAAATACACAAGAAACAGTTGAGCCATCTAAAGACCGTTACAAACGATCTATAGATAGCTCAACTGAAATATAATTACATAATGGTTAAAAACATAATGAATTCAAAAATAATTCAGAAATAAGTAGGCCGTCCGATAATGCCTTGCAACATTTAATAAAAAAATAAAAAAAAAACATTGCCTTCAAAAACGTCAGCGTCACAGATTGCCACAGATTTCCAGATCGACATCCTACGGCTGATGATGATGACTAGGGGAGACCGTTACCTATATATATGTATTATCCATCGCCAGAACCTCGACCTAGGGGAGATACTACAAGCGTTGTTTTAATTGAAAGGGTCGAAGGGTCGTTAGCCGCTGAGTCAACGTTTTTTTTTAACAGTTGGAAACTGTTGGCCTTCAAAAACGAAAATAATTTATATGTACACTATTTGACCCGCCCGCAAAATCGTCCGCGTGTTCAAGTATATGCCTACCTTGACTCTTGCCACTTCGTACACTTGAGATCTTGATTTTCCGACCCCGTGTTAGCCCCTTCGTTCACGGCGCGACTCAAAAGGAACGCGACTGAAACTGTAGTCACTTATGAGTAGCCTGACTGCTATAGTACTAGTATTTCAATGCGCGTCCGTCCACGACGCTACTCAAAAGGAACGCGTTTGTAACAAGTCTCCTGGCGACTCGACATGCTGGTCGCCAGGCGACTGGTTTCGAGAAACTGTTGAAAAATGAATGAATAAAAAGTAATTATATGTGATTCTGACGTCTATGTGACTGGAGAAGTAATAATTCCATGTCATCGCTCGAATTATTACTAGTCATGTTAATTATTTTCGTTTTCAAAACTTTGTTTACATAAAATCGTGTACTGAGTGACTGAGTTTCAGGAAATTCCAGTAGCGCCGTGGACGAGTCAGAGTTTCCAATCAGTCCGCAACTCTAGTTTCTAATGAGTTCCGTCACTTTTGCGTAGCGTCATGGACGAAGGGGCTTACGTGTGTACACGGAGGCCTCAAGGCGCGAGCCTAACTCGCACTCAAACTCAAACTTTTTTATTTAACGTCACCATATTTTGTGATGAATTTCAACTCAAACTGCCAACGGGAACTGCGTCTGACTTGCAAGATTTGTAGCCACAAAAACATAAAAGGCACGTTAAAATATTACCCTCCTTCAGCGCAGTCGATTAAAAAGATCCCGGCAGTGCTATTGCGTACGCGAAATGGTAATGAAGTTCGCAATTATGAGGATGATTTTATCAGTTTTAGCGACATCTGAAATGTTTCAATTTTGTGGCCGTGGTGACCCCGGCTGAAGAATAGGACCCTCCATATATACGTATCCGCGGATGTCGTAAGAGGCGACTAAGGGAAAAAAGCTAGGGGATGGGCAGCAGCGTCCCTTATTTTAACAACGATAGCTCTTACTGCGCTCGCCAACCCGCATGCCCAGGGTGGTGTGTATGGGTAAATCCCCCCACATGAGAAGGAATTTTCTCTGTCTGTGGGGGAGGCCATGTTCAGCAGTGGACGTCGAACGGCTGAAATGATGAAAAAGATGATGTCAAGGAAGAAGTTAAAATCTTGAAGTTTTCTTTTGTCAAGTTAGGAACTTTTTGAATGTTGCTGAGATTTGTTCAATACCAAAAAGAAAATTAGTAAAGTGTATCCGAACGTTGGTCTTGGGAGGAGCCGGAGGGTCTATGGCACCGCGTCACACATTTCTTTCAGTTTCACACGCGTGTGAAACTAAAATAAATTTATTTCCATCCAAATACAAAAACCTTTTTCTTCCGTCTTGTACAAGATTGTTAAAATTACCATCAAAGTTACGAACTTCATTGCTATTCCGCTTACACAATTGCCCAACAGGTTCCTGCCAACCCTAGGTATAGTCGACCTCATACAACTCGGTCAATTAAAAATTCATTAAACACTCTGTACTTGTCGCTTTCGTTCCTGTGACTCACGCTTACCATTTACTTAATAATAGCCCAACCGCTTGTTGCTATAAAGGGGGTTTTTGTTGACATTACTCACTCAACTCATCCCAAACTAGGCATAGCCTGTACTATGGGTACCAGAGACTGATATACATAATACACATATATTTAACACCCAGACACAGAACAAACATCTGTGTTAGTCGCAAAAATAAAAAAAAATACAAAAAGATTTCTCCAGGGCAGGCAACGCATTAGCAATGCTCCAGGTGTTGCAGATGTCCGCTTACCATTAGGTGGGCCGTAAGCCTGTTTGCCTCCGTATAACATAAAAAAAAAATGTTTGTCCAGTGCGGGGATCGAACCCGCGACCTCAAGCGCAGAAGGCAGAGTTACTACCAACTGATCTATGAGGCCAGTCAAGGAGGTTTGGAAGTTTATTTGAGCGCATTCGTTCCCGGTAGTGCACCAACGGATTTTCTATTTGGAAAATGTATGTGCGCTATACTAGTGCTCTCACACGGTGAAGGAAAACACCGTGAGGAAACTGAGATGTCCTAGAACCTAACAATTCGAAAACATTACGATAGAAGAGGGAGAGGCTTCTAAGAGACGCACTTACCGACGACGGTCATAAAACCTTTCCAGGGCTATCATACCTCAACCTGGGCACTGACCTAATATAGGATTACCAAGAAAGAATCAGTGCAACGACGATTCGTCCAAGTTGAATAATCGTCGCTCGCTCGACCAACTTACATATATTTTAAAATAACAAATTCAGTCATCTAGTAGCGGAGAAATAAATAAATAAATAAATATTCCGGACATATTCACACGGTCAACTGATCCTAAACTAGGCATAGCCTGTACTATGGGTACCAGAGACTGATATACATAATAGATAAATATTTAACACCCACACACAGAACAAACATCTGTGTTTATCACACAAATCTTTGTCCAGTGCGGGGATCGAACCCGCGACCCCTAGCGCAGAAGGCAGAGTTACTACTAACTGAGCTATAAGAGGAGTGAGTCGATCTTTTTTACTGCCCCCTGAGCGAATGTTGCAGGACGCTGTTATATATTCTATGCTATTCTAATTAGATTTGACTTTATGTATTATTTGACATTATTATTGATTGACGAATTATTATTTTCTTTTTTAATTTTGGTTTTGTAGGACATTATGTAATTTGTATTTATTGTGGCAAATTTTTATTTTTGTTATTTGATATATATGGATCGACGAATTTTTCTATTTACTTTTTATTAGGCTTGACATTATGTAATTTGAATTTATAAATTGAAGATTTATGTTTGTTGTTTCTTAACTAGTAGGTATTATGCTATGAATTAAAATTAATCTTATAAAATGTTTGATATGTATAATAATAATAATTTAAAGGATAATGGTACACTATTGCATTAGGTGCTCCTGTAAAAATAGTGTAACTATTCGTAAATAAATACATAAAATCTTTCACAGGCCATGGAGAAAGCCAAGGCGTACATAAAAAGCGCCCTCAGCAAGCCGGCGTCGCCGTCGACCAAGCCGGACGAGCTGCGGGTGTGCTTTGTGTGCGGCGGCGCCGGCTTCAGCGAGCACTACACTGTACGCGTGAAGCAGGACCCTCAGGTACGCATTGTGCAAATATAGTCAAAGCAACCGTAGGTAGTCGAAGGAACCATAGGTAGTCAAAGGAACCGATAGGTAGTCGAAGGAACCGATAGGTAGTCAAGGGAACCGTAGGTAGTCAAAGGAACCGTAGGTAGTCGAAGGAACCATAGGTAGTCAAGGCAACCATTGTCATAGCAAATAAAAGTAGTCATGACAGTCCAGTTTTAAACGATAATTAGGGTATGTTACTTAATATTCATATAATAATGTACTTAATATTCATGTGTAAGATGATGTTGATGAGTAATAATATGATGATCAGTAAGTAAATAAAGGTGAATGGAGCCTCTAAGAATGGCATCTTCAGTACACTGATTCTTTCACCGACAGTGACACGACAGGCAGCAATGTAAGAGGGGAATATGTTGTGCCGACCCCACTTTAAGTGGGATAAGGGTAGGATGATGACAAGCTCGTTTTTGCAAGCTATATCAACCCGCAACATGGCCACAACTGTCAATGTAATGCAAAATATGCCCCAAATACACTCGAGAGCATAGAAATCGCACATAGCGGAATTTTCCAACATTTTAATTTCGACGCTTATTTTTTTTTAAATTAATGTGATGTTGCAAAAATAACTTAAATTAAATTGAAGTACACACTGTTAGCTTCCTAAAAACACAAAATGTCTAGCCTTGACCTTCGAAATCATAACAGTGGCAACTAAACAATAGAATGGCCTAAATTAGCTCGTTTCAAGTAGCGCTGTTTGTGGGACTTTGAGCAGGTATAAAAGGTTAAAAAAACAATAAATTTGTGAATGTATCGATTTATTAATACGAGATATTGCCTCCCCTAGCCTGAATAACAGCTTCCATTCGCTGTTTCATTGAAGAAATCAATTTTTTTACGAAATCCTGCGGTATGCTGTCCCATTCTTCCTTGATCGCGGTTTGGAGCTCTCTGAGACTCGTAGGTGCTGCGTTTCTAGCTCTTACTCGTTTCTTTAGTTCGTCCCATAAGTGCTCAATGGGATTGACATCTGGGCTTCGAGCAGGCCACGCCATAACGAGTAGTTCAACCTCCTCCAAGTACTGGCGTACTATAGCAGCGGTGTGTGGTCTAGCGTTATCCTGCATAAAAACGAAGTTTTCGCCGATAAATCCAGAAAAGGGCACAACATGTTCTTCCAGGATCTCCTCAACGTAACGTTGGGAAGTCAATCCACCCGATCGACGGTCGGTATCGGGCCCTGTGATGAAGACAAGTTCGGTTTTCGCTTCCAGAGAAATGCCTCCCCAGAACATACACGAACCACCGCCGTATGCGACCCGTTCGGAGATGCAACATTGAGCAAAACGCTCACCAGATCTTCGGTAGACTCTACCTCGTCCGTCGTTACCATGAAGGCACATCCTGCACTCGTCGGAGAAGAGGACTGCCTGCCATTGATCCATAGTCCAATTAACGTGATTTCGAGCAAACTGAAGGCGTGCTTGTCTGTGCGCTGGGGTCAATTTTGGGCCAGTTGCTGGTCTGTGCGCTGTCAGACCTCCTTCGGCTAGTCTTCTTCTAACGGTCCACCGACTGACTTCCACTTCTCTAACTTCCTGGAGCTGCTGTCCGAGTTGAACTGCATTCAACCGGCGATTTCGTAGTGATGTATTCACAAGGAAACGGTCATCGCGCTGTGTTGTCGCACGTTTTCGGCCTGTTCCTGGTCGCCTGGTATAGCCACCAGTTTGCTGATATCGCTGGTATACACGTCGAACAGCATATCTGCTCAAAGGAGCCATTTCATTCTGGGCCTGGTCCATGTACACTACATAGAAAAATTAGGAAAAAATAGGAGATTACAAGAAAAATACACTTTCATTAATTTGAAGACAAATGCGATGGTACAAGAATAGTTCTTCTGGTAAGTTTTTTACAATGTGAACACTATTTGAAGGCCGCCATGTTGGTTTTTAATTGGCGTTTGACATGACATTGCCATATTTTTCATGTCATGTTGTTTGATTTGATGTTTTTGTTTTGTCAGATAAATGTAGGTTGTCAAAATGACATTTCACGCACGTCCATCCGCCATATTTTTGTAGCGCTGTGTGTTGCTCTCTTTGTCGAAGAAAATCTTAATGTACCTTAGAACGAAGTCAATTTAAATAAAATAACCAATTAAATATGTTTACTTTATTGCTTAGCCATATTTTAGAGTAGTGTACACAGTGCAGGCCCAGGCTCCATATATTGATGAAACGTCTCTTTTAATTGACGAGCCACTTGACTTTGGTTCTGTCCAGCTTCGATAAGTGCAACCACTTGAGACGCTGCTTCTGGTGTGGTATCCATTTTCTTGTTTAGAGAGATGACGTATTCGTTAAAGGACCTTTCTGCCTGGGAGTTGGTATGCAAATGATGTAATTTCAATCATCCCTTATCGTTTTATACCTGCTTAAAGTCCCACAAACCGAGCTACCTGAAACGAGCTAATTTAGGCCATTCTATTGTTTAGTTGCCACTGTTATGATATCGAAGGTCAAGGCTAGACATTTTGTGTTTTTAGGAAGCTAACAGTGTGTACTTCAATTTAATTTAAGTTATATTTGCAACATCACATTAATTTAAAAAAAAATAAGGGTCGAAATTAAAATGTAGGAAAATTCCGCTATGTGCGATTTCTATGCTCTCGAGTGTATGCTTGCATGTCGTGTCATTGATTCTTTCTTAGTCTTCCTGTATTAGGTCAGTGACCAGGCTGCGGTATGGTGGCCCTGAAAAGGCCTATGTAAAATGGCCCCGAATATGTAAAGCCCTAAAATTCTTCTCTAAAAAGCGATATAATTGTTCAATATGAAACATTCAAACTTTCCTTTTTTTTTTTTTTACTACTGAAGTTGCAAACTAGCATACGGCCCACCTGTTGGTAAGCGGTTACCGTGGCCTATGAGCGCTTGCAATACCAGAGGCATCACGCACGCGTTGCCGACCCCGAACCCTCTCCCCCCTAAAGAGCTCTGGCAACCTTACTCATCGCAGGAACACAACACTATTTGAAACAAATAATGTTATTTGGCTGTGATCTTTTGTAAGGCGGAGGTACCTCCCCAGGCGGGCTGCTCCAATTCAGAACGAGAAAATCTCGCTGTGCCCTACCTCCTCCTAAAAACTTCCTCTGTGTTGGTGGAGGTAGTAATATCATTGATTGCCGAAAATACAAACCGGTTACCGCTGGTAACGAATTGACTATACGCCGTTTGACATCTGACACCGGGCAATTGCGTGCGCGCAGATTGAGTGACCAGTCTTGAAATAAAAAGTAGGTAATGGTGTCAAAGTGAGATTTGCATGTTGTAAAATCACAAGGATCTCTTTTCGGGATCTTTAGCCATTTTGGAAAGGAGCTTAGCTCATTTTTATTTTCTTTTTCTTGTTTTTTTGGGTTCTCGTTTGTAATCTCGCAAGTATTATTATTCTTTAGAATTTAGGCTTTCACTAACAACAACCTCTTCGTCAAACTTAGTCGGTGTTTTTTAGGTTATAAAACAAAATGATTCGTACATACTAGTAAGTTACTCAAAGATATTAGAGTCCGCGTCGATAGACTAAACTAGGTATTTTAGTTGAAATCTAATGATAGAGTTAAACTAAAAAAGTTTAGTCATTTTACATGCGTTATACAACAGTAGCCATCAAGAGAAAAAGAAAAAAAAAAAGATTTCAATGACCCAACCAGGGCAGGCGCAACTCTCATCCAAGAAACAAATTTATGTAATATGCACTAATTTTAATGGCGGCGCAAATAACTACTCCACATCCGATCAAGTGACAGCGCAATGACTTACTTTTATATCGGCATTGGACTCGACTAAATTTTGTAACTGCAAACTTTACAACACTTTCTTCAGCAACCCTTCAGTGTGTGACCTCACCATCTGCCTGTATTACCCCGTCAAAACCCTGTAATTTCGTTACGAAAGAAGCTTTATATCACCCTTTTAAACCGTGTTATTTAGTTATGAAATGAGCTAATACGGTGGATGGCCTATAATTTGACAGCCCCGTAAATTGCGGCTGTCATGTCACTAGGAATTATGGTGTTCTATGTCGGTCACAGATCGATAGATCAGCAAATATGGTACAAACTTTAGTCATATAGTCCCGGCGTTGTACAAGTTGCTTCTGACAACTAAAAACTATTTTGAACTTCTTATGAATTTTAGACTTCATAAATCACAACTGTAATACATTTTTTCTTGAAGGTACAATTGAATTTGTGTTTTTGGCACTTATAGCCTGTTTAAGACTACACAAAGGTTCTTAAATGTGACGCAGGCAGACGCAGTATGATGACATCTATTATGTATATCTGGTACCCATAGTACAGGCTATGCCTAGTTTGGGATCAGTTGACCGTGTGTTATATGTCCGGAATATTTATTTATTTATCTATAACAGTTTTTTGACGACTCGGGTTTTCGCTTCCTATATTCGGGGAAAATTTTTATAAACTATCCTATCTCGCTTACTCAATGGTACCCCTGGTATTACCTTGTTCCTTAAAATATGTTTTACTGCTCATCCGACTGGCACTGATGATGCCAAATTTAATTGAAATCGCTGTATTGTATCATTTAATAAGAAGACAGTTCCTCTGAAAAAAATTATCCTACTAGGCTTTAACAGTATCATGGTAGGTAGTCATGTGTTTAAGTTTTATGTAGTTTGTTCCTAACATTTTCTTTTATATAAACTCAAAAGTAGAAACCTTTTATTAGCCTTTCTATCTAGCTATAGCGTTTAATCTCACGTTTGTTACACCGTTGGTTTCTCTAATAAATAAAATAAATAAAAATAAACGAAGATACTAGGTAGATTACTAAGGAACCTGATTCTATTTGTAGTTCAACAAGCACTTTGCTAGATTCAAATGATCTCATTAGTATGAAATGGACTCACATTAGCCCCACAATGCCTATGATCTAGGTTCGCATACAATAGTGGGTTAAGGTCTCTTAAAGCGTACCCGCCTAATGACGGTCGTCATATAGCAGAGCACGTGAGATTCAACACCTTTCTTATTTTGAATGACAAAGTTGTATGTACAAGGTGGTTCTTAATATGTATGCTATCCCGAAAAGTTCTCGAGTGGCGACGCAGTGTTGGAAGGCCCCCCACCCGATGGACCGACGACATTGTTAAGGTTGCGGGATGTCGGTGGATAGAAAAGGCTCAAGACCGTTCGTCATGGAACTCTTTGGGGGAGGCCTATGTTCAGCAGTGGACTTCATCAGGCTGATGATGATGATGATGCTATCCCGAAAGGGGCTGATTCTACATACAATGTGCAATAAAGTTTGTTCTACGACTTTTGGAAATTCAATTTTTTTTTTTTTTTAAATCTGTTCAAAAATAAACTGTTTTAAATATCATAACGATGCTAATACCACAAGCGGTCATCCATCCATTTGGTGACCGCGCTTCTTCTTCTTTTCGTGTCGATAACTTCACATATTTTACATTATTTTAGAGTAGTAGGTGGCCATCTCGATCGCTCTATCAGCGGCCGCGTTGAGGTCCTCCCTCGGGCAAGTCGAGCAGGTTTTTTTTTTAATTTTTTTTTTTTTTTGGATACATATTTCTGCCTTTTGGGATTGAGACGCTAGGACCTTGGGGCCCAGGGGCGTGGCTTCTGTTCGATGCTTTATCTAGGAGGCTGGCGGATGAGACCAATGACCGAAGGGCTGGTGCTTACCTCGGACAAAGGATCAGTATAGCGATCCAACGAGGTAACGTCGCCAGCCTTTTGGGCACGCTGCCTGTGGTTGGTGATCTGAACTCTGTTTTCTACTTGTAGTCGTAGTCGTAGAAAACAGAGTTCATTTCAAGTATAATATTATTTTAGTTTAATTTACAACTGTTATTATTATTATTTTTCTGTTCATATTTTTTTTATTTTAAGAAAGTATAAAACATGTTTGGTACACTCTTAAAAAGCCCATATGGGCTTGTCTAAAGCGCGTACAGTTCTCCTTAGTAAGTTTACCTACGGTAAACTAGGTAGTTTAGGTATTCGGGCACAAGGAGGCAACCGCGCTGAAGGTTACTTAGCTGATCTACGCCACGAAGGCTTCGCTTTATTTTGATATCGCATTGTTACATCTTATCAAAAACAAAAAAAAAATACTTCCCGCCAAGCCGTAGCGCATCTCCGTTAAGTATTTTCTTGATTTGCATATTAGTTCCCGGTCTGGGTGTTGTGGTACCATGGTACTCGTAGTTTCTGATACCCACGACACAGGGAATCCAAGTGTGGGGTCAGGACTACGTGACTGTTGGCTGTTACTCATTTGTTTACGATCGTATTATGACGGCAATGGCTTATAACAGACTAAAGCGTAACGTCACTTCAAAGACGACCATAAATAACCATTTTCCCATAATATTTTCCCATAGATTGTATTTTATAGTGCAGATTAACGCCATGGCGTAACGGGGTCATGGCACAATGGGTTTAACCAGTTTTTTTGTGTGGTGAAAATGCTAACCATTTTAAATGCTTTTTCTATATACGGAACTAAGGCTGTGTTTGCATATCGTGTAATAGTTTTGTAAACATCCTACTAATATTATAAATGCGAAAGTTTCTGAGGATGTTTGGATGTTTGTCGTTCAATCACGCCCAAACGGAGGCGGTTTTAGGAGGAGGTAGGGCACAGCGAGATTTTATCGCTCTAAATTGGAGTAGCCCGCCTGGAGAGGTTTCCCGCCTTACAGAACATCGCAGCCAAATAACATTATTTGTTTCAAATAGTGTTGTGTTCTTGTGGTGCGTAAGATTGCCAGAGCTCATTAGGGGGGAGGGGTTCGGCAGGCAACGCAATGCTCCAGGTGTTGCTGATGTCAAAGAGTGACGGTAACCGCTTACTATCAGGAGGGCCGTAAGCCTGTTTGCCTTCGTTTATCATTTTTTTAAAAAACGGCTCCTCGGATTTCGATGAAATTTGGCAGAGAGGTAGATTATAGTCTATAGTCTAACAAACTGGACCCCCCGACACAACACAAAAAGAAAAAGAGGCAGACAACTCCAAAGATGGTCTGATGACATAAAGAAAATCACTGGCCCACTTTGGACAAGACTGGCAGGAGATAGGGAAGAATGGAAAAAACTGGAGGAGGCTTTTGTGTCATAGACACGCTAAACAATGTAGAGAATAGAAATTAATAGTTATATAACAATACTCATGTATGTTTAGCAATAAAGGCTTTGAAATTGAAATTGAAAGATTATAGTCTGGAATAATAATAATAATAAATATTCCGGACATATCACACAACCTTGACTGGCCTCATAGATCAGTTGGTAGTAACTCTGCCTTCTGCGCTTGAGGTCGCGGGTTCGATTCCCGCACTGCGCACCTCTAGCGCAGAAGGCAGAGTTACTACCAACTGAGCTATGAGGCCAGTCAATAATAGCATATAGGCGAGCGAAGTCTTATTCTCAGTATTGTTTCATTTCAAGTTAGAATTACCATCAATAAACAATCCTACCAATTAGAATGAATAATTAATTTTAATTTATTAATTTTAAGTTTATCTGATAATTTTTGAATATGGTTGATTATAATTAGAAAAGACATATCACATTAATTAGTGACAAATCTGCAGTGTGCCTTCTACTATTTGCATGCCAGTAATGGCAAAACATGTAGGCCATAATTAACTTATATTGTAACATCATTGCATGCTCACACCATGTTAATACTCATGTTTTGCAAATGAATGATTCTTATTCTTATTCTAATCGGCTCCTGATCACTAACAGAACAATTCTTGCAGAGCAACGAGCCTTACTTCCCGTTCCTGGGCGGGCACGCTCCGCCGCCCGGCTACCGGGGCGACGGCGCCGACGACGGCCTCGTCCGCAGCTGTTGCGTCTGCTACACCTTCCTGCGGCAGCAGTGGGAGCAGTACGACAGGGAGAACAAGCCGCACAGCCAGCGGTTCTACTGGATGAAGAGGCTGGATGGAAAACCCTTCATTGGTAAGAATAAAAAAATATATATATATATATATTTCGGACGACTAAAATCCATAATTTGTTAGTAAAATTATATATTCTGATAATATGTGACATGAATAATTTGAAATCTGTTTTTATGGTTACTAACATAGTTTATAGGTAGATAAATGTACTAACAATTATGGTGAACAACCGAAATAAATGAATTAAATTAAATTAAATATAAAAAGAACTTATAATTAGGGTTAGTACTTAATGCTAAATAATTAAATTAAACATTTCTGTAGATCACTCTCCTCACGAAGCAGTGCCACGTGGGAGAGGTGATCCTGCCAGCATGCAGCAGAATAGAATAGAATATTTATTTATTTTCTCTCAACAAAGGTTAACAGTAATGCATGGGATACAGCAGAATATAAGTATTGTAGGTAGATAAGCATGGCCGTATATGCCGAAGAACCGACAACCATTGGGGTAAACGAGTTCTTGAGTGGAGACCACGTCTAGGCAAACGTAGTGTGGGGCGCCCCCCGGCTAGGTGGAGCGATGATCTAGGAAAGGCGGCGGGCAGTAAGTGGATGACAAGGGCCGAACACCGGGCTCAGTGGCGTGTATTGGGGGAGGCCTATGTCCAGCAGTGGACTAATGTGGGCTGATGATGATGATGAAGCATGGCCGTGGTGGCCCCGGCTGAAGAATAGGCCCCTCCATATCTACCTATCCGCGGATGTCGTAAGAGGCGACTAAGGGAAAAAAGCTAGGGGATGGGCAGCAGCGTCCCTCATTTTAACAACGATAGCTCTCTCTAACTGCGCTCGCCAACCCGCATGCCCAGTGTGGTGAGTATGGGCAAAACCCCCCACATGATAAGGAATTTGCTCTGTCTGTGGGGGAGGCCATGTTCAGCAGTGGACGTCGAACGGCTGAAATGATGAGGTAGATAAGTTAACCTGTTTTGTGAGAGACCGGTGCCTGAAATAGGTTTAAAAAAACCTGTGCTACAGGACACCGGGCCCCATGCCGCTGGTCAACTTAGGTACCTTAACAATTTATTATAAACTAACTAAGAGATATTATGTCTTAACTGTTTAGGACGTGTTCAGTATAGTAGTGTATAGTAGTTTAGATAAGTTTTAAGTAAGTCAAGCCAAGTCAGTTTTGAACTGACAACGGTTGGGGAGTGATCTCGAATGGCGACCACGAACCGGGCGACGCAGTGTTGGAAGGACCGATGGTCTGACGACATTGTGAAGGTTGCGGGAAGTCGGTGGATGGAGAAGACTCAAGACCGTTCGCCGTAACTCTTTGAGTGATTTGTTATTATGTGTGCAATCCCGAAAGGGCAAAGGCATATTGTACACCAAATTGGCAATAAATTATGAAAAAACAGCTCAGCCTATGTTTAGCTCAATTATTCAGCTTTTTTGTAATGTTATGAACATTGTAAGGATGTATGTATGTTTGTGATTCGCGCACGCCGTAACGGCTCAACCGATTTCGATGAAACTTAGAATAGATAGAGTTCTTTACATGGAAAAGCATATAGGCTTTTTACCTAGCTAGGTATTCGAGCGAAATCGCGGGCATAAGGTAGTTAGTTATAATGATGATAAAAGACCAAAACATAGTTTTTTTTCGCTCATGTTTATTCGTTTTATTTCTACTTCAAAAACGAGAAGGTTCTCAAGTCGGCTGTATTATTTTTGTGTGTATGTTTGTCGATAGAATAAGCCCCTTTTGGGATAGGATAATAGTTCCGGAACACGAGTACAAATATCTCAAGTCTATGAGACAGACTTGAGATATTTCAGCCAAATCCAAACAATATGAATAGAATCCGCATAGGAACGAAGCGCCCACAAAAAGTTGATCAATAAGCAATGTCAATACCCGGGGCCCGGCTGTAGTATCGACCGGCATTGTTTTAATATTATTCGCTTGTACGGCGAATGATAACGCTTCTAGGATTCGGCCACCGTCAGTTCACGACCATTAATATTGCTGAGAAGTTAAAAGTCAATAAGTTTTTTGAATAGAATCACGGAGTAAGACATGTGACATCTAAATAAATAAATAAAATATTCCGGACATATCACACACGGTCAACTGATCCCAAACTAGGCATAGCCTGTACTATGGGTACCAGATACTGACATACATAATATATATATATTTAACACCCAGACACAGAACAAACATCTGTGTTAGTCACAAATGTATGTCCAGTGCGGGAATCGAACCCGCGATCTCTAGCGCAGAAGGCAGAGTTACTACCAACTGAGCTATGAGGTCAGTCATATGAATGAAGGTAGCCTCTCTGAGGTACAATTAATTATTTAACCATCCTACTTTTATGAAAGCGAAAGTATGTGAGGAGGTCTGTATGTTTGGATGTTTATAGTTCAACCACACTGTAATTAATCTTAATCGATTCCGATGAAACGTGGAATGGATAGAGTTCTTTACAGAGACCGGGGTCTATTAGCGTCGGTGAAAGGACTAAAGTGCGCCTTTTTTCCTTTCGTGCACACGTCTTAGAACTTTTAAGTTCTAGGACGGTTTCCTCGTGATGTTTTCCTTCACCGTTTCAACTCACTAGTGCAGCGCACATAGATTTTCCGAATGGAAAATCCATTGGTCGACAGGGATTTGAACCCACAAATGGATAGTCTCTCTCTAGTAACTCTTTTTAGGGTTAAGCTCGCCTTTGTACATACCTTTCTTTTTTATTGCTGTAATCTGTGTTTTCTTGTGTACAATAAAGAATAAAGAAGATAGGGATCACTACCAGCACTACACCAGTGCCGTCAAATTACGTTGACGTATTAGTAGACACCAGCGTTAAACCAAAACAAACCCTTTTTCAAGAAGAATAAACATTATATTGTAAGTGCGTGTACCAAATAAACAACAGTATTGTTGTACGAGCGTACCATAGGCGTACCAATGAGACTGGTTCTGTTCATGTTCTCCTGAAACATTGGTACGAATTTCTTCAACGGGTTACGGACACTGTTTTCACGACAGTTTTCACGATCTGTGAGCGGGCAGCTTATACCACCGTGAGTGTAAAATACTCTAGCAAAGGATAGTGGGCCGGCCTTCCCATTCACAGGGTTGCTATTGTGTAAGCAAAATGGGAATGATGTTCGCAACTTTGAGGATAATTTTAACGACCTTAAACCAAATCTAAAACCCTTAAAAATTTTCTTTCCCTTCATGTTTGAAACTTTTCAGATGATGCTAAGATCGTTAAAATCATCCTCGAAGTTATAGCTATGCTGGTCGTGGGCTCGAATCCCGGTCGTGCATCAATAGTTTATGTGTTAGTGCTCCGCGAGGAAGCAGGCATGCCCTAGAACATAAAAAATTTAAGACATGTAGGTCGATTAACATCAGACGAGCGAATGCTCATTCCATAGAGTAACTTTATAATTCTATCCCCACTCTATCAAATTATTTTAGTGTGAACAGACGTAAAGCATTCTTTCAAAGTCAAAGTCAAAAGGAGTTTATTTCAATGAAATCACTTTGAAACTTCTTGAACTAGAAACTAGGTGAAGCTATGCCTGTTCCTCGCGACCAAGCCTAGAAGAATCAGGCAACAAACATGTCTTTCGTTGTTTCTTCTGCGTTCACAAAGAATGTTCACAAACTCTTAATAATGAAAAAATCGTGAGAAATAATGCTCTTGCTCTAAGCTCTAGCTCTATGTTCTAGGACCACCAAAACAGGATGACCTAGAAAGAATCAGTGACACGACAAGCAAGCAAGCATAGGGTTTCAAATTATATGCTTGGATTGATTGATGCGGCGGTCTTAGTGATATTTTTAGACCATAGACAAAAAGTTTATTAGAGCGGGCAAAGCTATAAATCTTGATGGCGCATTGTCTCAGCTGTCAGACGTCATGCATTGTCATGCACTGTACCCAAATCTATATATTTATAGGAGTAATCCACTCACTCACTCACTGACAGACTCATCACGAAAGCTCGGAAACTACTAGGCTGAGAAGTCTGAAATTTGACACAGAGATTCTTTAAAAGATGTTACCGTGCAATAAGAACGGATTTTGCAAAATTCAATTCCTAAAGGGGTGAAATGGGGGGTTGAACGTTTGTATGAAAGTCCTATGTTTTTGAAGTTGGAGACATCATCATCACCCTGCCCTTATCCCACTTAGTTGGATAAGGGCAAATTTAAACTAACAACCTAACTAAACCCTGGTTTTGTGGCATTAATGTCAAATCTATGAAATGATACGTCACAAAACCAGGGTTTAGCTAGACCTAGCCTAAACCCAATTTCGTAATTAGAGGGAATTAGTCTCAATTTGATAAACTATCTAGAAAAAATGATTTAAAGAAATATGATCACAACTTTTTTTTGTACAATTTCTTAGGGAGTGGTTTTTCATAATTTTTGGCTTATATTTTTATTTTTGCTTTAGGTCCTAGGCTTCAGGGATAACTACCCTGAAAGGGGATAATATACTAGTAACTGTACACGTCTAGATTAATTTGCTTATGCAAGGCAAAACAATGTGTCTATTTCGAAAACTGCAAACAGCCTAAAGCCGTGTTTGTTGCCTGATTCTTGTAGGCTTGGTCGCGAGGAACAGGCGTAGCTTCACCTAGTTTCTAAGACGTTTCAAAGTGATCCTAGTGATTTTATTGAAATAAAAACCTTTGAATTTGAGCACGAGCAATTTAAAATTCGACATGGCATGACTCCATTGAAAGGTAGAACATTTTAATTTTTTTTGCTCATCGTAAATCCGTCCAGTCTCCCATCGATCGATGGATTGAAAAAAAGAAATAAAACGAACAAACCCATGCACGGGCAAACACATTCAGACCGTTTCAAACTCTATTGAAAATCGTCGCAGTATTGGTCTGCGTGGAATTGTGTACTGTTTTTAAAATGGAGACTTTCGCAACAAAAATTTCGTATTTAATTTTATAAATAAAGATGCATTACTGATTACGCATTGGTAATGGTAATGTAACATTGGCAAGTAGAATTTAGAATTTAGAATTGATGTTGATAGAATGCAAGGATCCGAAATGAGGAAATCCGTAGAAGAACCAAGGTCACTGACATAGCTCTCAGAATTAGCAAATTGAAGTGGCAGTTTGCAGGCTATATAGCTCGCAGAACCGACAACCGTTGGGGAATAAAGGTTCTCAAATGGCGACCACGACCCTGACGACGCAGTGTGTGGTCACCCACCCGATGGTTCGACGATATCGTGAAGAAAGAAGTCGCTGGATGGAGAAGGCTCACGACCGTTCGTCGTTTAGTCCCCACTTGAAAACGTTTATTTTGTTTAATTTTAATTTTCTTTCCGTTAATTTTGTTTAATTTTCTTTCTTTAATTTTCTTTCTAAATTTCAAGCAAGAAACAAAATTAATAAGTAAAATTTCAATTAAAATGTATTTAACGTTCATGTTTCTAAGTAATTATCGATATGAAAGCCCTTCGCAGAGTTATTATTCATCAAGGGCCTACAATGGTTTCATTCTGGGAACCGCGGAATGTGAGAATTAATCAAATAAATGAGAAGGCCGGTAGCTAGGTAGCTACTGAGATTAATATTAAAGGGGGAGTTGTGGTCCGGAGGAGTTGACAGGGGGGCAGGTCGCTGGTTTTTTTTAATCTATCTTTGTAAATATATAAAGTTTCCGCCTTCGGCTTCGCTCGCGTTGTAACCTACGTATCAAGTAGCCCTAGGTAAATAACTTTTATCTATTTCAAGTTTCAACAAAATCGGTTGTGCCGTTACGGCGTTCAGAGTTCAGAGTTCAGAGTTCATTTATTGATAACAATCAGGTTACACGTCATTGCAGTAGGTAATAATATGAGAAAAATAATAATTAATAGGTCCATAAATAGGTAATACTATCCTAGTATATATTAAACATCACAAAATTAAGTATAGATTTTCGTCAAATATAGAATAATAGTATAAAATAACACAAAAACGATAATTACCTACTTTTCTAGTAAGTTCAAATTAGTCAATAGAATAAATAACAATAATAACCTAATTAGTCACGCATTTTAAGAGCATTAAACTCTTTTAGATCGTAAAACGACTGATCGATGAGCCAATTTTTGAGTTTATACTTAAAGGATTGCGTTGATAGCGCGTCGACGACGTTAGATGGTAGGCGGTTGTACACGTGATTGCACAACAAACATCCAAACATCCTCACAAGCTTTCGCATCTATAATATTAGTAGGATAGGATTTTTGATCCTTTTGGCCCCGGATGAAGAATAGGCCCCTCCATATTTACCTAATTGAGAATAGCTAAGGGAGAGCAGCGTAACAATGATAGCTCTAACTGCGCACAGAAGATCTCAGTCAAATAACATTATTTGTTTCAAATAGTGTTGTGTTCCTGCGGTGAGTAAGGTTGCCAGATTTCTTTAGGGGGGAGGGGTTCGGCAGGCAACGCATTAGCAATGCTCCAGGTGTTGCTGATGTCAATAGGCGACGGTAAGCACTTACCATCAGGAGGGCTGTAAGCCTGTTTGCCTCCGTATAACATAAAAAATGACTTAGATAAACATTGAAAGTCTTTTGTCTATTTTTAAATCAAGTAGCTGAATCCCATTGTTCTATCGGGAATTGCTACTGTCAAAACATTTCTTAACATAGAGAGGTGCCAGCTTTGTTTTATCAAATATTATTCCAACTGCCAAACCTCGGATTATCCAGTAATCTCCCCCCTCCCTATTGTCTCTGGCACAGTATGACGGACGGACCGCACGTTTATCTTTTATATTTATTTTTCAAGTACACCCTTTTTTGTTTTTAGGATTCAGAGATAGCTTGCCTTGTTTTAAAAATATTTCTAGGAATTTGCATGAAAAGTTTCTTTTAATGAGTAAGTTTCAAATCTCTGGTCTTCATCATCAGCCTGTAGAAGTCCTGCTGGATATAGGCCTTCCCCAAAGAGTGCCACGACGATCAGCCTTGAGCCTTTCCTAGGAGATCTTTTTTTTTTATTTACTTTATGTGTATATCATTTGTTGAAGCTCACATTTTTCTTCATTATTTTCACATTTTTATAAGCTCTTATTTATTAAGGATTATAATTAGATTACTTTTCTCTTGAGCCTCACCTAGTTCGATCGGCACCACACTGAAGCTTTAAATTCCATTTTGTGAAAAAGGATCATCGAAAAAAATGATAGGCACCAAGCCGTGTTTGTTGCCTGATTCTTCTAGGCTTGGTCGCGAGGAACAGGCATAGCTTCACCTAGTTTCTAAGACGTTTCAAAGTGATCCTAGTAATTTTATTGAAATAAATGCCTTTTGACTTTGACTTTTGACTTTGTCACCGCGGCCACAACTGGCCTATTGTGATCGCCACTTTATTTGTGGAGCCCCTTTACAGGGCCTTTAAAGTTCACCGCAAAGCCCAGCAGCTGTTAAAAACTGAAGGATTAATAGGAGATCTAGGAACAATAGTTATTTACAGAAAGAAACTTAAAACTAATACAAGTTAATATTTTCAAAATACACAAGAAACAGTTGAGTTACTAAAGACCGTTACAAACGATCTATAGATAGCAAAACTGATCCAGATCACAAGTTAACAATAGTTATTATATATACAGGTGATTCATAATATGTGGCGTAGCGGGCGAGCAAGAGGTGCGGGTTCGATTCCCGCTGTGGAACAAATGTTTGCATGATCTTCATTAGTTCTGCACCTGGGTGTTGTGGTACCATGGCACTCTAGTTTCTGATACCCACGACACAGGGGGTCCTAGTTTGGGATAGGACTATGTATGTGACTTGCCCCTTGCGTCTCAGACGGCCACTCGCTACGCCACCGAGGTCGTCCATTGTCTCGTTTGCAAATTTCAACAATAGACCCTGTTTTGTTACGTGTAACGTTCATTGTGCGGTAACGCGGCATGTAAATCTACATTGTTTTGTACATTTTGGAGTAAATAATTTGCAAGATCTGGAAAAAATACCACTAGCGATCACCCATCAATTCCGTGACAGTGCTGAACGTTGCTTAACACAGTTAATCGTTAACAACTAGGCAATCCCGTAAAAAACAAAATAGACCTTGGTAGCCTAAGTCGCTACGTGAAGTTTACCCTTGTCAAATTTGAAACGTTTTGGACATTAAGGCTTGTATTCAGAGACAAGACTCAAGCATCGATCTGTACTTAAATCTCGATTTGAGTCGAGATTCTAATTCTTGAACAGTACTTAAGTATAGATTCAATGATCACAGTTCACCTGAGTAAATGCTTATTCTGAAACGTCAATCAGACGAAATCGGTGCTTGAGTTTAGATTTGATTAGACATTAATCAAATGACATTTTCGTTCCGTTACACGTACTTTGATGCATATTTATACTTCACTTTATAGTTCTGTTCTATTTCCACCCTGGCTGTTTGAATTTCTGCGTAAAACGGCGAAAATTATAACTAAATCAAAATGTTAACGAGAACATTTGAGTACAGATTTGAGACTCGATTCAGCTGAGAGTAGTTTAAGTACCATTCTTGAATAAAAGCTATGTTTGAGAAGAGATTCAATACTTAAGTAGAGTTCAGCTGATCTGTGATTAAATCTAAGTTTGAGTCGTGTCTCTGAATACGAGCCTAAGGTTGTTAAAATAATTCATAAAGTTACGAACTTCATTGCCATTTCGCTTACACAATAGTAACGGTTGGCGACCGCTTTGATGTTATAAATACCGCGAGTCGACAGTTGAACTCTGGGAATGTATGCTAGTGCAGGGCTGAACTGAACACTTCGCTAAATTGTAACATAACTTATGTATCTCAGTTTTTAGAGGAGGAAGGGCACAGCGAGATTTTCTCGTTCTGAATTGGAGCAGCCCGTCTGGTGAGGTACCTCCGCCTTATAGAAGATCGCAGCCAAATAACATTATTTGTTTTCAAATAGTGTTGTGTTCCTGCGATGAGTAAGGTTGCCAGAGCTCTTTAGGGGGAGGGGGGTTCGGGGTCGGCAACGCGTGCGTGATGCCTCTGATATTGCAAGCGCTCATAGGCTACGGTAACCGCTTACCAACAGGTGGGCCGTATGCCTGTTTGCCACATCAGTAGTATAAAAAAAAAAAAAAAAAAGTTGGTAGTAACTCTGCCTTCTGCGCTAGAGGTCGCGGGTTCGATTCCCGCACTGGATAAACATTTGTGACTAACACAGATGTTTGTTCTGTGTCTGGGTGTTAAACATATATCTATTATGTTTATCAGTCTCTGGTACCCATAGTACAGGCTATGCCTAGTTTGGGATCAGTTGACAATGTGTGATATGTCCGGAATGTTTATTTTTAATTTATTTAAATATGTTCATTATGTTTATACTCTCCACAAACCGAACAACCCTATACGCAGTCCGCAAATAAAAGTGATGTGGTCGGTTCTCACTTGTGACCGGTTTGCACCGGTGTACTATTTACATAACAATCCCGTGTTTGTGTGTCTGTACGTCACTTGTCATAGCTGTGAGGTAATCCTACTTCTGCATTGGAATCTGTTGCATGTCGCTTGTCGGAATGTCGCATTTTAGTACCGTTTTTACAAATATCCTATCTTAACTGAACTACGAAATCATTCTTCTTCTTGTCGTGTCACTGGTTTTTTCTTAGTCATCCTGTCTTTGATCAGTGACCAGGTTAAGGTATGGTGGCCCTGAAAAGGGCCTATGATCGTCGATGAAAGAATCAGTGTAGTGAAATGATTAAAGTGGCTCCTTTCGTGCACATGTCACATGTCTTCGAATTTTTTAGGTTCTAGGACATGCCGGTTTCCTCACGATGTTTTCCTTCACCGTTTGAGAGCACTAGCATAGCGCACATAAATTTTCCGAATGGAAAATCCATTGGTGCACGACAGGTTTCGAACTCACGATCTGTGGATCGGAAGGCGGGTCCACTACCACCCCTCCACCAGTTGAAACGTTACCAAAATGGAGCTCAAGTTATATTGGTTTTAAATGCTACTTCATTGTATCTTAAAAATCGTATGGCCTAGAATACAAATAAAAATTGTTTTGGAATGTACTCGTATGAACAAAGGTCTTTTATATGACACCCCATATCTTGGACTTCTTTAGGTATCTTAAGGCACTATGAGAATCATAATAAACTGTCGAGTGGGCGGAGTGAAGAAAGTGACAGCGCTACGTACTATAATTGACTGCGGAAAGAGATAGCAAGCGTTATAAGGCGCTCGAAAGTAATCGACGTAAGCGACATATAAGAAAATATCGATTATCTTAAAAACTAAGTATTTTTAAGAAAAAGTGTCTTGGATTTAGGTCCCCAATGCTATTGTCTAACACAATATTTAAAAAAAAGTTATTAATGATTGATAGTTTCTCAGTATTTTCGAAAAAACAGTTGCAGAGGACCGAACTTGCAAAATAAATCTATCGAGATAAGTTTTACCAATCGCGTTTCTATCTTGGATTTAGGTAAATAAAATGCTCAAGTTATCTTTGTCATAAAAATGAAAACTGTGCGTTTTGCGGTTATTGAGAAAAAACAGTTTAAAAATCATAAAACAAATTTAACCCTCACCTTAACAACCCCTTCGCCGATTTAACTCTTATTCTTACCAGTAAATCTTGAACAGGAATAGCTTCACCTAGTTTCTAAGACGTTTCAAAGTGATCCTAGTGATTTTATTGAAATAAACGCCTTTTGATTTTGACACATACATCGTCGATTCGTCCAAGTTGTTGAGAGATCTTCGCTAGCATCAATCGAACATTCAAAAACGATATTTAATTTCCCAAACAAAGCTCAAGGTGAACAAACCAACAAAAGAAAATGTGATTCGTTTGAGCACGTCAATCGAAGTGCCGTGTATTGTTTCCGATGCACAATACATCTGACGAGAGAACAATCTAGGAGTTTTCAGCACAATGCTCTCCTTTATATAAAGACGGTCATGTTTGACTGGCCTCATAGCTCAGTTGGTAGTAACTCTGCCTTCTGCGCTAGAGATCGTGGGTTCGATTCCCGCACTGGACAAACATTTGTGTGATGAATACAGATGTTTGTTCTGTGTCTGGGTGTTAAATATTTATCTATTTTATACATAATAGAGTCTCTGGTACCCATAGTACAGGCTATGCCTAGTTTGGGATCAGTTGACCGTGTGTGGTATATACGGAATATTTATTTATTTTATTTTATTTATATACAGACGGTCATGCATGTGCGAGAACTCGCGCCCTGAGGCTTCCGTACCATCATCATCAACAACCTGTAGAAGTCCACTGCTGGACATAGGCCTCCCCCAAAGAGTTCCACGACGAACGGTCTTGAGCCTTTTCCATCCACCGACTTCCGTACCATACTAGGTACTAAATAAATGCGAAAGTTTGTGAAGATGTTTGGATGTTTGTTATTCGCCGTAACGGCTCAACCGAATTCGTTGAAACTTGGAATATAAATAGTTCTTTACCTAGCATGTAGGCTACTTTTTATGTAGGAGCGAAGCCGCGGGAGGAAGCTACACATAAGAAAAGCATAATTCCAAGTGCAGGAAGTGGCAAGCTTATGTTTGGCGGTCGTTCACGTAGGTCAGACGTAAAGACAGACAGACATACGTACAACAAAGTGATCCAATTAGGGTTCCGTTTTTTTCCAAATGGGGTACGGAATACTTAAAATCATCTCTAAATACATTCCCCATAGCATCAACATTGCGATTTTCTTAAGGCGGTGACGTTAGATTACCGTCTGGTTCAAATTCGTGGAAAATAGCGCTCAAACGGTGAAGGAAAACATCGTGTGGAAACCGGCATGTACTAAAAACCTTAAAATTCGAAGACATGCACGAAAGCCTCTAAGAGGCGCACTTTAATCCTTTCACTACAAACGGCGTACCATGCTATCTAAAATTTCTTTAAAATATATCATCATCATCATCATCAGCCTGTAGAAGTCCACTGCTGGACATAGGCCTCCCCTAAAGAGTTCCACGACGAACGGTCTTGAGCCTTCTCCATCCACCGACTTCCCGCAACCTTCACAATGTCGTCGGTCCATCGGGTGGGGGGCCTACCAACACTGCGTCGCCCGGTTCTTTAAAATATATAATTATTCGAAAATAATCCTTACGTTTACCAATTAAAGCCGATTTTGAGTGAGACATTTGAGGACATGCGGTATAGCTCAACAAAATCGCATGCTGTTCGAACACGGCTGGACACGTACTGCCGAACATTGATTATTTGCCCTTTGCTGACAGTGACCCTGTGACCTATGAGGTGACCTTATTAGTGGGTTGAGGCTGCACTTTCACTAGGTCGATGCCGCCGTCGCGTTATGAATGAAATCGCTGGTTGTACAACGTGTTTCGCAACTAATAAACTATCCTGAAAAGGGGTTTTTCCACCAGAAAAGGAAAAAAAAACGACTAAACAAAAAAGAAACAAATCCGTGGTTTTGAGTGTTTTACCATCTTTGATACTAATTTGGCCCAGCGAATTAGCATTGCCATCCAGCGTGGCAATTCCGCCAGCGTCATGGGGACGCTTCCGACTGGTAGTGATCTGGATCAGTTGAGCTATCTATAGATCATTTGTAACGGTCTTTAGATGGCTCAACTGGTTTCTTGTGTATTTTGTAAATATTATCTTGTATTAGTTTTAAGTTTCTTTCTGATACTAATTAATAAACGTACGAAAATTGAGACATCATTATTCATTTACTAGTTTCCGCTCGCGACTTCGCCCGTGGTACCTACATAAAAAGTAGCCTATATGCTATTCTAGGTAAAGAACTTTATCTTTTCCAAGTTTCAACTAAATCGTTTGAGCCGTTGCGGCGTTATTGAACAACAAACAACTAAACATCCTCACAAACCTTCGCATTTATGATATTAGTAGGATAGGATAGACATAGACATTTATTTAATTGAAACCAAAACACACATTTGCACAACATTTTACAATAAAATTAACACGAGACAAAGTACATAATGGAAGTAAAAATTGTGTGATTGGCCGTGGTAGTCCCGGCTGAAGAATAGGCCCCTCCATATCTACCTATCCGCGGATGTCGTAAGAGGCGACTAAGGGAAAAAAGCTAGGGGATGGCAGCGTCCCTCATTTTAATAACGATAGCTCTAACTGCGCTCGCCAACCCGCATGCCCGGCGTGGGCAAATCCCCCCACATGATAAGGAATTTTCTCTGTCTATGGGGGAGGCCATGTTCGATGTGTACGGCTGAAATGATGATGATGATTGTGTGATGGATAGAGTTTCTAAAGGTCATGCTCATTGTGCAATGGCCTTACTAACGTAAGCTTTAGTAATAATTGGCCAGTCAGATGCACTTTCCCCCACGTGGCCTTTTATGAATGAAACTTACCGACAAACAAGTTAAACTTAGTTGACCGAGAACTGGTTCGGCGTAGATTACCTAATAACTGCGAGCTTGGGCACAGCTGACTAGCAGAGTCTGTGAACAATTAGGTCGTGTAATACTTAGTTACTAGCTTCCGCCCGTGGCTTCAATATAGTATCTGTATGTGTTTATATAAATGTCACTATATGTATTATATATATATGATTATCTTGATTTATCTATTTAATATACCTACTTTACTCTGTTTATAGTTAATTATTTTCTTCATAATTTAAGAAACACCATCTTGCCCCTTCTCTAATCTTTTCAGTCCAGTCCATCCTAAGGTTGCCTGGCAGAGATCGCTCTTAGCGATAAGGCCGCCCATTGTATTGCCGTGTAAATTTGTAATTGTGATCTTATGTATTATTTCCGTATGGTGATCAATAAAGTGTTATCTATCTATCTATCTATCTATCTTCGCTCGCGTGGTACCTACGAAGAAAGTAGCCTATGTGCTATTCCAGACTATAATCTATCTCTGTGCCAAATTTCTCTCTTGCTCTTGTCAAAGTCAAAGTCAAAAGGCATTTATTTCAATAAAATCACTAGGATCACTTTGAAACGTCTGAGAAACTAGGTGAAGCTATGCCTGTTCCTCGCGACCAAGCCTTGCTTCTCTCTCTCTAAGAGGTTGAGGTATGGTGGCCCGAAAAGGGCCTATGATGGTCGGTGAAAGAATCAGTGTAGTGAAAGGATTAAAGTGCGCACTTTAATCTTTTGACGAGAGAGAAAGGTATTTAGAGATTATTGTTAGATTATTTTTATCTTTTGAGCCTCACCTAGTTCGATCACCACCACACTGAGATCTACATTCCATTTTGTTAAAAAGGCTCATCGGAAAAAATGTTAGGAACCAAGCCGTGTTTGTTGCCTGATTCTTCTAGGCTTGGTCGCGAGGAACAGGCATAGCTTCACCTAGTTTCTCAGACATTTTAAAGTCCTAGTGAATTTATTGAAAGACTTTGACTTTGAATTTGAACTGACTTGAACCTAAAACAGCTGATCTTTGCAGTTTTTTCAATGAAAAAGTCGTTTAAAAACTTTATTTTAACCTACAACTAGGTTTAAAATAAGCTATCTGGATAGCATTCATTTATGAATCACTATGTAAGACCTTCTTCTCTTCTTCCAGGAGCTGACATGACCTTCCAAGGGGAGTACGCGGCGCAAGTCCTAGGCCTCACGGGGGACGGGGCGCGGGACGACACCGCGGCCTCCCCCCGCCCCGCCTCCCGCCCCCTCTACCCCCTCGAGACCAGCGCCCCCGCAGCCAGCCCCTTCAGGAAGGAGGACAAGGATGCTAACCATGTGAATAATAAGTTTAATAATGTGAGTATGAAAATGTTGATACAAAGAATAGTTTAGTAGTTTCATTAATGACTGGCCTCATAGCTCAGTTGGTAGTAACTCTGCCTTCTGCGCTAGAGGTCGCGGGTTCGATTCCCGCACTGGACAAACATTTGTGACTAACACAGATGTTTGTTCTGGGTCTGGGTGTTAAATATATATCTATTATGTATATCAGTCTCTGGTGCCCATAGTACAGGCTATGCCTAGTTTGGGATCAGTTGACAATGTGTGATAGGTCCGGTTTTTTTTTTTTTTTTTTTATAGATACGTTTTTAACTTAAAAACTACTTCCAAGCTTGAGGAATTTTGGTTGAAGTACCTATATCTCTAAGGGGATGGCAGCAGCGTTCCCTATCAACAATAGTTTTATCTGCGCCTGCCAACCCGCATGCCCAGCGTGGCGAGTATGGGCAAATCCCCCCAAATGATTGTTTGTGTGCAGGCCGTACAAGGTCGAGTCGGTACTTCGGTAGCGCTGCAAATCTATGGGGGAGGCCTGTGTTCAGCAGTGGACGTTGAAAAAGAATATCTCACAGATTACAAACATATTTTGCTGGACTCGAGAAGTTGAAAAGGTAGAGCTAAATGTCTATACCTGCTCTATGCTGTCTATTGCTCTGGCTTTTCTTATAGAGCTGAGACTCACAAAAGTATTCGCCACAGAGAACAAAAAAATATTTTTAGTCGATTTCGAGACCTCTTTTCTAAAGCCCATGGTGGAATGGCCAAATTCGTTCGACCCGCTAAGGGTGCGTTGGCACTAGAAGGGATATGGCCAAAGTACTGTAGTATTCGGTGTAGACATATGGTTGGTGGAGATCCTACAGGACGGGTAGAGAGTCCGTCCGAATCAACAATTCGTTCCATTGTTCGTCGCTATGCCAACTGAGAGGTATTTGAATTTGGCGGTGACGGCGACGGAGTGATAGTGGTGGCGTAGCTCGCCACAGACATATCGCGAAAAGCCGATCAATCCTGAGTTCTTCCAGGATAGACTCGTTTGTACGGCGAACTGTCCAGAGTATCCGTAGTAGACGGTTTTACTGCTTAAGACTACTATTTTACTGTTATTATCTTTGGTTTAAGGTTACCGCCCCACCCACATCGTCTCCATACCGGAAGGAAGAGAAGGAGACCAACAACCATGTCAATAATAAATTCAACAATGTAAGTCAACGTTGTTAGTAAGTGTCGCTGACGCCGTGGTGGCGCCGGCTTAAAGTCAAAGTCAAAGTCAAAGTCAAAAGGCATTTATTTCAATAAAATCACTAGGATCACTTAGAAACGTCTTAGAAACTAGGTGAAGCTATGCCTGTTCCTCGCGACCAAGCCTAGAAGAATCAGGCAACAAACACGGCTTGGTGCCTATCATTTTTTTCGATGATCCTTTTTCACAAAATGGAATTTAAAGCTTCAGTGTGGTGCCGATCGAACTAGGTGAGGCTCAAGAGAAAAGTAATCTAATTATAATCCTTAATAAATAAGAGCTTATAAAAATGTGAAAAACATGAAGACAAATGTGAGCTTCAACAAATGATCTAAGGGCAGCACACGCTACACTTGATGAAATATGTACCTAATGCTTATATAATTAAATAATACTTAAAATATGATGCAAGCAAAAACTGTAAAGACACTGCAAAATGGCATTTTAGCTGTCGAGGGGCAGAGCGACTTCAGGCCATGCGGTTTTATCATTTAAATAATCATTTAGTTTATAGTACGCTTTCTTAATAAGATTATTCTTTATGTACACTTTAAATCTTCTAATAGGAAGTTGCGTCGCGTTTACCGGAAGTTTATTATAAAATCTTACCATATTCCCCATAAAAGACCCATTTACTTTTTGTAATCTAAATTTTGGAATGCACAATTTATTTTTGTTTCTTGTGTTAATACTATGCACATCACTTTTTTTCTTAAAGCTAGCCATGTGCTTATGTGTGTACAATAAGTTTTCGTAAATATATTGTGAAGTTACAGTTAAAATGTTAATTTCTTTAAAAAGTTCCCTCAAGGAGTCCCTTGACTTCATTTTATAAATGGCACGTATTGCTCGTTTTTGTAAAACAAATATGACTTGGATATCTGCTGCATTCCCCCAGAGAAAGATACCATAGGACATTACACTATGGAAGTAGCTAAAATAAACTAACCTAGCTGTGGCTTCATCTGTGAGCCACCTTATCGTACGAACGGCATATGCCGCGGAACTAAGTCTACCGGCAAGAGTTTCAATGTGGGGTCCCCACTGCAATTTTGAATCAATATTGAGTCCTAGGAAATTTGTAGAATCAACAAGGGTTAGTGACTCTCCATTTAATACAATGTTAGTGGGGCTATTGTGTACTACATTAGGCAAAGAGAATTTGATACATTTCGTTTTCTTTGAATTTAGCAAGAGATTGTTTACAGAAAACCAATTAAGGACTAGCGACAAGGATGCGTTTACGTCATCGTAATTTGTTTTGGATCTGTCGACTTTGAACACTAGCGAGGTGTCGTCAGCAAATAGAACTATGTCACACATTTCTTTAACATAAGAAGGGAGGTCATTAACGTAAACTAGGAACAAGAAAGGGCCTAGAATCGAACCCTGTGGCACACCCATGACAATAGTTGATCCAGAAGACCTTTCACCACCCACGTCAACTTTTTGGACTCTATTGGATAAGTAAGATTGTAAAAGGTCAATTGCACGGTTTTGGATGCCGTAATGTTTTAGCTTTGAGATTAATGTTGCATGACTCACGCAGTCAAACGCTTTTGACAAATCACAGAATACACCGATTGCGTCTTGTGAGTTCTCAAAGGCATCGTATATGTGCTTTAAGAGCAAAGTCCCGGCATCGGCTGTTGATCGACCTTTGGTAAATCCAAATTGATTACAATGAAGAAGCCCGTTAAGATTGAAGTGAGATAATAACTGAGTAAGAATAACTTTTTCAAAGATTTTACTTAGAGTAGGCAATATCGAGATAGGTCTATAATTAGCGGGATCTTTTTCGTTTCCGGACTTGAACAAAGGAATGATTTTGCTATGCTTCATAAGGTCAGGAAAAACTCCATCGTCAACACCACTATTAAAGATGTGGGCTAAGCATGGAGCAATATCGTTAATAATAGCACCTACTACCTTTGTAGATATACCCCATAGGTCTTCAGTGTTTTTTATATTGAGGGATTTAAAGGTTTTCACAATATTACCCGCATTAATGTAACTAAAACTAAACTCAGTCTCACATTTAGCAACACTAGCTTCTAGAAGAAGGGACGCTCCAGAAGCTGAAGATTTTAACGACTGGGTTACAATATTAGGTATACTAGAGAAAAAACTGTCAAAGGCATTCGCCACTTCAATTTTCTTAGTTAAAACACTATCATTATTAATTAAATTGATTTGTTTATTGAGGGCTTTTGATTTGCCTGTTTCATTATTTATTAATTTCCAAGTAGCTTTAGTTTTATTAGAAGATTTTTCAATTTTGTTTCTTAAGTACAATGATTTGGCAGCATGACAAGCTTTTTTAAAAGTTTTAGAATAATTCTTAACATGTAGTATAAAAGTAATGTCGTGCAGCTTTGACTCCCTATCAGCATATAGTTCGTACAATTTATTTCTGCTTTTATAAATGCCAGGTGTAGCCCAGTCAGCAAACCCGACGCTAACCTTAACTGTGCTTGTTTTTAATTTAAAAATTTGTTCGTGTTCTTTATTTATTAAATTCGATAAAATGGTAAAAAGGTCGTTTGGATCATCCATGCATGGTACAAGGGACATTTTGAGTTCAATACAAGCCTGAATCTTCTTAATATTACTTTCTGTGATGGGTCGGTACGTGAATTCCTCAGGTTTGTTTCTTAAATTACATGTAAATATGACACTATGGCCGTAATGATCTGAGCTGAAATGTTTAATTACTGATTTAGCGATTTAAGAATAGGCCCCTCCATTTCTACCCGTAGATGTCGTAAGAGGCTACTAAGGGAAAAAAGCTAGGGGATCGGGAGCAGCGTTCCCTATCAATAATAGCTTTATCTGAACTCGCCAACCCTAGCTAATTTGAAAGTCAATAAAATGATTTCTATTTTTCTTTGGAAAATCCGTTATGATGACTTGGCTTCGTAATTTTGGGCATTTTGTAGGGCCTAATTAGTGTCAAATGAGTGTTAGCCTAGTGGTAGTACCTCAACTATAGTCAGTCGTGGAATTTAAAAGATTTTATTTGCAACGGAAGATACAAGGTGATTCAAAATACATACGTATGTTATCACGAAAGGGGCTTATTCTACGGCCCATAGACAATCAAGTTTGTTCTACGTCTTGAAATTCATTGATCATTCGTCATTGAAATTAACTATGCAAAAATCTGCTGTTTTGGGTCATTTTTTTTTTTATGTTATACGGAGGCAAACAGGCTTACGGCCCACCTGATCGTAAGTGGTTACCGTCGCCTATTGACATCAGCAACACCTGGAGCATTGCTAATGCGTTGCCTGCCGAACCCCTCCCCCCCTAAAGAGCTCTGGCAACCTTACTCACCGCAGGAACACAACACTATTTGAAACAAATAATGTTATTTGGCTGCGATCTTCTGTAAGGCGGAGGTACCTCCCCAGACGGGCTGCTCCAATTTAGAGCGAGAAAATCTCGCTGTGCCCTACCTCTCGTGAAAATTCAGTTAAAACTACATTATTCAACTGTTGTAGTTTCTCCTAGTTATTTTTAATAATATTATTTAAATAATATGGTTATTTCAAAAGTCATGTACATAGGCGAGCTTAACCCTTACAAGAGTTTTCTTCCAGCAAACCTTTGGGGCTAGAGAGATTTGATAATATACGGAGATGCGATTGCGTATTTCGTTACAAATAACAACTTTTTATTTCATAGCACGACTGTCTAAAGTTGAGGTACTCCCACTACCACTAGGCCACTCATTTAACACTAATGGGGCCCTAAATAGTGTCCAAAATGACGAAGCCAAGTCATCATAACGGATTTTCCCAAGATAAATAGAAATCATTTTATTGACTTTCAAATTAGCATATCTTGTGTAAGCTTAGCAGTTCAAGTCGCTAATTTGTGTAAAACGTTTTAGGGTGAGTAGTTATACCGGTTTTTATGTAAGGAGATACAAAAGGGGTGTGACCGAGTACCGGCTGAGAATCGAATACCAAGCCGTGTTTCTTACTTTCATTCTTTATTGTACACAGAAAACATACAGAAATAAAACATAATAATACAGGCATGTACAAAGGCGAGCTTAACCCTACAAAGAGTTTTCTTCCAGCAAACCTTTGAGGCTAGAGAGAGCTGATAAAAGTAGTGGGTACATGTGCACAACAAGGAAATGGGAAATATACAAATAAAAGATACTGTTTACAAAAAATAAATAAATAAAATTAACCAAATAACATAAAATAACTAAAATATATATTTTTGCCGAGGTACTTTTTTATTTTTATACAACTACGGTGGCAAACAAGCTTACGGCCCACCTGTTGGTAAGCGGTTACCGTAGCATATGAATGCCTGCAATACCAGAGGCAGCACGCCCACGTTGCTGATCCGAACCTCGGTAAAAAGTAGCCAATGTCCTTCCCGAAGGTTAAGCTGTCGCCTTACCAATTATCAAAACCGGTTCAGCCGTTCAGTCGTGAAAAGGTTATACAAACAGACAAAGAGTTACTTTCGCGTATATAATATTAGTGTTTGACCCCCCAATTTGAATATTTCCAGAGCCGGTTCCCCAGCGCAGGAGTAGAAGAGGAGGGCGTCTTGGACCTCCGGGCGAGGGACCCCTCCGTGATATCGGTGGGGTCCCAGCACTCCGGGGCCTCGGAGCCGGCCGGCTACCTGGATGTTGTCAGGTAAGATAATCATCTATACGCTGACCACTAACCAAAGTCGCCAACGTATCTCTCAGAATAATCAAGTTGAAGTGGCAGCGGGCAGGCCATATAGCTCGCAGAACCGATAACCGTTGGGGAGTAAAGGTTCTCGAATGGCGACCACGAACCGTGCTACGCAGTGGCCCCCTACCCGAACGACCGATGACATTGCAAAGGTTGCGGGAAGTCGGTGGATGGAAAGGGCTCAAGACCGTTCGTCGTGGAACTCTTTGGGGGAGGCCTATGTCCAGCAGTGGACTTCTACAGGTTGTTGATGATGATGATGCTTTGTTCTGGTCCTTCAAACACTGCGTCGTCCGGTTCATGGTCGCCATTCGAGAACTTTACTTCCCAACAGTGTGGTTGGTTCTGCGAGCTATATGGCCTACAAAGTCGAAACAAATCGTGTGGAAACCGGCATGTCCTAGAAGATATGAGACATGTGCACGAAAGGAACCTCTAAGAGGCGCACTTTCATCCTTTCACTACACTGACTGTTTCACCAACGGTCATAGGCCCTTTTCAGGGCCACCATACCTCACTATGGTCACAGTCCTAATACAGGATGACCAACAAAGAATCGGTGACACAACAAGCTAGCAAGCCTGATTGATTTCATTACTTAAAATATATATTTTTATTTAAATTCCAGATCTACAGTGTCAGTGTACAGTGGCAATTCTAATTCATCCTCGGACCGCGACATACTGGACCTGTCGATGCCGGACAAGAACTCGATGACGGAAATCTGCTATGTTTGCGGTGACGAGTACAAGCGAGGCACCCTGTATAACCTACATACGAAAGAGCCCAAGGACAAATCGGTAAATATGACCCTGTATAGGCAGGACAAATGGTGTGGCGAGCTCCGCCGCCACTATCATCGCTCCGTCGCCGCCTTGCACGAACGACAATGGATTTCGGGTTTCTTTTATAAATTTCAATTTTCCTCGTAACAACGCGCGCGATACGATTTGGACCTCACTGTGTGATTTTGTTATTTAGCTGTAGATCTATAAGATGCGAATGTTAAGATGGATGTGTGGAGTGACCAGAATGGATAAGGTAAGAAATGAGTATGTAAGAGGAAGTTTGAAAGTGGTGCCAGTGACGGAAAAGCTGAGGAGTAATCGGTTAGCTTGGTATGGGCATGTCATGAGGAGGGAAGAATGTCATGTGACAAGAAGAGTGTTAGATATGAATGTGGATGGATGTAGGAGTAGAAGTAGGCCAAAGAAAAGATGGATGGACTGTGTGAAAGTGGATATGGTGAAGAAAGGAGTGAGTGTTGAGATGACGACTGATAGAGGGAAATGGAAGAAGAATACATGTTGTGCCGACCCCACATGATGTGGGATAAGGGCAGGAAGATGATGAATATGATCTATAAGTGAGAGGTTGAATTTCAGTTGTTTGGCGTTTTAGTCGCTTCGCCGCCACACCACCCGTCGCTTACTGAGTTATTCTAAAAATAATTCACGTCAACGCCATCTATAATTCAAGCTTGATCAACAAACTTATTGACAATTAAATTAATCGACTGTTCTATCACTCGTTTTGTTTTCATAGAGTTCTCATAGATATCGCTACTGGTATTATTATCAGGATATGTGGCCAGTACAAATTTCATTCGAATCTACGAATCATTATTTGTTGCATACCTTTATTTTATTTCTAAAATGACCAACAAGATCAAAATGACCAGCATGGTAGACAACCTATCAGATCTAGAGTCTAGATCAAGAAATAAATCCTCGAAGAAGTCTTAAAGGGGTAATCAGAGACACGTTCAAACATTTTGGCACATGCTCACATTTTGCAGTAATGAGTATTCCATACGTGACAGGTTGTAAGCCCATCGCCCACATACAATACTTACTGGTATCCTCACTATCTTTTTTTTTTTGCTATTTCAATTTGTGCTTGCGCAACATACAACCATGATAGATAGGCTAAACTTCTGTCATGGCCAATAATACTCATTAGGTGTAAATTGTTTATCTTGAAATTAACCTATAGGGCTCCGGGGAAAAATATCTCACAGATAACCTACCGCAGTGTAAGGTCATGATCTCGTTTATCAGTTTACGGATAGGGTTTATATAATCAGTAAATATGTACAGCCCTCCTTATACAAGTTGGTTCATAACATGTGTACCATCCTGAAAGGGGGTTATTCTATCAACAAAAAGAAAGAATATTAGCGAGAAAAACTAAATATTCCATTTTTTTTTAAACAGATTTTACTTTTATGTAATCATTAACCGTATGAGAAGTTCGACATCAAGATGGCTACCTAAAATTGAGGTTGAACTGATCTGACCCCAAAACAGCTGATTTTTGCATAGAGTATTTACAATGAAAAATTACAAACTTCCAGATGTCGTTAAACAAAGTTTATTGCCATTTTGTTGTTAATAAGCACCTTTTGGGGTAGCTAGCAATAACGACGGCTACTTTAAAAAAAAGTGATAGAGTCTTCTTCTTCTTCCTGCCCTTGTCCCACATTATGTGGGGTCGGCACAACATGTTTTCTTCTTCCACTCTCTTCTGTTAGCCGTCATCTCCGCACTCACTTCTTACTCATGTCATCTTTAATACAATCCATCCATATTTTCCTCGGCCTTCCTCTAGTCTTATATCCATCCACATTCGTACCTAACGCTCTTCTCGTTACATGACTTTCATCCCTCCTCATGTAAAAAAGTAATATAGTCTACTACTGTAATACAAAACCACAATAGAAACCTTCTCAGATCTCCAGACAGTAAACATCCTTGATGATTTTCTAAGGGATTACAGGCAGACGTCAGAACATTACATTGTGCCACAAGCTCACATTGTTTGAGAGATCTTCTCTCGGTTCGCTCACTCAATCAATAATCGGACTGACATTAAAAGCATCTACAAAGTACCCAGTTGCTCACGTACAAAACAATCTACGCAGTACGTGGGGGTCAGATAAGAATTGACGTATAACGTGCCCTATTTGAGCCCTACAAATAAACCACTATGCGCATGAATGATGGATAAAAATACCATTTGTTATTATGTCGCAAAGGCTTGAGTTATAATTTTTGAAGCTATCATGGCTATGAACATAATTTTCACTAAAAACGGGATATTTACTATGTTTACACCGCGATGAAAATTATCGATCTTTAATTTTTGAAAATTGAACTTTATGTTATTAAAATACAAGGTGATTCATAACATGTATACCACCTCGAAAAGGGTTATGCTCTCAACAAAGAAAAATTAAAGAAACGAAAAAACAATATTCTCGAATTTTTATTCTCAGTTTTGTCCTCACTTTCTCAAATTTGTGGACAAAGCATTTTTATTAACTTTAAGTACTTTAAACTAGTTGCTGATGATAACACTAATTATTCTATTTTGTTGAATGAAGTAAAAAAACATTGCTGACAAAATGGATAAATGAATAAATACTATAGATAGATATCTATATAGAAACTTACATAACTAACTAACAATAAAGTTGTGGAACGGTACAGTGTATTGTTATGATAGTTAATAATGTTGAGGGTACTTACAAATAAGCTGTTTTTGGTATTTTTATCTCCTTTTTAAATAATTACTAAACTTACGACAACTTCAGCTTCAAGATTGCTACCTATAAGACCTGATCATTGAGTTTTAACCCCAAAACAGCTGAATTTGCAATGAATTTTTTAAATGAAAAAGTTTGTATTTTTTAAGTTGTTAAATAAACTATATTTCCAATTGGGTGTAGATTTATTAAACAAGTTTTTGTAGGAAAAAACATTTGTACCTACAGAATTTTTGGATTTACTGTTTTATTATATACTAGCTGCCGCCCGCGTCTTCGCTCTCGTGGTACCTACATAAAAAGTAGCCTTTATGGTATTCTAGGTAAAGAACTTTTTCTAGTCCTAAGTTTCAACGAAATCGGTTGAGCCGTTACGGCGTGATTTAACAACAAACATCCAACCATCCTCACAAACTTTCGCATTTATAATATTAGTAGGAATTATGAATATTATGAATAGAGCGAATGGCTTATCGTAAAGCACATCCGGAGCCTTGCCCTCTCGACTTTTGCATAATGAGACGTTCCATATTAACTAAATAAGTCGAAATAATCCAGTTCAAACGGGATTTTTTCTTAATCGTCCTTGTGCGTATGAGCGGGCAATGAATGAGATATTTTAGGACGCAATGGGTTTTTTTTTTTTAGGGTTTTCATTTTTTTTAAAATATTCAGCCAAGTCAGTGATTAGTTTACATGTTGTAAGTTAAATGTTAGGAACATTAAATTAAATTTTCGTGAGGTTTTCGTTCGAGATAATAATAAAAACGAATATTTTATTACCTATTTTCACCCAGCCTTGATCTACATTTACATAGTTAAATAAAATTACTACACAATGGATTATTATTTTATGTTATAAAACATTTTATTATGTATTATTTCATTTTAAAAAATCATAAATAAATATGTTATTAATTATCCAGCCAACTGTCACATTTATAACATCAGTTGGATATGCAAGTGGCAATTATTTATTTATAAAGTGATGACGTCACGCCCGTCTGCGGCAAAGAGCAATAAATTGAAACGGCATCAGAGGTCGCAGGCTATCGATCTGTGGAAAATATCAGCGACCTTGCGATCCCGCCCTCTCGTCGGGTTATCCGCGACTGGGGATAGGGCCGCTGTTATATATATATATGACTAGCGTCCGCGCGCGGCTTCGCTCGCGTTCCATATGCTATTCTAGGTAAAGATCTTTATCTATTCCAAGTTTCAACGATATTGGTTGAGAACTTACAGCGTGATTGAACAACAAACATCTTAACTTCCAAACATCCTCACAAACTTCCCCATGTGTAATACATGTATGAGTAGGATATTAGGATAACTTTTTTTTAAATCCTCGGTGGCGCAGCAGGCGAGTGTTAGAGACGCAAAGGTTTCGATTCCCGCTGCGGGACAGATATGATCTGTTGAGTGTCATTTATTTATTTATTATGACAATTTGTAGTCCTCAGACCCTCAGAACCCATATCCGTAATGATCTACACACCGCTAGTGACTTGAAACATAATCATCTCCCGGCCCTTATCCCACTTCACGTGGGGTCGGCACAACTTATTTTTCTCTTCCACTCCCCTCTATCAGCCGTCATGTCAGTATTCATTCCTTTCTTACTCATGTCTCATCTATCTCATGTCAAATTTATAATGAATACTCACCAGATTTAATACTACGAACAGCCCTAGAAGTAATAGTTACGGACTTTGTCACGTGGGTGTGTAGTGTCACGCGCGTTTTTTTTGTTTTAAATCTAGTAGAGCCGCCCGCAACTTCGTCCAAATGTTCAAGTGTGTTCCGACCTTGACGCCGCCGTCGTGTTCATACGGCACGCGATATGTCATCTAAATGTGTTTCGAAATGATCCTTATCTCTACCACACTGGCTCTCAATTCTATTTAGTGAAAAAACAATACAATTGAAAAAAATATAATTTTAAAAAAGGAACATCGAAAAAAATTATAGGCCCCAAGCCGTGTTTTTTGCCTGATTCTTCTAGGCTTGGTCGCGAGGAACAGGCATAGCTTCACCTAGTTTTAAATGATAAAAATGATAAAAATGATTAACAGAATCAGAATAATGGCATGGAACTGCAATGGGCTACAGCAACACATGAATGAACTGCAAGTGGTCCTAGATATAGAAAACATAGATGTGTGCCTTATATCAGAAACACATTTTACAAAGCAATCACACATCAGATTTAAAGGTTATAAAATTTATCATGCACTACACCCAGCTAACAAAGGAAGGGGCGGCAGTGCTGTTATCGTGAAAGAAAATATTAAACATCATGAAGAGAGTAAATATGAAGAGCTAGATATTCAATCTGTAGCAATTTGTATTAATACTAAGCAATATCCACTTACGGTAGCAGCAATTTACTGTCCACCAAGATATACCATACGAAGAGACACTTACCTGAGCCTGTTACAGCAACTCGGTGAAAGATATATACTAGGAGGTGACTTCAATGCTAAGAACACGTATTGGGGCTCCAGATTAACAAATGTTAAAGGAAAAGAACTATTAAGAGCCATAAAAGATTCAAATTCTGATGTCCTATCAACGAGATCTCCAACTTATTGGCCAACCGATAAGCAAAAGATACCCGATTTGATAGACTTTTTTATTTATAAAAACATATCATCTAACTACCTTAAAACAGAACAGAGCTACGATATGAGCTCCGACCACTCTGCAATTTATTTAGAAATAAGTGATAAAGTATTACTTATGGAAACCCCTCTAACCTTAGTTAATAAAAACACGGACTGGGAGAGTTTCAAGATAGAATTAGAATCTAATATAGACCTTAAGGTACCACTGAAAACTCCAGAGCAGTTGAATATGGAAGTTGGACGATTTATATCGATCATACAACAGACTGCCTGGAAAAACACACCCGAGATTAAAAAAAGGATTACAAGAAACAATTACCCTAAAGAGATTAAACAACTCATAGCAGAAAAAAGAAGACAAAGAAGGCTATGGCACCAAACCAGGTGTCCGCAAGATAAAAATAAGTTAAACCACCTCACAAAACAACTTAAGAGACAGATACAATCCTTCGTCGACAACTCAACTAACTCCTATCTTAGACAGCTAACCAATAATCATAATACAAATTATTCACTCTGGAAGGCCACCAAAATATATTAACCCAAAAAAATCGCCGGGTTTCGACCTCATTTCAGGCGACATATTTCATAGGCTACCAAGAAAGGCCTTAGTCAAGCTAACAAACATTATCAACGCTGCACTAAGGTTGAAATATGTGCCAGACTTATGGAAAGTAGCTGAGGTAATAATGATTGCCAAGCCGCGAAAACCACCTCAAGACGTAACGTCCTACAGACCGATTTCCCTACTACCAATCATGTCTAAATTGTTCGAAAAACTTTTACTAAAGAGACTGAAATCTATATTACAAGAAAAGAATCTGATTCCAGAGCACCAATTTGGATTCAGGGAAAAACATTCTACAATAGACCAGGTACACAGGATCTCAAATATAATCGAGAAGACCTTAGAAGATAAAAACGTTTGCGCTATCATTTTCTTAGATGTAGCACAGGCTTTTGATAAGGTATGGCATGAAGGTCTTATACTAAAACTAAGAAAAATACTACCCAAGCCATACGCGGATATTATAGAATCTTACATATCAGAGAGAGTTTTTAGAATCAGACAAGAAGATGCCTACTCTGAAATTAAAGAAATAAAAGCTGGGGTGCCACAGGGAAGCGTATTGGGCCCGGTCCTGTACCTCTTATATACTAGTGACATCCCTGAACTAGAAAATAACACCATTGCGACCTTTGCTGATGACACGGCTATAATGGCCGTTGGAAGCACTCATGCAGAAGCGTCAGAAAAGGTCCAAGTAGCTGTTAATAAAATCCATGACTGGACAATGAAATGGAGAATAAAACTCAACGAATCGAAATCGATTCACGTTAACTTCTCAAACAAGAAAGAGCAGTACCATCCGATATTTATCAATCATAAGCGTATACCTTATGAAAATACGGCCAAGTATCTAGGCATGACGCTTGACGCTAAGCTACGCTGGAAAGCCCACGTCAAGAAGAAAAAAGACGAGTTAGAGATACGTTACAAACAGATGTACTGGCTGCTTGGAAGACAATCTGCCCTTTCAGTACATAACAAGATTATATTATATAAACAAGTCCTGATGCCAGTATGGACTTATGGTATCCAGCTATGGGGCTGTACCAAAAAAAGTAACATCCTAATCATACAACGGTTTCAAAACAAAGTACTCAGGGATATTGTGAATGCACCCTGGTACGTAAGAAACGAAGACCTCCACCGGGACCTTAACATAGACTTCGTCGACACACTCATTAAAAAATACGCAGAAGCTCACGAACGTAGACTTCATCACCATGTGAATGTCGAGGCAATACAGCTCCTCGACAACACAGACATAGTAAGAAGACTCAAAAGGACCAAGCCTTTTGAGTTAGTATAGTGTAAAATAGTGAAATTCAGTGTAAGTGATAGTGACTACTTATTTACTTATAAAGAACACAGAAGAACAATAACAAAGTGTCTTCCCCTTAAATAGAAACTGTAAGAAAAGTGCTATTGGACACATTCTTAGTTATAATTTACTTTATAAAACTATGTCAAAGTCAAATTACTCATTAGCCTACTTGGCTAGATTGTAATATTATGTAGGATACAATATATATTGTAAACTAGGAATAACAAAAAAAAAAAAAAACCTAGTTTTAAGACGTTTCAAAGTCATCCTAGTGATTTTATTGAAATAAAACCCCTTTGACTTTGACTGGATAAAGTAAATTTAGAGTTTGACTTTTAAGGGAGCCTCCGATATCGTACGCCCTCAAATGTCAAATTCAAAATTGACTTTCTCCAGTTGAGATAAGGATCATTTTGAAATACATAGATGACATATCGCACGTCTTATGAACACGACTTGACTCTTGCGACTTCGTACACTTGAGATCTTGATTTTCCGACTCCGTGCTACGTGTGCACCTACGGCCTCAGTCTCTTTATTCTCTTTATTCTTTATTGTACACAGAAAACACATACAAAAAACAAACTAAATGAAAGGACATGTACAAAGGCGAGCTAAACCCTAAAAAGAGTTTTCTTCCAGCAAACCTTTGAGGCTAGAGATAGGTGGTTTGGTGGTTTTCTCCTAATAACTCTAAACTCGGTAAATACTATTAATTTCTCTACTAAGGACTAAATTATCAATTATCACAGATTAGAAGTTACGGCTTTTGGAAATTCGTCATTTTTCATTGAAAAAACTGTGCAAAAATCAACTGTTTTAAACTCCAATCAGTTCAAACTCAATGAATCAGCTGTTTTAGGTAGCAACCTTGATGCAGAACTTTTCTAATTAATAATTTTAATTATGTATAAAACTAAAAATTCTTTATTGTTGATTAAATAACCCCCTTTCGGGATGGTATACATGTTATGAACCACCTTGTACTTAATAGAACTACCTAGATATTTGTGGGTTAATTTAATATCAAAGAATGATGTAATAAACTTAAAAATAACATCTTCAATGACGTCGCAAGATGTGATCTTTCATTGGCCTTATCATGACTTTTTTGTACATTCACCTCTTAATGGATTAAATATTTTAAACGATTTAGTTTTTTGAACTCTGGTTAAAATCATCAATAATTCAGCCGTCGGGCGTTCACGGTTGAACATTGACTTCCCCCATAGATTTCGAGAGCCATCTGCCGTTTTGAAACTTAACCCTATTCAGTGGTGCAATTGCCTAAGCCTAAGTGGCAATGAAGTTCGTAATTTTGAGGATAATTTTAACAGTCTTAGCCACATTCAAAACGTTCCAAACTTGATAAGGGAAAACTCTAAGATCCTAGCTTCCTTTTCATGTTTGAAAAACTTCAGATGTCGCTAAAACTGATAAAATCTTCCTTATAATTGCGATCTTCATTACCATTTCGCTTACGCAATAGCCTGGCTGTTTCAAAGGCATTTCGAACCTCGAAGAGCTAGCAAATGCACAGGTCGTGCGAGCCAAAAAAAAAAAAACAAAAAAAAACCTCGAAGAGCTGAATCCGCGGTAACTTTCAAATTTCGCATTCCGTAGAACTCGAAAACGCCTGTGACGCCTCACTGGCGTGAATTTCGAAGTGAGTTCAGTCACTTGAGTGAATTTTCGAGTTCGATTTTTTTCAGAATAGCTTAGCATTTCTCCGAGCTTACGTGATAGTGTTAACATAAAAAAAAAATCTGTTCTCCATCTTGTTTTTACTTGGTTGCGTATTATCTTCCTTACATTATAGAGGTGAGGGCCAGTAAGGGCATGTCTTTGTAAATATCGACTGATTTATATGACTTTATCGCAGGGCAGAGGTCAAACGAAAATACATCGTGTCTTGCTGTGATAAAGGTTACACTCGATTGACACTAGTAATAGTTGTTTTTCATTATTGTGGAATAACATATTCATGCGGTTCCTAGGGATTGAAACCTTGAAATTTGTACCTGAAAACTTAATCAATAAATAAAATGAAATGAATTACTACCGTGGATGACGTGAGAGGCGACTAAGGGAAAAAAGATAGGGAATAGGCAGCGTTCCCTATAAACAATAGCTTTCTGCGCTCGCCAACCAGCATGCCCAGCATGGCGAGTATGGGCAAATCCCCCCAAATTATTGTTTAAGTTAGGTTAGGTTAGGTTAGTTAAGGCTGTACAAAGTCGGTCGCGCTGGAAATCAATGGGGGAGGCCTTTGCCTTTTTCAGCAGTGGACGTCCTACGGCTGAAATGATAATGATGAAGTTATTATAAAATTGTCAAGTATACAATATCAAGCAGTATCTGATCGCCTGGTGATCTCAGAGGATGTCTACCATTCGTATGGATAAAAAAAAAACATGGGACATGTCGAGCCTATAATTTTTTTTTTAAAGAAATCTTTTATTTACACAAAGAAACTTAAAACTAATACAAGTTAATATTTACAAAATACACAAGAAACAGTTGAGCCATCTAAAGACCGTTACAAACGATCTATAGATAGCTCAACTGATCCAGATCACTACCAGTCGGAAGCGTCCCCAAGAATATAATATATATATATCGCCTATAATTATATATATATTATGTATATCAGTCTCTGGTACCCATAGTACAGGCTATGCCTAGTTTGGGATGGATTGACCGTGTGTGATATGTCCGGAATATTTATTTATTTATTATTTATTTAATTTATCGCATTACATTTAATCGCTACACAAAATTCGAACTATCGCCCATAATCGGCAATGCGTTACAACTACACCATGGTCCGAATGACGCTGGCTTGCACAATTTCAGGCAGATTAAATATTTTTATCAGTACACGTTCAGCCCGTAGCTGTATCTGATTACCTGATTACTAACATATTATGTCTATTGATGTATCATACTTAAGTTATTAAGGTAATTAAGCTTTGAAATGACAGCGAATGAACGATAAATGTACGATTATCACAAAGGTTAGGTTGATTATTTTGTCATAGGTAGCGATAATGTTGACTGATGCAGTGTCATTAGGAATATACATACAACACACACTTATTTCTACCTTATACTACTTGATTAGTATTACTTAAATAATAATAAATAAATAATAAATATTCCGGACATATTCACACTGTCAACTGATCCCAAACTAGGCATAGCCTGTACTATGAGTACCAGAGACTGATATACATAATAGATACATATTTAACACCCAGACACAGAACAAACATCTGTGTTTATCACACAAATGTTTGTCCAGTGCGGGGATCGAACCCGCGACCTCTAGCGCAGCAGGCAGAGTTACTACTAACTGAGCTATGAGGCCAGTCAAAATACTTAAAAGGTGTTTCCAACTATGGATAAAACTATTGTAACTTTTATAATTCAATAAAACATTTTGTATTTTTGTATTTGTATATAGGTACTTTAACGGCTCCTTTATCTATGGTACTTGCACAATTTTCATTTGAGTTGGGACCCTCGGCCCATGCTCGTTACATGCTCGTAGATAACTAGTACCTAAACTTTCATGTTATTGAAACATTCCTCAAGCTTCCGCCAGTGGCTTCGCTTGCGTGGGACCTATAAAAAGTAGCATATATGCTATTCTAGGTAAATAATCAAAATTGCAAGTTTCGACGAAATCGGTTGAGCGTTACGGCGTGATTGAATAACACACATCCAAACATCCTCACAAACTTTCGCATTTATAATAAACTAGGGTTATTATTAAAGAAAAACATGGAATGTCAAAATCTTTATTGCCCTCTTCTACCATTAACATTTGGATACACGTGACAAAATTAAAATTAAATCATTAGTGCTTGCTTGTGACACGACGTTACTAATTCTTTCTTGGTCATCCTGCTATAGGCCAGTGACCCGGTTATGGTATGATGTCCCAGAAAAAGGCCTGTGACCGTCGGTGAAAGAATCAATGTAGTGAAAGGATTAAATTATTTATTTATTTTTATTTATTCGGGACAACAAACAATTGCACTCACATATTACTTAACTTAATTAAAGTAGGTACTAAAGTTCTTAGAGTGTAATCAGCCCTGATGTCCACGGATTTGGTAGAAAGAGGGCAGTAGTAATGCGAACAGAAAAAAGAAAAATGCAGTTGGTAGGTCATTTTGTCATCATATAAGGACGTACAAAACAGCCTACCCACCAACTACAGCTGAAATTTAAACTATCTAAATTCTAAATAATCAGACAGCATAGTGTCTTGTATATGTTTTTTAAACGAACCGGGTGAGATTTCAAAGAATTCAATGTTTGTGAAGTGATTGTTAAATTGTAAAATGCGCCTATTCTTTCGTGCACAATCAATGTACTAACTAGTACCCTTATTTACAGAACAAACAGCCCTACTTCCCCATCTTCGGCGAGCAGCACCCTAGGCCTCCGCGGTCGCGGCCTAAGGACGCCCAGGGCACCGTGCGCGCGTGCGCAGCCTGCCATCACCACCTATTACAGCAGTGGAATACCTATCAAGTAAGTTGTGTAATTGTGCACTTGTTAAATATATGCCAGTCCGGAATATGTTTAGTTAGACGAAAGGGGCTTATTCTACAATTTTATTCATAATATGTATGCTATCCCGAAAGGGGCTTATTCTACACCTAATTGGCAATAAAGACTATCGTAAATTCGACATTTTTCATTCTTCTTCTTCTCGAGTCAAGGACTCTTTCAAACTCTACTCGACCAATATGTAGCAACCTCGATGGCCCTTTCCGTTGCCTTATTTAGGTCCTCCCAAGTGCAGGTGGCCGTGCACAGTGGACAGGAAAGCAGGTGCCGCATGTCCTGTACGGGGGCTCCGCACTCGCACTGAACTCTGGACGAGTCAATTATACCCCATGTAGCCAGGTTTTTTCTGCAGCCGCCAACTTGGGACCGAAGTCGGTTTAAGGATCTCCATATTGGCCACTGCAAGTCATGTCCAGGCGGTAGGTGCTCTGCTGGGGTAATAGATTTTGGAGGGGGAGGATGAGAGTTCCTCCACAGCTCACATCTCGTTTCCATTGCACTTTTGTCTGAGGTGGTCGTGTGTCTCAAGAAGCTTTTTCTGCTCTGTAGGCGAGCGCGTGGGACCTGGTATCCATACAGAGGGTGACGGCTATCTGTTTCCTGTTTTCATTGAAACTACTTGATGCTAAAATCAGCTGTTTTGGGTAGCAATGATGCTAAAATCAGCTGTTTTGGGTAGCAATCTTGATGCCGAACTTTTCGTACGTTGTAATTAGTTATAAAAATACCAAAAACAGCTAGTATGAGAAATATTGGGAACCAATCTAAATAATCCCCTTCCGTTATGGTATACATGTAATGAATCACCGTGTCCGGCAACGAAATCGTAGTCGCTGAATTGAAATAAAAACCTCCGTTTTTGAAGTCGGTTATGAAGAAACGGAGGAGGTAGGACTCAGCGAGATTTTCTCGTTCTGAATTGGAGCAGCCCGCATGGGGAGGTACCTCCACCTTACAGAAGATCGCAGCCAAATAACATTATTTGTTTCAAATAGTGTTGTGTTCCTGCGATGAGTAAGGTTGCCAGAGCTCTTTAGGAGGGGGTTCGGGGTCGGCAACGCGTGCGTGATGCCTCTGGTATTGCAAGCGCTCATAGGCTACGGTAACCGCTTGCCAACAGGTGGACAGTATGCTTGTTTGCCATGTCAGTTGTATAAAAAAAAAACGGCTTCGATGTATGGAAAATACGTCACAAACAAACAAATAATACCAATCTATAACGAATATTATCTAAGATCTACTTATAGTGCCGTCCACATAATATTTGCTGTATCCATTTAGTTAGTTAGCATAAATCGTTTAATATCAATATACCTTAGTTTGTTCGTTAGTTGGCTACTTTGTTGAATAAGACGCTAAAGATACTGTAATAGTAAGGTCTTATTACATATAAGCAGTTTTGGAAGGCCCCCCACCCGATGGACCGACGACATTGTGAAGGTTGCGGGAAGTCGGTGGATGGAGAAGGCTCAAGACCGTTCGTCATGCAACTCGATGGGGAAGGCATATGTCCAGCAGTGGACTTCTACAGGCTGATGATGATGAATTATACAGTGTTAGTTGGAACTTACTAAATGATAGGACGCTGTAGGGAGTATGTTTTTGCAGCGGGTTTGAAAAAGGCTCATTACTCAGGCAGGCTAGGAATGAACCAGTGATACCAGAGAGTAATAAACTGTAAGCAATGACACCATACCAGATTAAAATAGTTAAAACTGCGAACCGAAATGTCAGATAATGCAAAGACCAATTAAAATATAAAACAATACATAAATGATAAGAAAGCGCCTGTCGTGATTCTTGGCGACATTGTTGCTAAAAACGGTGGTACTCATTATGATATTGATGATAATACTCAAGATAATAATGATGGTGCTTTGGTGAAGATGGTGATAGTATCGCAATGTCGCAATGATCTGAAGTAATGTAGCATCTCAAGTAGTACTTGTCTTACAGTTAATTGTTTGAGGAGTAATCGACAAGAAAGTGAGAAAGTAGGTGCTAAATAAATACGAATTCAAAAAGAAGATAAGGCGAGGTAGTATTAAATACGACAAAGCTAATTAACCATGACGAAGAAGGCAGTATGAAACTCTTTGATTTAAAACTAAACGGTACCTTGTTACACTAAACCTGTCTCATACATATGCACATGCTTCCTTAAATAAAGTATTTTCATGTATTCAAAAGAAAAACCTTGAAGATTAAATAATTTGATTTAATTTGTTGCTGAATAATTAATTAACACTAATATGTATAAATTAATTTGAATACAATCATTAACACTACTCGTATATTATAGAAGGTAAAATTCGTTTGTATGTAATGGAACAACGAGGACGAAAACTTGTTTATTATAATTTGCATATTATCAAAATAGAATTAAATTAACGTAATTAAATTGCTTCAGCAATAAATGTTCAAGTCAAACTTTTATAGACGCGAGATTTAAAATAGCCATTGCTATCATCGGTAAAAGATAATTAAGTTACTTGCGATTAAAATAAATGACTTTAATTTCGATCCTTGTAAACGGTAGTTTAATTACCTATAATTCGCATTCAGATCATTGCTGTAACTACATTGACACAGGTTTTCCCAACTGATTGACAGCCGATTGCCAACAAAGCTAAATGCTTGAATTATTTATAAGACACGATCGTTAAAACTCAATTTGCATGTCTGTAAACCTTAACGCCCACACTTATTCAAATTGCCAAATACCCAGCTTATCACGTCAGAATATAATTTGAGGAAAAATGCAAGAGCTTTCCGCGAACCGAACTTTCACAATCACATCGTCCATGTAAACCGTGTAGCACAGCCTAACACGAATGTTTGTGCATGTAATCATTGTTGAGTCGCGAGATGCTGCCGTTGACCCAGAATTCGTATCAGTGCTGTAAACGCGTCAGTCGCGTGTCCTACCCACGTCCGCACGCACGCCTCGCGCCGCACCATCTGCTCGCGCCCAATATCTCGTGGCTCCAAAACAGTCGAGTACCTGATAATACATTTTATCTACGTTACCGATAATACCTTAAAACTTTTTCAATAATGTTTCGGACAACGCGTGGTCGCTATGTGGTACAAGGGTGAATACTTAGTGCCTGTGTTGAAAGAGGTATTTGTATTTGTTGGAAGTGTGCTGTGAAGTGTTGCTTGCGGTGGTTTAAGTGTTGTTTGATAAAGCAGGTGGAAAGGAATGCGATGCTGGTTCGGATGTGCGGGAAAGAGGACTGTGCGCCGTTAAACTGCAAGGTATAGACGAACTAATTGCTTTCGTTCTGAAATCATAATAGACAACAAAATGTGCTCACTCATTTAACACTTTAAGGATATCTCTCTAAACTTAATAGTTCATAAATAAATCTTTCCTTCTGTGGAAACACGACAGCAGATGTGACAAACGCTTTCTTAACAATGCCATCCATTAACTAATATTATAAATGCGAAAGCTTGTAAGGATGTTTGGATGTTTGACGATTCAATCACTCCGTAACGGCTCAACCGATTTCGATGCAACTTTAAATATTTTGAGTTTTTGGCCTCGAATAGCGTATAGGCTACCTTTTGTCAAGGTAGAGTAGAGGTACCATGCAAGCCAAGACGCAGGCGCAAGCTAGTCGAAGAATAAAAAGAGAATACTGTAATATACTGTAGTGGGAAAAATAAACTTTATAGGATTAATATTATATTGAATCTGTAACCATGCACACTTCTTCATATCGCGGAATAACAATTACAAAATAAATGGTAAATCCGTTGATTTCTGAAAACATTTAGCTGAAGTAGCCATTGATATCGTTTGTCAGCCTTGCTAGTTATCAACGATTTCGTTACTTTTTGATAAGATTCGTTACGTTATATGACGATGTTATCTAATACAGCACCTGCAGGAGCTCCTGGTAGTTCAGTAGTCATCAAAATTAACCGATAATTTTAAACTTAAGTCTACCACGTTTTGGCGTTATCGATTTTATAATACCACTTTTGTTTTTTGATACTTATTTCTATAAGGGAATTCAGGTGTCACTGGGATATATAGCATTATTTATCGAGGATTATTTGTGTGTCAGTCTTTCTAGTCCAAGGCCGAGCATGCGTGATTATAAATTAGCTCATTGTAAAACAAAATTTACTCTATACAATTTAATTTTCTCGTATATAATGTAAATAAATCGCTGTTCATGTTATGGCAATCGTTCTATTTGCTTGATCGTCACCTGTATTAAGTCAGTGACCAGGTTGAGGTTTGATCTTCTAGGCTTGGTCGCGAAGAACAGGCATAGCTTCACCTAGTTTCTAAGACGTTTCAATGTGATCCTAGTGATTTTGATGAAATAAACGCCTTTTGACTTGGCTTGACTTTGACTTTGATGAATTGATGACCCTTCAAAGAGCTTATAACCGTCGGTGAAAGAATTAGCGTAGTGAAAGGATTAAAGTGCGCCTCTTAGATACTCTTTCGTGCACAAGTAATCTTCACACATTGATTGGTTGACTGGTGTATATTTTAGTACTAAACCAAGTCCATAATTGATGTTCTTGAAAAAGTTACTAAAATTTATTAATAATTCCATCACGTTTTGGTTCCGGAAATTATGCTTATTTTGAAATTCGTGAATATTTTAAAAGCTTTGGCAAAAGTCAAGGTAAATACCAACACTATAGTAATAATTATAGAATGTTGCTAACTAGCATTTTATTATCAAATTCCGTTACTTATTTATAATTTTTTATCATTACAATTCGTTATATACGATATGTTGTTACCATCGTGTATATGCTTTTGTCATCATCATCATCATTTCAGCCGTTCGACGTCCACCGCTGGCCTCCCCCACAAACAGAGAGCAAATTCCTTATCATGTGGGGGGATTTGCCCATACTCACCACGCTGGGCATGCGGGTTGGCGAGCGCAGTTAGAGCTATCGTTGTTAAAATGAGGGACGCTGCTGCCCATCCCCTAGCTTTTTTCCCTTAGTCGCTTCTTACGACATCCGCGGATAGGTAGATATGGAGGGGCCTATTCTTCAGCCGGGGCCACCACGGCCATGCTTATGTATAACCCGGTAATTGAAAATAAGAGAGCTGAGCGCTGATGGAGAGGTGGTAGTGGATCCCGGTCATGCAACAATGGATTTTCCATTCAAAAAATTGATGTGTGCTATATTATTAGTGCCCGGCATGCCCTCCCTAGAACTTAAAAATTCTAAGACGTGAGGCATGTGCACGAAAAGAACCTCTAAGAGACGCATTTCGATCCTTTCGCTACACTGGCCTCATAGCTCAGTGACTGGCCTCATAGCTCAGTTGGTAGTAACTCTGCCTTCTGCGCTAGAGGACGCGGGTTCGATTCCCTCACTGGACAAACATTTGTGACTAACACAGATGTTTGTTCTGTGTCTGGGTGTTAAATATATATCTATTATGTATATCAGTCTCTGGTACCCATAGTACAGGCTATGCCTAGTTTGGGATCAGTTGACCGTGTAAGTATGTACAGGACATCAAATCAAAAAAATACTGATTCATTCACCGACGGTCTTAAGCTCTTTTCATTGCCACCATACCTCAAACTGGTCACTGACCTAATACAAGATGACCAAGAAATAATCAGTGACACGTCAAGCAAGCAGAAATAAAATATATTTTCATTCGGATATTTAGATCCAGTCCAGTAGCACCTGCTAATTGAACCAGTTTTTTTTATTTTGCTAACAAATTTCCACAATGATGCAGCGCTGTAGGCCGAGCACGTATATTTACGATAGAAGCGTTACGCTTACGATACGTTAGCACATGTCAAAACATTAACCAATCGAAATTTAAAAATTACAAGCATCGTCGATGTTATTGCCATGTAGTATTGTTATTGGCTAGTTGACTTTTACTCACATACTTTACTTTTTTGTCTTTGCTTTTACTATCGTCTTGTAAGCGTTACGTTATCGTTAATTATTCATGCTTGGGCCATCTGAATTTTATGATTGGTCTGGATTACTGAAACAGAGTAATAAAATATTAGGCTCCATTCACGCCTAATATTTTATTATGTAGACAGAGCATTAAAGACAAAAGTTTCATGCTCTGGCTACATGTGCTTCGGAATTTATATTCCGATATCGATCGTTTTCCATCCAACAATTTGTTTAAAACAGATGCAATGTTAAAGAACAATGACATTTCCCAATATTATGCTTTCCAATGTATGTACAGGTGTCGTGCCTACCGTGACGCACTCTGCATACATTTTCACGTATACATACAAGGTGATTTATCATATGTAGGTATATAATAAGCCCCATACGGGATTTTGAGGCTTATTTTATCAACAAAAACAAAGAATAGGTATTAGCAAAAAAAAACTTTTGATTTTTCAAATTTTTCCGAACTTTTACAAACTTGTTGTTTCTAGACTTTTATCATCCTTATAACTAACTAACCGTTAGCCGCCACTTCGTCCGCATTCATAAGGATATTTACCCCTACTTTGCCCTCTTTAGGTATGATTTTGCGAAAATTCTGTAACAAGAATTTCTTTATTTCTGACCAAAAGCCTAAATATGAACTTTCAGATGCCTAACTTAAGGAATTATGGATTGCATACACATTTTCAACTCCTATTTCAGCCCCTTCAAGATTATTATTTGAGACAAAGTAAGCCTATGCCCCAGGATATAATCTACCTCCTTGCCAAATTTCATTACGATATGTTCAGCCGTTTAGTCGTGATGAGGTAACAAATTAACATAGTGACTTTCGCATTTATAATATTAGTATGGATTAGATTATAATATTAGATTTTTGCATAGTGTTTTGAGTCGTAGTACAAACTTAACTGCCAATTGGGTGTTGAATAACCCCCACTCGGGATGTTATAAATGTTACGAGTCACCGTGTATGTGTGTTTGCGTTGTCTTGTGCTTGCTCAGCTTTCATCCTGCTATTGAGTTCGATGTGTGTTTTGTGCGAGGCGATATTAACGTTTTGTGAACTTTCTTTTATCACCATCAACCTGTAGAAGTCCACTGCTGGACAATATAATAAGATATTTATTACAAAAACTAAAAACCGACTTCAAATTCCTGAATATTTACAAGATTGATATCAACCTCTTACCACACCACAAGAGTTCCACGACGAGCGGTCTTGAGCCTTTTCCATTCACCGTCTTCCCGCAACCTTCACAGTGTCGGTCCATCGGGTGGGGGCCTTTACAACTTTCTTTTATACTACGACTGAAATCGTCACAAAAAATATTTTAGATTTTCTTATCTATAATTCTTATAGGCTTGGTCGCGAGGAATAGGCGTTGCTTCAAAGTGATCCTAGTGATTTTATTGTAATAAAGACCTTTTAACTTTGACTCAAGTTTTACGTACCTACAAACAAAGAAAAAAACTGAAACTGATAAAGACAAAGCCTGAACTGATTTTATTGACTAAAACCAAAGACCTATATTATCTTTGCTAAAACTACACCACTGTATCTTCGTTCAATCTATTTATAGTTTTAGTATAACAGTCACAATAAAAGGCCATTGCACTCCGTCACTATGTTCACTAACTAATATGAATTAATTTAAGTTTTACTTTGCTCTTTTTGGTTCAAATCAAACTAGTTAGTTGTTGTAATTAATTATTTATCAAAAACATATCTTGAAAACTATTATACAGATAACTAAATGCATTATGTTTTTTGATAACTTTGCTTGTGCACGCGGCTCCGCTCGCGTTCTACCTAGATAAATAGTAGCCTATATGCTATTTTAAGTATAGAACTCTATCTAATCCAAGTTCAATCGAAATCGGTTGATCCGTTACCGGCGTAGGTAATTGAACCACAAACATTCAAACAAACTTTCGCATTTGTAATAAAAGTAAGATAACCATTTGTGTAATGATTTATACCAACATCGCCATCTAATAATAACGTGATCGACACGAATTTCACTGATAAAAACGTATTTGACTAAGTACTTAGCACCGAAGGCGTGGCGACTTGATGGGTGGCGTGTGTGTGACGTCAAAGAAACTTTATGCCTTGGGCTTATGCGAAAGTATTTTATTTTATCGCTATTATAGAAGAGAATAGATTTTATTTATTTGACAACACACACACACACAGTAGAAAAATGGTAAAAAAGAGAACATACAAAGAAACTTAACATAAAGACATAAGCATAGTAGGTACATAACATGGAGTAAGAAGGTAGGTACCAACATCTTTTATAGTGCAAGTGTGCGCGTGCGGCCAAACCAGGTCCAAGTTTCAGCTTGTGCCACTCCCGATATTCATTGTTTACTAGCTTCCCGTGGTACCTAAAAAGTAGCCTATATGCTATTCCAGACTATCATCTATCTCTGTGCCAAATTTCATCCAAATCCGTTCGGCCGTTTGGGCGTTATTGAACCACAAACATCCAAACATCCTCACAAACTTAATCTATAATGTTAGTAGGATAGGAAGTAGGATTAATATTTTTAAAACTACTCTAATTAATTATGGGTATGTTTAACTTTTATATTTTCTTTATTTTCACTTGTTATTTTGGTTGGATTTCTATTTCCCAGAGGAGTAGGCAGAGACCACAGCTTTCCACTTGCTACGATCCTGACATATCCTCCTTTGCTTAATTCACTCTCATCACATTTCTCATACATGCTCGTCGATTTAGGGTTGTCTTGACCTGGCCTTTTTCAGAAACGTCACCGATTGGTCTACCTCTTCCCTTATATCCTTCCACATTCATTTTCTATCCGGAGACATCTATATCATAACCAAATTTTCTAAGTACTTAGTCTGACATTCATTTTATTTAAACTAGGCACTCCAAGACAGTCCGTCGTGGAACTCTTTGGGGGAGGCCTATGTTAAAAAATGATAGGCACCAAGCCGTGTTTCTTGCCTGATTCTTCTAGGCTTGGTCGCGAGGAACAGGCATAGCTTCACCTAGTTTCTAAGACGTTTCAAAGTGATACTAGTGATTTTATTGAAATAAATGCCTTTTGACTTTGACTTTTGTCCAGCAGTGGACTTCTACAGGTTGTTGTTGTTGATGATGATGATGAATCTAGGCACATTGTTTCACAATATAAAACAATGAATTAAACACTGGCTTATATATAATAAGATATGCTATTATCATGTTTATAATGGCTTCTGATCTATGAACCCACGATCAGTGCCCCGAGAAAAAAAACCGTTGACCGCTTAGCAGTACGAAGATAAGCCAATTACTTTTTGTGTCGTCTTTTATCATTATATGAGTAATAAATGCAAGTGAATTCAATATCGAAAGTACAATAAACTATTACATGTGAAGTGGCAGCGGGCAGGCCGTATACCGAACCGACAACCGTTGGGGAGTAAAATGTCGAATGTCTACCACGAACCGGGCGATGTAGTGTTGGAACCGACGACATTGTGAAGGTTGCCGGAAGTTGGTGGAAGGAAAAGGCTCAAGACCGTTCGCCGTGGCGCTCTTAGGGGGAGGCCTGTGTCCAGCTGGGGCCTTCTACAGGATGATGATGAAAAAATTTCAGTAAAGAAACGTATGAAGATTACATGTTTTTGAAGAAATAAGTGTTCCGTAAATAGTTCTGTTACATAAAGGCCTTAAAAAAAAAATTCTTTATTTAATCCCGACCTTTTCAAATAAGAATTGGTTGCTCTTTTTATCATCTTTACAACTTATTAACAAACGTAGGAGGAGATTGATACCTATTGGCATCAATATTGCTAACTTAAGCGGCTGAATGAAATCGTTTGACCTCAAAACGGAATATTTTTGCATAGGTTGTGTTTTTCAATGATAAATGACGAATTTCTAAAAGTCATACAACAAACTTTATTGTCAACTATGTAGAATAAGCCCGTATCGGGATAGCATACATTATAATAATAATAATATAAATTTTATTTCAGGTAACTTAAGAATAGTACAGATGTTAAAAACTAAATTCTAGGACCCATAGAAATATATACCTTAACCTAAAATATATAAAAAACCTATGAATTAATTATTTAATTATTGCACACGTATAGGCAACGACGTGTGACGTAACTGCCCAGTGGCGGCGCCTCCGGTGTCTCGTGGCAGGCGTCCAATGAACCTCCTGAATTTGACACCTTTAGGCCACATCTCCCCACTCATGAACATCGACAAGCGATCAGTAGGTACTCTCACCATAAAGGAATTAAAATTCACATTATAGCGAGACTCCAACTTCTCGACCCTCATAGTGAGGCCGGTCTTCTGATTGATATATTATGAGTCATCCTGTAATTGTTCAAACACAGATCTACTGTATTGTGTACTTAATTATGTTGTAGTATTGATAAATAAAGCGGTATTTCGCCCAATTGATAAGCACGAGTACTTTTCCGTCATTACACAACTAGTAAATACGCTTTCATCTTAATTTCGGAAGCCATCTCCAAATCTGGGACGATTTTGTTAAGTAAACAAATAAATAAATAAATAAATATTCCGGACATATTCACACGGTCAACTGATCCCAAACTAGGAAAGAAAAAAAAAGAAAGAAAGAAAGATTTTTATTTTCCTTAAGAACTACTACACATAAAATAAAAATAAAATAGAAGAAATTAAATGCTTAATAATAGAAGATATTGTGCGCAGCAGAGCTCTTGGAAAACATGGCCTCCGCTCAGCATTGTGCTGGATACACACTGATGTGTGCACCCAGCGCTGGTTTTCAGCGGAGACCATAGTAGTAACGTCACGACCTTCTAGAGGTGACTAAAAATAACACAACAGTTAGGACATACATAATTCTCAGAAAATAGGCGGCAGAAAACAAATTACGTGGCAGAAAATAAAAAATGGGAAAGATTGTGAGGAAGTTAGATGCTTGGATGTTTGTCATTCAATCATGCCGGCATGCTAGGCATAGCCTGTACTATGGGTACCAGAGACTGATATACATAATAGATATATATTTAACACCCAGACACAGAACAAACATCTGTGTTTATCACACAAATGTTTGTCCAGTGCGGGGATCGAACCCGCGACCTCTAGCGCAGAAGGCAGAGTTACTACTAACTGAGCTAAGAGGCCAGAGAAATTGACAAAATCGTTTAATTGTAAGCTATTAGTAAGTAGGTTATATAATAACTATCTTGCACCCGCATATTCGCTCGCATGGTACCTTGATAAAAAGTAGCCTGTATTCTATCCTAGGAAGAACTCCATCTATTTCATGTTTCATCGAAATCGGTTGACCCGTTACAACGCGATTGAACCACAAACATTTAAACATCGTCACAAACTTTCGCATTTATATTATAATAGGATACATAAAACCGGGTTTTTAAAACAATATTTTTTTATTTTTATTTTATTTATTTATTTAGGAACAACAAACAACTACATTATATATGTAAGATACAGTGAGTAGTAGGTACATAATTTCATATGCAACAAATTATTAATAATGTAGTCCACAACGGTATCCACAACTTAGTATATAAGAGTAACAAAACAGGCCTGCTAGAGGGCCCATCATACAAAAACATTTTTATTATCTGCTGTGACAAAAGAAATAGATGACGGGAATCCTATGCTGAGAAAGCTTATAATGATAAAAGAAAAAGAAGTTATCAGGATTACTTATGAAGAGTTAAGAGAAAATAAATATAATAATTGAGTTTGCAACCAATCAGAACGTATTTAATTCATGATAGAATATCAGGGCATCTGGTCGAACCGACGCGTGACACGAGAGCTGGCTCATATTTGGTCCAACGGGTCAGCATTGCCATCCAGCGTGGCAATTCCGCCAGCGTCTTGGAGACGCTTCCGACTGGTAGTGATCTACCAGATAGATAAGAAATATAGATAAACTTTTTCGAATCCGCGGCTTCGTTCGCATCGGGAGTAAAGGTTCTCGAATGACGACCACGAACCGGGCGACGCAGTGTTAGAAGGCCGGACCGACGACATTGTGATGGTTGCGGGTAGTAACGGCTCAAGACCGTACGTCGTAGAACTTGCTCTGCAATGGACTTTTTGATACTATACGATAGTATTATTCATCATCATCATCATCAGCCTGTAGAAGTCCACTGCTGGACATAGGCCTCCCCTAAAGAGTTCCACGACGAACGGTCTTGAGCCTTCTCCATCCACCGACTTCCCGCAACCTTCACAATGTCGTCGGTCCATCGGGTGGGGGGCCTTCCAACACTGCGTCGCCCGGTTCGTGGTCGCCATTCGAGAACCTTTACTCCCCAACGGTTATCGGTTCTGCGAGCTATATGGCCTGCCCACTGCCACTTCAACTTGCTAATTCTGAGAGTATTATTGTATGATAGTATTATTATTCAGTGCTATACTGTGTATGTCGCAGGCATGGCATAGGTCGTAGGTTATCGCGGGTCAGGTCAACGAGGCCATTCGTAGTAATTTGTATGCGAGATAACGCAATGCATTGAGTTCTAATCAGCGCGTAGATGTATTTTATCTGAAAAGCACCAATTTCCTACTGATACACGTACGCCTCTTTCCCTGAAGGGTAGGCAGCCAAGCCTTTCCAGTGCTACGCTACGATCCTAGCCTAGAAGAATCTGGCAACAAACACAGCGCGCATGACTTTAATTGACTGGCCTCATAGCTCAGTTGGTAGTAACTCTACCTTCTGTGCTAGAGGTCGCGGGTTCAATTCCCGTACTGGACAAACATTTGTGTGATGAACACAGATGTTTGTTCTGTGTCTGGGTGTTAAATATTCATCTATTATGTATATCAGTCTCCGGTACCCATAGTACAGGCTATGCCTAGTTTGGGATCAGTTGACCTTGTGAGATATGTATGTCCGGAATATAAAAAAAAAAATGTTTTCGGTTAAATCCCTAAAAATCATTGTTAGTCACATAAGTTATCGAATTTTATGTAATTTTATTAGTATGTAGTTAGTTTGTGCTAATATTTAATTGCGCTACCTTCCCGTGGATGTCCGTAAGAGGCGTCTCCTAAGATAGCTCTAACTGCGCTCGCGCACCCGCGCGCCTAGCGTGGTGGGTATGGGCAAATCCCCCCACATGATAGGAATTCGCTCTGAAAATCTTTGGGCCGTCCTGCAGTGGTCGTCCTACGGCTGAAATGACGTTGATGAATGTTTTGTTAGTATGTCCTTTTCTAATTACTAGCGTACGCACGCGGCTTTGCTCGCGTGGTATCTTGATAAAAAAGGGCAGTTTTGAGAAACCCTTAGATACGTATTTCATTATTTGACTTTATGAGTATTTGTAGGTACCAAGTTTCAGATAAATCTCTCCATGTGTTAAGATTCTCCCATACAAACTTTTACATCTCATTACACCCTTTCAAGGGGTAGTTTTGAAAATCTAAAAATACAGTTTTTCCTTATTTCTATCATATATTATTTTTAGTAAGAGTCAAATCTGTAGGTTCAAGGTATACGATTTTTCATACAAACGTTTTAACCCCTTTTCACCCTCTTAGGACTTGATATTTTGAAAATACCTCCTTAGTGGATGTGTTTGGCATATAAGGCAGCTACTGTCCAATTCAGCTTTATAGCTTCAGCGGTTTGGGCTGTGCGTTGATCGTGGAATCAGGCCTTGTTCTTCTATATCTACAGATGATGATGATGAATATGTAGTTGTTAGTATGACCGTTTCTAACATAGTTTCTCCTTGTTACAGATGCGCGGCGTGCCGGCCAACGAGCGCGTGTACACCCTCCGAACGCGTCCCCCCTCCCTCCTTCCCCCCTCGCCCCTCAGCCTCGCCTCCTCGGGCGACAAGTCGCTCGCGACTCAAACCCACTCGCCGTCGCTGGAGCGGCCGGCCAGCCAGCCCGCGCCGGCGACGGCGAGCTTCGTGTGCTACGTGTGCGGGGTGAGCGCAGCGAGCTCGCAGCTGCGGCTGGTCTACTGCTGCCCCAACCCGGAGAGGGAGCCCTACTACCCGTTTATAACGAGCCTGAAGCCCCATCCGGATGCTAGTCCCATTAGTCCACAAGGTACATATACAAAAACTGACTGGCCTCATAGCTCAGTTGGTAGTAACTCTGCCTTCTGCGCCAGAGGTCGCGGGTTCGATCCCCGCACTGGACAAACATTTGTGTGATGAACACAGATGTTTGTTCTGTGTCTGGGTGTTAAATATATATCTATTATGTATATCAGTCTCTGGTACTCATAGTACAGGCTATGCCTAGTTTGGGACCAGTTGACCGTGTGAATATGTCCGGAATATTTATTTTTTATTTTATTTAAATACTACACAAGATAAAACAGTTATCACTTTAAATCATCATAACACACATGCACATGCGATTAGGTAAATCATATTTTGTTAATTTCGTAATTAGTATAATAGTATAGGTAGTAGTTATAATTAGTTATATATTTTTTCTTACTGTATTTTTATATATATTTTCTTACACTATAGTTAACCTAGGTACGTAGCATACTCGCTCAATGTTACTTTTAAGCGAGTGGAATACAAAATGTGGATTCAAATTGGTTCAAGTACGACATATGCAAAACTCAATATTCGGCTGATTTCGGTAGAAATTTTGATGTGAAACTTCTCGTACGTTCAAAAATTACTTGGTTATAAAAATATATATATATATATATATATATTCCGGACATATTCACACGGTCAACTGATCCCAAACTAGGCATAGCCTGTACTATGGGTACCAGAGACTGATATACATAATAGATATATATTTAACACCCAGACACAGAAAAAACATCTGTGTTCATCACACAAATGTTTGTCAAGTGCGGGGATCGAACCCGCGACCTCTAGCGCAGAAGGCAGAGTTACTACCCACTGAGCTATGGTGCCAGTCAAATAATTAATAATTAATGGTTATAATTTGTGTTTGTTAAAAAGTGCGGGAATAAATATACTGTTGGAAACCCTAAATAAATAAATAGTCTTCTACCATCAATTGTGTGTTCCAGGCATGGTGCAGATATGTGCGACGTGCAACAAAACAATACCTCTAAAGTATCCCTCCTTCGGCGAAGCGCAAGAGCCTAACCCTGCGCACACCAACTCACATACCAATCATATTAGGTAAGATTCTTGTTTCGTGAGCAGAAGGGCTCCTTGGGTCCGTTAGGGGAAGTCCTGCCACCTTGGGCCCCTCCGGGGAAGCGCTGCCACATTGTACCCGTCCTGGGAAGTCCTGCCACCTTGTGCCCGTCCGGGAAAACCCTGCCTCCTTGGGCCCTTCCGGAAAAGTCCTGCCACCTTGTGCCCGTCCTGGGAAGTCCTGCCACCTTGGGCCCGTCCGGGGAAACCCTGCCTCCTTGGGCCCTTCCGGAAAAGTCCTGCCACCTTGTGCCCGTCCTGGGAAGTCCTGCCACCTTGGGCCCGTCCGGGGAAACCCTGCCTCCTTGGGCCCTTCCGGAAAAGTCCTGCCACCTTGTGCCCGTCCTGGGAAGTCCTGCCACCTTGTGCCCGTCCGGGGAAGAACTGCCACCTTTTGCCCGTCCGGGGAAGCTTTGCCACCTTTGGTCCGTCCGGGGAAGCTCTGTGCCCTTCCGGGGAAGAACTGCCACCTTGGGCCCCATACCATAACGTCCTATTGACACTCAAATGCAAGTGTGTAAACACACAAACATGGAAACATCAAACTTTCTCATTTATAATATTAGTAGGATATTTATCATCATCAGCCTGTAGAAGTCCACTGCTGGACATGGACAGGCCTCCCCCAAAGAGTTCCACGACGAACGGTCTTGAGCCTTTTCAATCAACCGACTTCCCGCAGCTTCTTTCTGGTTCTTTCAACAATGCGCTCGGTTCGTGGTCGCCGTTCGAGAACCTTTACTCTCCAACGGTTGTCGGTTCTGCGAGCTATATGGCCTGCCCACTGCCACTTCAACTTGCTAATTCTGATGTCGGTGACCTTGTTTCTTCTACGGATCTCCTCATTTCGGATAGGAGTAGGATATGAAAGGAATATTATTTGATTATTGCAGGTTTAAGCCGTATGAAATAAAATGCAGTTCAAACAGTGCGCCGGCGAAGCGGCCGTCCAACGCGCTGGCCGCCAGCCCCTCCCAGCCCGCCGGCGAGAACGGCATGGGACTCTATCGGTAACACATACATTTCATATTAACTTCTTCTTCTTCCTGCCCTTGTCCCACATTATGTGGGGTCGGCACAACATGTTTTCTTCTTCCACTCTCTTCTGTTAGCCGTCATCTCCGCACTCACTTCTTTCTTACTCATGTCGTCTTTAATACAATCCATCCATTGTTTCTTCGGCCTTCCTCTAGTCTTATATCCATCCACATTCATACCTAACACTCTTCTCGTTACATGACTTTCATCCCTCCTCATGTAAAAAAGTGATATAGACTTCTTCCTGCCCTTGTCCCACATTATGTGGGGTCGGCAAAACATGTTTTCTTCTTCCACTCTCTTCTGTTAGCCGTCATCTCCGCACTCACATCTTTCTTACTCATGTCATCTTTGATACAATCCATCCATCTTTTCTTCGGCCTTCCTCTAGTCTTATATCCATCCACATTCATACCTAACGCTCTTCTCGTTACATGACTTTCATCCCTCCTCATGTAAAAAAGTGATATAGACTTCTTCCTGCCCTTGTCCCACATTATGTGGGGTCGGCACAACATGTTTTCTTCTTCCACTCTCTTCTGTTAGCCGTCATCTCCGCACTCACATCTTTCTTACTCATGTCATCTTTAATACAATCCATCCGTCTTTTCTTCGGCCTTCCTCTTGTCTTATATCCATCCACATTCATACCTAACGCTCTTCTCGTTACATGACTTTCATCCTTCCTCATGTAAAAAAGTGATATACACTTCTTCCTGCCCTTGTCCCACATTATGTGGGGTCGGCACAACATGTTTTCTTCTTCCACTCTCTTCTGTTAGCCGTCATCTCCGCACTCACATCTTTCTTACTCATGTCATCTTTAATACAATCCATCCGTCTTTTCTTCGGCCTTCCTCTAGTCTTATATCCATCCACATTCATACCTAACGCTCTTCTCGTTACATGACTTTCATCCCTCCTCATGTAAAAAAGTGATATAGACTTCTTCCTGCCCTTGTCCCACATTATGTGGGGTCGGCACAACATGTTTTCTTCTTCAACTCTCTTCTGTTAGCCGTCATCTCCGCACTCACTTCTTTCTTACTCATGTCATCTTTAATACAATCCATCCGTCTTTTCTTCGGCCTTCCTCTAGTCTTATATCCATCCACATTCATACCTAACACTCTTCTCGTTATATGACTTTCATCCCAATATTAAGTTTCTCATCTAAGTGAAATGTAAATTTCTTTTTGAGAAAATAAATTATCTCTAACCATATCCCTCCTCATGACATGCCCATACCATGCTAACCTATTACTTCTCAACTTTTCCGTCACTGGCGCTACTTTCAAACTTCCTCTGATGTACTCATTTCTTTCCTTTGATGTACTCATTTCTTATTTTTTCTTTTGAGCGTCACCTAGTTCGATCGGCACCACACTGAAGCTCTACATTCCATTTTGTGAAAGGATTATCAAAAAAAATTATAGGCACCAAGCCGTGTTTGTTGCCTGAATCTTCTAGGCTTGATCGCGAGGAACAGTTGTAGCTTTACCTAGTTTCTAAGAAGTTTCAAAGTGATCCTAGTGATTTTATTGAAATGAACGCCTTCTGACTTTTTCTTTGACTAACATGTACCTGATTAATGCTTTCTTTAAGGTGAGGGTTTAATTATTTTATGATTTTTGAATTGTTTTTTCCCAATAACCGCAAAACGCACAGTTTTGATTTTTATGACAAAGATAACTTGAGCATTTTATTTACGTAAATCCAAGACAGAAACGCGATTGGTAAAACTTGTCTCGATAGATTTATTTTTTAAAGTTGAGTCCTCTGCAACAGTTTTTTCGAAACTACTCTTGAGACTATCTAACGAAAATAACTTTTTTTTAAATATTTTGTTAGACAATAGCATTAGGTACCTAAATCCAAGACACTTTTAAAAAAAATTGATAGTTCTTGAGATAATCGATATTTTCTTATATTTCGCTTACGTCGATTACTTTCGAGCGCCTTCTAACGCTTGCTATCTCTTTCTGCATTCAATTACAGTACATAGCGCTGTCACTTTCTTCACTCCGCCCACTCGACAACTTATTATGATTTTTGTATCCTCTTAAGTCCTCTTTTGGTTTGCAGGTGTTACGTCTGCTGCGGTCTGTTCCCCCAGCCCGCGATGGAGTGGCTGTCCACTACGGCCGAGTACATGAACTCTCACGCGATGCACTTCCCCTGCCTAGCGGGCGCGGGGGGCACCAGGTATGCTATGGGTTCTTTCTTGGTTATCCTAGGGTTCAGCGTTCGAGGTGTCTTAAATATGAGGTGATCCTTAATATGTATATCATCCCGAACGGGGATTCTATCAACAAAAGAAGGAATATTATCAAAAAAACGGCTTTAAGATTACTTAACAGCTGATTTATTGAGTGTGTTTTTCAATGAAAAATATCCAATTTACTAAAATCGTAGAACAAACTTTAGGCTAGGCTTATGCATCACCTAATGTGCAATAAAGTTTGTTCAACGGCTTATGGAAGGGGACCCCGAACCCCCCCTGGGTTCGGGGTTGGCAACGCGTGCGTGATGCCTCTGGTATTGCTAGCATTCATAGGCTATGGTAACCACTTACCAACAGGTGGGCCGTAAGCGTGTTAGCCACCTTAGTTTTATAAAAAAAAATCTTTAATTGAAGTCTTTTTTATGTAATTAAAGTGTAATTATGTGACTGCAAGTCATTTATTTAATTGCAATCAAAACACACAAATTTGCACAACATTTTACAATAAACACGAGAAAAATTCATTGAAGTAAAAATGGTGTGCTGTGTTATCAAACAGTGCTTAACTAAGTACCGAACAATTAAGACGCGGGTCGGAAACGCCTATTTATCTTTTTTATTACGTAAACTTTCTACTTATAACTTTCTTATTCTACTAACTACACGTTGAACGACTACATGGGCTGCATTCCAAATTCAAATCACATTATGGCCCATGGGAAATAATGAAATTCAGTACAACATTATGATGACCCGGCTAGACCGTAGGGCTGTAATGACTTACTTTAGGGAAGGTTTGCAAGACACATAATATGCCATTGACGAGCAGTGGTGCAATTGCGTAAGCGTAATGGCAATGAAGTTCGTAACTTCGAGGGTAATTTTAACAATCTTAGCCACATTCAAAACCTTCCAAACTTGACAAGGGAAGACCTTAGCTCCTTCCTTTTCATGTTTGAAAAACTTCAGATGTCGCTAAAATTGATAAAATCATCCTCAAAATTGCGATCTTCATTACCATTTCGCTTACGCAATAGCCTGGCTGGTAGTATAAAAACATTTTTGAGTTTTATCTTATCTTCTTTTATCGTGTATTAATGGTAAGTGTTGCGTGCAGTAGCGGCGGGCGGCTGGGCGGCGGGCGCGTGCTGGCGTGCGCGCGCTGCGTGCGGCACCTCGCGCGCCAGTGGGACCTCATGGACGCCGAGCGCGTGCCGCTCGAGCACAGAAGGTACATCTCCTCAATCCTCCAACGTACACAGAAAACATTATCATTATTTCATCATTTCAGCCGTTCGACGTCCACTGCTGAACATGGCCTCCCCCACAGACAGAGCGAACTCCTTATCATGTGGGGGGATTTGCCCATACTCACCACGCTGGGCATGCGGGTTGGCGAGCGCAGTTAGAGCTATCGTTGTTAAAATGAGGGACGCTGCTGCCCATCCCCTAGCTTTTTTCCCTTAGTCGTCTCTTACGACATCCGCGGATAGGTAGATATGGAGGGGCCTATTCTTCAGCCGGGGCCACCACGGCATCTCATATATTTAAATACAAATAATACAAATACAAATTCTTTATTTGCAACATTACAAGTTTACAGCATAATTGCCTACTTAGATGTTAGTAGGTTAAGGCGCTATGAGAATCATAATAAACTGTCGAATGGGCTGAGTGAAGAAAGTGACAGCGCTACGTACTGTAATTGAATGCAGAAAGAGATAGCAAGCGTTAGAAGGCGCTCGAAAGTAATCGACGTAAACGACATATAAGAATATATCGATTATCTTAAAAACTAAGTATTTAAAAAAAAAAGTGTCTTGGATTTAGGTACCCAATCCTATTATCTAACACAATATTTAAAAAAAAGTTATTTATGATTGATAGTTTCTGAGTCTTTTCGGAAAAACTGTTGCAGAGGACCGAAATTTAAAAAATAAATCTATCGAGAAAAGTTTTACCAATAGCGTTTCTGTCTTGGATTTAGGTAAATAAAATGCTGAAGTTATCTTTGTCATAAAAATCAAAACTGTGCGTATTGCGGTTATTGAGAAAAAAACAATTCAAAAATCATAAAACAATTTAACCCTCACCTTAATATTATAATAATAACATACAGAGTAAAAAAACAATTTATTGACACACACACATTTGTGTTATGTTGGTGTTTACCGCTGAGGCGTCATTGAGACTCGGGAGAGAGACTAAGTCTTAAGAGAGCTGAGGACGGTTATCATCTATACACGCGTGTATCATACGACGTTTTAATAAAATAAATTACCTAATAATTGAAAAATTGGGAAATAAAAGGCTTTATAATAATTATTAATAATAAGTAGTTTTTTATGACTGATTGAATGAAAACATAATAATAATCACTATTTTGTTTGACTTGTACGAATGTATCACTCCTTGCGCATCTGCTTCGATCCCGCAAGTGACGTACGAAGCATTTCAATAGTAGGTATCGTTGCAGGTACAACATCCCCTCGCCGCTGCCGTCCAACTCCTCGCTGAACGGCGAGCGGGTCATCCCCACCCCTCCCTCTACCACCTCCGACAGAACGGTCGCTAGTAATAGTGGTAAGTACCTAGTACGGCCGGTGGTTCCAGCCGAACGTGAAGATAGCCGTTTGGATGCGCATATATTTATATTCTTTCACACATTTTTCACATACACACACACTCGCCCTCCCTCACACACAAACACATATACACATACACATATTTTCTCGCCCTACCTCTCTCTCACACACGCACACGCCCCCTCAATCACCTACACACACACACTCTCACTCACCTACACACACTCTCGCCCGCTCACACTTGCACACACACTCCACACCTAATAAAATAAATAAATAAAAATAAAAAGAGCTTTTCCTATACACTATTACAGATAGAACAATATATTTACTTAATCTAAATTCTACTAAAATTAAAAGTTTCACGTAAAAATAAAAAAAACCTCACACCTACACACAAACAAACACACACGAGTTACCACCACATCACCAGCGCTCAGCATTACATTATGACCTGTTTTGTGTTGCAGCCTGTACGTCAATATACTGTTTCCTGTGCGGGCTGCACTCGGACTTCACGCTGGCGCGGATATTGTACGGGCAGCCGCAAGGAAACGCGCCCTACTTCCCCTGCCTCCTCACGCACCAGGTAACTCACACGAATCTAGACCATATTGTAAATCAATAAAGACGCGACGCTCGGACCTCCAAAATCTTTGGTCTGGGATAAATATGACATGGGCTATGGAGAGAGCTATGCTAGGAGTTTCACTACGTGATAAGATCCGAAATGAGGAAATTCGTAGAAGAACCAAGGTTACCGACATAGCTCTCAGAATTAGCAAGTTGAAGTGGCAGTGGGCAGGCCATATAGCTCGCAGAACCAATAACCGTTGGGGAGTAAAGGTTCTCGAATGGCGACCACGAACCGGGCGACGCAGTGTTGGAAGGCCCCCCACCCGATGGACCGACGACATTGTGAAGGTTGCGGGATGGAGAAGGCTCAAGACCGTTCGTCGTGGAACTCTTTAGGGGAGGCCTATGTCCAGCGTGTGGACTTCTACAGGCTGATGATGATGATGATGAAATATGACAAGCGAACGGTCTTTTTTTATATTTTTTCTATTACAAATAAACAACTTTATTATTATTACTGTTATAGACTACTAGTTTACTCGGTTTCGCTCGCGTGTTACCTACATAGAAAGTAGTATATACGCTATTCTAGGTTAACACCTCTGTGTAAGTTTCAACGAAATCTCTTGAGTTGTTACGGCGTGATGGAACAACAAACATACAAACATCCTCACAAACTTTCGCATTATATTAGTAGGATTTTCCATTATCCTTGCCTAAGTACTAACATTTAATAATCAATAATCATATATTTCGTTCATTTCATGAATAACACGTCACAAAATTTGTTTTTAATTACCTAGCTTATAATTCCTTAGGTCACATTCAATAATATAAATTAACAGTAATTTTAATACAAATTATAATTCAATCAAATTATAAATCAATAATTAAATGAAACGCACAATAATAAATTACAAACAAATGAGTACAAAAAAATACAAAAAAAAATATGTATCTATTTAGTAGTTACAATTTGATAATATGCAGCAACGTAACTTAACTACAGTCACTGTCATGATAACCTTATTTTTTTTGTTATTATAACTTAGCAGAACTCTCAAACTGTGCCTCAGTTCACGTAATGACTATCAATATAAAAACGTTAAAATTTTATAAATTTGTTTGTTTGTGAGTTTATTATTACTATTAATTTTTATTTTTTTCCTTTGATCACAATCCTCACACATTAGAATTAACATCTAGCCATGTACCTTCAAGTAAACCTTTTCTTACAACTGTGGAGGGAGGGCTTGGTGACCTGTAACACAGGTTTTTAAAAGAACCTACTTCAGGCACCAGCATCACGAAACAGGTTTTCGGAATAGATTACATACCTACTTGTACACACTTTATATTTAAGAAACCTAATTGTGAAGGGAAATAAATCTGTTTTATTTATTTATAAATAAAGCCTTTATTTATTTGTTTCAGAGTCATCCGAACGCGGAACAGCTGCGGGACAACAACTCTGCTCTAGTCTGTACATTCTGCTACCACTCACTACTCAACCAATGGAGAAGGTGTGCCTTTTACTTATATTAATTAGGACCAAACTCCATTCTTCTCCTTCATGTCGTTTACTGATTCTTTCTTGGTCATCCTTCCTTGGTCAGTGAGCAGGTTGAGGTATGGTGGCCCTGAAAAGGGCCTATGAACATCGATGAAAGAATCAGGGTAGTGAAAGGATTAAAGTGCGCCTCTTAGAGGCTCCTGGCAACCTTACTCATCGCAGGAACCCAACACTATTTGAAACAAATAATGTTATTTGGCTGCGATCTTCTGTAAGGCGGAGGCACCTCCCAGGCGGGCTGCTCCAATTCAGAACGAGAAAATCTCGCTGTGCCCTACCTCCTAATCCTTAATAATCAATAATTATCCTTTGTGTCTGGTTTTGTCTAGATTGTAAAACATTGTTGACTGGCCTCATAGCTCAGTTGGTAGTAACTCTGCTTTCTGCGCTAGAGGTCGCGGGTTCGATTCCCGCACTGGACAAACATTTGTGACTAACACAGATGTTTGTTCTGTGTCTGGGTGTTAAATATATATATATATATATATATATATATATATATATATATATATATATATATATATATATATATATATAAATATATATAAATAACAGTCTCTGGTACCCATAGTACAGGTTATGCCTAGTTTGGGATCAGTTGACCGTGTGAATATGTCCGGAATATTTATTTATTTATTTAATTGTTTGTTTGTTTGTGTCAGGTACGAGTCGGCGGGCTCGTGTCCGTCGGACCGGCGGCTGTACAACACGCACGACTACCACTGCCACCTGTGCGGCATCAAGACCTACCGCAAGCGTGTGAGGGCTCTGCCCATCAAGGTACCTCGCCCACCTCACTGCCGGCAACGACCGCAAACTATCACATTCATTTTAGAAAATTTTAAGGCCTTAGAGGCCTGAAAAGCCTTTTTATATTTTATTTTAAAGTAATAACCCACACTTAAGGAATAACATGTTTTTTATAATATCCCAAAAATTCGACTCCGACGGGATATGAACCCGCAACCTTCTCCTACGATACGATACGGAGATGAGATGATGGAGAACCAACTAAGTTACGGAGACACTTCCAGTAGGAGCGATTATCTTTAGGATATCCAAACGGCTCAAAGCGCCGTGGCTTAATGGGTTTGAGCATCTCCGTATCTAGGAGAAGGTTGCGGGTTCGAATCCCGTCAGAGTCGATTTTTTGGGATATTATAAAAAACATGTTTGTCCTTAAGTGAGGGTTATTACTTTAAAATAAAGCCTCTAAGAGCATTTTAATCCTTTCACTACACTGATTATTTTATCAACGGTCATAGACCCTTTGCATAAATACAGAGACATCTATTTTAGATGATATACAGCGTCAGGTGGAAAAAAATATTAAAAATATGTTTATTTACTGCAATAATATACGGAGTAACTTTATCTTTATAAATGCTACAGTTTTGAGGTACTTTGCAGACAACTATAGATATGGAAATATGTATATAGAAATTTTTACTCACAGGACGCTGTTGTACCTCTCAGCCTAGTCGGCCTTATCCAGAAGAAAGCCTTATCAACATGCAAAATTTATTTTTACTCTCAATTTTTGATTTTTTTCAACTAAGATAATTAATAGAATTGACTTATTCTTTTTGTTGCAGGAATTCCCATTTTTAACGCAAAGACGGAATGAAAGTTCATTATTATTAGAAAATGGCGACTATGCTGTTGTATGTTTAGATTGTTATGAAAGTTTAAGGTAAGATATTCCTGTATTTTATGTTATAAATAGGTTATTCGCCGTGGTGGCTCCGGCTGAAGAATAGGCCCCTCCATATCTCCTAGCCGTGGATGTCGTAAGAGGCGACTAAGGGAAATAAGGTAGGGGATGGACAGCAGCCCTATTTTCACGAAGATAGCTCTAACTGCGCTCGCAACCCGCATTCCCAGCGTGGCGAGTATGAGCAAGTCAAGAACAAAGTGGGACGCGTTGGAAATCTATGTTTTTTTCAGATGTTTTTTTCATTCTGCGTCTCATTTTCCTCCTAAAACTTGCACAGATAGTGATAGAAACGAAATGTTTCGATTAGTACCTATCTAATTGTACCTATTTATTATAATGTACCTACTAATAACATATGGCATCGCCTTAGGGATAAAAAAAAACCTGTTATGATGTTATACTGTATTCTAAATAAATAAATAAATAAATTTTGTCAAACAGTGACTATGATAATAAAAATATATAAATCAATATCCTACTAATAATAAAAAATGCGAAAGTTTGTGAGGATGTTTGGATATTTGCATGTTTGTTGTTCAATCACACTATAACGGCTCGACCGATTTCGTTTAAACTTGGAATAGGTAAATTTCTATACCTAGAATAGCATATAGGTTACTTTTTATGTAGGTACCACGTGCGCAAAGCCGCGGGTGGAAGCTTGTTTTATATATTTTTTTAAAAGCCATGATACCCGCCTTGCATTATGATGATGAGTGAAAATTGATAATTACTACTAAGTTAATTAACTTAGATATGAATGTGGATGGATGTAGGAGTGGAGGTAGGCCAAAATAAAGATGGATGGACTGTGTGCAAGTGGATATGGTGAAGAAAGAAGTGAGTGCTGAGATGACGACTGATAGAGGGAAATGGAAGAAGAATACATGTTGTGCCGACCCCACATGATGTGTGGGCGGGAAGATGATGAAGTTAATGTATTCGGTGTTAACAGAACGCAGGCGCAAGACTACGAGAGGCGGGGGGTGCCTGTAGACAAGCGCGAGTACAACTGGCTGCAGCAGCCGCCGCCGCCCGAGGACTCCGCCGACGTCACCATCGCCAGGCTACCCTCCGGCGACCGTTCCGATAAGCTGGTAAGCATAAATTATCTAAAAAATAAGAATAACTATTTATTTGTCCTACAAACACTATTCTGTGAGGCGGAAGGTTCCGACTGAGTTGGGTATTAACGTTGCAAATATAGGAGTCTTTCATAGTCTCTTATCTTGTCCAAATTCAGATGAAGCCAAAATGCTGTATGAATTGGTTCATACATTAAATTGCATACAAGCAAATTAAATTGCATTCACTGCAATTTAATTTGCTACCTAGATAATAATATTTGTTTTTTTGTTTTTGTGATATTTGTGTTTGTGTAAAATTTAAAAGTTAAAGGAAATAAGTCTTGTATAATTAAGTTTGATATAATGTTATCTTTTGTTACCTTATAGGGCTGTCATAAACATGTTGTTTAAAAGTCCCACTAAATAAATGAATTAAAAAAAAAAAAAAAAACACTATTGTCACACACAAGCATATATACACTTTGTTATAACTAGAAAAACTAAGAAAGAAAGAAAGAAAAACTTTATTTGTCCTACACAAGCTCAAGTTCACTAGGTTATATATTTAGTTCATATTTTGTAATGTTGTTGCCTAACTACCCAGGCAACATAAAAGAGTTAAAATAAATATAAACAGAAAACAGACAATGAAAAGTACTAGAAATAGGTACCAAAGTGACTGGTCTCATAGCTCAGTTGTTAGTAACTCTGCCTTCTGCGCTAGAGGTCGCGGGTTCGATTCCCGCACTGGACAAACATTTGTGACTAACACAGATGTTTGTTCTGTGTCTGGGTGTTAAATATATATGTATTATGTATATCAGTCTCTGGTGCCCATAGTACAGGCTATGCCTAGTTTGGGATCAGTTGACCGTGTGAATATGTCAGGAATATTTTTTTTTGTTTTTTTTTTTTACATACAATACACACTACGTCCATAAAATTAATCATCATGCCTCCGAATTTGTTCCCGTGCCGGTTTCCGCGCCATGACACTGAACTAGAACTAACAATAGATTGATCTCAGAAGCCCCTCTTCCCGCAGCTGCCGCAGTCGCTGGTGTTGTCGCGGAGTGCCTCGAAGCGCAACAGTCCGAAGCAGCCGTCCGCGCCGCCGCTTGACCGCCGCCGCGACCTGCCCAAGGCGGAGAAGACAGAACCAGGTTAGTTTTAGTTTTTTAGGAGGAGGTAGGGCACAGCGTGATTTTCTCGTTCTAAATTGGAGCAGCCCGCCTGGAGAGGTACCTCCGCCTTACAGAAGATCGCAGCCAAATAACATTATTTAGTTTAAATAGTGTTGTGTTCCTGCGGTGTGTAAGGTTGACAGAGCTCTTTAGGGAGGGGGTTCGGGGTCGTTAAAGCGTGCGTGAAGCCTCTGGTATTGCAAGCGCTTATAGGCTACGGTAACCGCTTACCAACAGGTGGGCCGTATGCTTGTTTGCCACCTTAGTTGTATAAAAAAAAGTTCCATCTCATATTATCCCTCTACAGTATTCCACTCATCATCATCAGCCTGTAGAAGTCCACTGCTTGACAAAGGCCTCCCCCAAAGAGTTCCACGACGAACGGTCTTGAGCCTTCTCCATCCACTAACTTCCCGCAACTTTCACAACGTCGTTGGTCCATCGGGGCCTTCTAACACCTGTTGGTAAGTGGTTACCGTAGCCTATGAACGATCGCAATACCAGAGGCACGCACGCGCTGCCGACCCCGGCAACCTTACCGCAGGAACACAACACTATTTCAAACAAATAATGTTATTTGGCTGCGATCTGTAAGGCGGAGGTATCCTCCGAGCTGTTCCAATTTAGAGCAAGAAAATCTCGCTGTGCTCTCTCATAAATGATGAAGAGGTAAAATTTGTTTGTTTGTTTGTAGGTTCTGCAAACCTATCTACTTAGGTACCTACCTACTAAGTACCCGTTTTTATGTTTACCGTGTACCTATATCATTTTTGCTTTTATTTCTGTCTGCGCTGCATGTCGAATAAATAAGTTAACTATCTATCTAATCACGCAGTAACGGCTCAACTAATTTCTATGAAACTCGGAATGGATCGAGTTCCTTACCGGAAATAGCATATATACTACTTTTTATACAGGTACCACGCAAGTCAAGCCGCTGGCGCAAACTAGTTACACTATAAATTACTTTATCTAGCAAGGTAATTGACTCCATAATTTGACCAAAATTACTCCTTGGCAAAGGGTCTTTACAATAAACTGGTAAGCCGTTAGCCACGCCGTGAATTGTAAATATAGCCGAGGGTCGAACCACCTGTAGACGGCTTAAAAGGCCCAACACCCCGCCCCCCTGAACAGGGTGCCAAAGAATTTAAAGAAGCTCTAAAAGTTGTATAGCCTCTGTGAGGGCACCCAGCCGGCAGCTATAGCTCTTCATATAAAATAAGTAAAGATTGTTTACAATTTTTCTTACATTAAATATCGAGAACCTAATGTTTAGACAAACCTAACATAGGTTTTAAGACATTTACTACCGTTCATTTGTATTCCTTTTGTGTAATAAATATATATAAAATAAATATAGTTCGCGATAGCCGATTAATAATAGGCCGTGTACCTACTAAAACCACGGACTTAAGTCTTGACTTAAGTCGGACTTGAGTCTGCGCTGTATTCAAGCCGCGTGCGAAATGTCATCTAAAATTTATTGTAAAATGATCCTTACATCTTTTGAATAAAGTAAATTTAGAGACGTGAATTCTGAAGACTTCACGTCCAAGTCTGAAGACTTCACGGTCAAGTCTGAAGTCTGCGTCGATGTCTGTTCCACTTACTGTGCCGTGTGGGCGATGTGATTCACATACTTTTGTCTGCGCTTACACTGCACGCTAAAGATCCGCACTAAGGAATCAAGTTATTCCAGTCTTATGTGTATGGCTAGAAATAATATTTAATTGTTTAAAAAGAATCGGGAAGTCTCAAAACACTCTGACTCTGTTTTTTGTTGGATTTTTTTCGAAAATTTTGAAATCAATTGTTTTTGTTCTTGGTACTAACATTTAACGAAATTTTAACGTGAATAAAAAAAAAAAATTCCGGACCTATCACACGGTCAGCTGATCCCAAACTAGACATAGCCTGTACTATGGGCACCAGAGACTGATATACATAATAGATATATATTTAACACCCAGACACAGAACAAACATCTGTATTCATCACACAAATGTTTGTCCAGTGCGGGAATCGAACCCACGACCTCTAGCGCAGAAGGCAGAGTTACTACCAACTGAGCTATGAGGCCTGTCAATAGTTTGACATCACAGTTGCTTCTTAATAATAATTGAGTTAATATATAATTTTTTTAGAGTTTTTCAAAAGTCACAGAACTAAATTCATCGCCTTTAATAGAATATCTATCGGCCTTTTTACACAACATTACGTATTAGCTACCGCCCGCGGCTTCGCTCGCTCAAATAGGCTACTTTTTAAGTAGGTACCACGACCTACTTAAAAAGTAGCCTATTTGCTATTCCAGACTATAATATAATCTAACGCTGTGCCAAATTTCATCCAAATCCGTTCGGCCGTTTGGGCGTGATTGAACTACAAACATACAAACATCCTCACAAACTTTCGCATTTATAATATTAGTAGGATATATCAAAATGTGTAGCAGCAATAAGCTGAGACTATGCCTTTTTGGCTAACACAGCACGGCAGGCTGGTGGGTGCGGAGAAATAGGTAACATTAACTTCCGTATTTTAGTAGGTATCTAGTATTTTATAATTTGTTATGTAGCTGTAAGGTTTTTTCTTTTTTTATTTATAATAATTTTATTGTTTATTAAGTGCCCCTACCTGAGTTACTTATTTATTTAAACCTGGGTAGGTACATACTTTTATGTTGCTGTCCTGTCTTTTGTTTCCCTATTTTTAACCTATTGTTTTGTTTCTTCTTGTCTTCTGTCTGTGTTCGTCAAATAAAACTTATTTCATTTCATTTCATTTTATAGGATAGCCTGTATTATTTTTTTCATTACCTAAACAAATAGCTTGTAGGCAAATACCACTTCCTGCCCCATCTGACGCTCACTTCTCTCCCCCTACCCCCAAGGGGTAACTCAATACCCGCTTAAGTGCACGAAGGTATCTCTTACGGCGTGTATTGAGCGCGGATCTTCCCTGTCAGCTTTTCTTTGCCGGAAATCGCTTTTGATATTTAGGTGTTTTACAAATTTCTATAGCTGTGTTGGCCTAGTGGGAGGTTGCTTGACTTTTGATCCGAAAGTAAGCTTGTAAGCTCGACTGGCCTCATAGCTCAGTTGGTAGTAACTCTGCCTTCTGCGCTAGAGGTCGCGGGTTCGATTCCCGCACTGGACAAACATTTGTGACTAACACAGATGTTTGTTCTGTGTCTGGGTGTTAAATATTAATCTATTATGTGTATCAGTCTCTGGTACCCATAGTACAGGCTATGCCTAGTTTGGGATCAGTTGACCGTGTGAATATGTCCGAAATATTTATTTATTTTATTATTTATTTATTTACTTTTATTACCTTTTCAATTATAAGAATGTTCTCACAGGGTTTAATGACTGAGAAATGGTTTCGGCAGAACACCAGCGTCTGCTGCTAACACAGTAGGCATAATGCTGAGCCGAGGCCATTTGGCTGCTGCGGCACACATCACACCATTTTATTTACCTGCTCGTGTTTTCTGTTATGTAATTGTTTAGTTTTAAAATGTTTTGCAAATGTGTGTGTTTTAGTAGCAAATAAATGAATGTCTGTGTCTAAATAGAAAGGAATAGGCCCGCGACCTCTACCCCCAGGAATGGTGGACTCTTAGATCCCCTGGTGATCAGATCCTTAAGATGTCTAGGGGGGGTCTAAGGGGGTAGTCAGAGGCATGTCTGAGAATTCGCCCACGCCCAAATTTTGCGAGCCCATGACCGCTTTCAGAATACCGACTGGTTTCCTAAAGATGTGGAGGCAAACAGGCTTACGGCCCTCCTGATGGTAAGTGGTTACCGTCGCCTATTGACATAAGCAACACCTGGAGCATTGCTAATGCGTTGCCTGCCGAACCCCTCCCCCCCCTAAAGAGCTCTGGCAACCTTACTCACCTATTATCACCGTTATCCTTCACCGAGCCGAAAAACTCTTTAGTGCACGACCGGATTGAAACCTACGACCTTCGGATCGAAAGACACGGCCAACACGGCTTATACTTTCAATATTGTTCTTTAATTAATTCCTGAAGAGGAAAATAAGGATTATCTTGTTAGTATCTTATTTGATTACAAACCAAATTAAACCTTTCTCAAACAAAGTTCTATTTGATGCTATTTACCAAGCTATTTTTTACCCTATTCTCTTAGCAATAAAGACCGTTATACGGGCAGCGAGATGCGATGTTTGCGCGTTGTACCGTAAATTTGATCGAAGACTGAATACCATAACGTATTGGTATTGGCATAGATTGTTTTTGAGGACCAAGATTGGAAATAGTAGCGATTTTTAACTTAAAATAGGCGATGCGCATTAATTTTTATTTATTTTATTTATTTATTTATTTATTAAGATAACAACATCATAACAGGTTTTTATTAAGCCCTAAGGCGATGTTATATCTAGGTACCTACTTAACTTAATTTATTAACAACACTAATTAATATATTTTGTCTCAATGACAAGCTGTGCCATTTCCATGGCTTTCGGCAGGTTTTGGTAAAACACGTCTACGTCGTAATCTGAGCTTCAAAATGTATTTTAGCTTTGATTTTAACAATGTAATGTTGATAAGGGCCATATAGCTCGCAGAACCGATAACCGTTGTGGAGTAAAGGTTCTCGAATGGCGACCACGAACTGGGCGACGCAGTGTTGGAAGGCCCCCCACCCGATGGACCGACGACATTGTGAAGGTTGCGGGAAGTCGGTGGATGGAGAAGGCTCAAGACCGTTCGTCGTGGAACTCTTTAGGGGAGGCCTATGTCCATCAGTGGACTTCTACAGGCTGATGATGATGATGATGAATGTTGATAAACACAATAAAGCCTATACTCGATTCTTTCTTGGGCATCCTTTATTAGGTAAGTGAATATGTTGGGCTATGGTGGCCCTGAAAAGGGCCTATGACCGTCGGTGAAAAAAACAGTGTACTGAAAATATGTGGTGTTGGTGGTAATTAGGGGCTATTCCGGCAAGGAGAGAAACAAGTTGCTTCATTGAAGTCTGGTTTATTTATAACATAAAAGTACTAAATTACAGTAAAGTTACCTTATTACTAACTATTACTTATTCTATGGTGCTGAGTAGGCACAATATTCGTTTACCTACCGTTGCATATTTTCATGATAGTACAAATATTAGTTCGCCTCTTAGAGGCTCCTTTCGCGCACATGTCACATAAATAAATAAATAGAATAAATATTCCGGACATATTCACACGGTCAACTGATCCCAAACTAGGCTTAGCTTGTACTATGGATACCAGAGACTGATATATCATCATCATCTCCCTGCCCTTATCCCACTTCATGTGGGGACGGCACAACATGTTTTTCTCTTCCACTCCCCTCTATCAGCCGTCTTATTCACTCCTTTCTTACTCATGTCATCTTTCACACAGTCTATCCATCTTTTCTTTGGTCTACCTCTTCCCTTATATCCTTCCACATTCATATTTATCATCAGAGACTGATATATATAATAGATAAATATTTTAACACCCAGACACAGAACAAACATCTGTGTTTATCACACAAATATTTGTCCATCGCGGGGATCGAACCCGTGACCTCTAGCGCTGAAGGCAGAGTTCCTACTAACTGAGCTATGAGGCCCGTCACATGTCTTTGAAATTTTTGGTTCTTGCTAGGACATTTCGGTTTCCTTCGCCGTTTCACCTAGCTTCACCTAGTTTCTAAGACGTTTAAAGTGATCCTAGTTATTTTATTAAAATAATCGCCTTTTGACTTTTTGAGAGCACTTGTATAGCGCACATAAACATGGTTGCACGACCGGGATTCGAACCCACGACCACCCACCTGTAGATCGGTAGACTACCACGTATGTTAATTAATACCAATTACTACCTATTTAAAACTTCCAATACATCAATTCTTTCAAAACGCTTCATCATTTTACTTGTACCATACTCCCACCCCGTTATAGGGGGGGCGAAATTGATCCGCGTCATCGCCATTGAGCTCAACGGATATTGCCCACACACACACTTGCCCATGTACCTGTGTACATTTACCTGTGTGTGCCTATGTTAGTCTTACCGGAACAGCATCTATGTGATGTGACGTAGCTTGTCTAGGCGTTCTGTACCAATCGGCACCACACTGAAGCTCTACATTCCATTTTGTGAAAAAGGATCATCGAAAAAGATGCTAGGCCAAGCCGTGTTTGTTGCCTGATTCTTGTAGGCTTGGTCGCGAGGAACAGGCATAGCTTCACTTAGTTTATAAGACGTTTCAAATTGATCCTAGTGATTTTATTGAAATAAACACCTGTGGTGCAATTGCGTAAGCGTAATGGCAATAAAGTTCGTAACTTTGAGGGTAACTATAACAATCTTAGCAACATTCAAAACGTTCCAAACTTGACAAGGGAAAACTTCAAGACCTTAGCTTCTTCCTTTTTATGTTTGAATAACTTCAGATGTCGCTAAAATTGATAAAATCATCCTTATAATTGCGATCTTCATTACCATTTCGCTTACGCAATAGCCTGGCCGATTTGATTTGTACAGCGCGGTAACCAAATGGATGAGTGGCCGTTGTGTATATCTTGTTTTATTCCTAGGTATACTTTATTCTAATTTTATGAACCACCTAGACTATAGTTTAATTATATTAAAGCCACACCAACATGCCCTTCTCTTTTCATCTCAGTCCATCCAAAGGTTGCCGCCCATTGTATTGCCTTGTAATTGTTATATTATCTCTGTATTATTTCTGTGTGGTAATCAATAAAGTGTTATCTATCTATCTATCTCTAAGGTTGCCTATCTTTTGGCTAGTGCCAGTCTGAGACACAAGGGGCTTTGATTCCCGCTGCTGGACAAATGTTTGCATGATCTGTAAACTGGGACTGGGTGTTGTGGTACCATGGTACTCGTAGTTTCTGATACCCACCACACAGGGAATCCTAGTGTGGGGTCAGGACTATGCATGTGACTGGGGGTTATTTATTTATTTATTACTAGCTCTGCTCCGCTAGCTCCGCTAGCTCCGCTCGCGGTATCCTCGCGTGGTATCTACATAAAAAGTAGCATATATGCTATTCTAGGTAAAGAACTTTTCTATTCCAAGTTTCAACGAAATCGGTGGTGCCGTTACGGCGTGATTGAACAACAAACATCCTTTTTTTTTTTTATTGGAGATGGTTAGGCGTTTGACCACCAGCTCACTTTTGCAAGTGAGATGTGGCCTAAGATGGAGCACGCTTTACCAGAAGGAACTTATTCAGTCTAGATTTGAAGACTCCTAGATTGTACTCATCCGGGAAAACAGACGCTGGCAGATCGTTCCACTCTTTGTCAGTGCTTATAATAAAGGTGGAGCAGAAACGTTTGGTTCGATCCTCACAAACTTTCGCATTTATATTATTAGTAGGATAATAGGATTTGCTGCTGCTTTTTTTTTGGCCGTGGTGGCCCCGGCTGAAGAATATGCCCCTCCATATCTACCTATCCGCGGATGTCGTAAGAGGCGACTAAGGGAAAAAAGCTAGGGGATGGGCAGAGCGTCCCTCATTTTTTAACAACGATAGCTCTACCTGCGCTCGCCAACCCGCATGCCCAGCGTGGTGAGTATGGGCAAATCCCCCCACATGATAAGGAATTTACTCTGTCTGTGGGGGAGGCCATGTTCAGCAGTGGACGTCGTACGGCTGAAATGATGGTAGATGAATAGGATTTATATATTTATCTGAGTGAGTCGTACCTACGTGCCGCGTGTAACCTCATTTATATCAGTGCCGCACCCCCAGGGGGCGCCACAAAGAGAAAGTTCGGAAGTGTAATAATACGAGGCGGTGTTCGATGCATCTGCTATCTTCGTACAATCTAGGAGTATCAGCCAGAATATTGAACAACATGCAAAAACAATAAAGTAAACATTTTACATTATTTGTGTTTACACTAGTAATCACTACCCAGGCGGGCTGCTCCAATATACAAGGTGATTCATAACATGTATAACATCCTGAAAGGGGGTTATTCTATCAACAAAAACAAAGAACTTAATGAGAAAAAAACATAATGCATTTTTATTTTTATTAAGTAAAGTAAAGTGAATTTTATTGCACCAAATAAATGTAAATAACATGACATATATTTTTCCAAACATTCTCAAATTACGTGTCTTTGGTATTTTTATAGTCTTTTTAACTAATTACTAAACGTACGAGAAGTTCGGCATCAAGATTGCGACCTAAAACAGCTGATTCATCGAGTTTGAACTGATTTGACCCCAAAACAGCGGATTTTACATGGAGATTTTTCAATGAAAAATTTCTAATTCCCAAAAGTCGTAGGACAAACATTATTACAATTAGGTGTAGATTAAGCCCCTTTTGGGATAGCATATATATTATGAATCACCTTGTAAAGCAGAAAATCTCGCTGTGCCCTGCCTCGCATATTACCCTACCTAAAGTTAATTTTATTCACTGATCTGAACGTTTGTTCTTTTACCGAAAACTCCAATATTCTAACTGTCAATGTCGCGCTCAGCTATCGAACGGCAGCCATTGTAGTTTCAATTTTCAAACACCTTTGTAGCTCGGCACCGAATCCAATTTCTGCGTACGTTGGATGCCTCTAGGGACGGACTAAGGAATTTTCAGATGTAGATTTGTTAGTTGGTGGCTTTCCGATCCACAGGTGGGTTCGAAATCCGTGCACCAACGGAATTTCCCATTTATTCATACTATACTAGTGATATCAAACGGCGAGGCAAAACGTAGTGAGGAAACCGGCATGTCCTAGAACCTAAAAATCCGAAGACATTTGACATGTGCACGATAGGAGCCTCTTAGATGCGTTGGGGCAAAAGGGTTGTCTAGTAGAGCCTACGTACAGAAACGTGCAGTTTAGGATATCCACCCCAAAGAGGGGGCGAAATCAGTCACACAAGCCAATTCCCTCAACTGTATTGGCTCGGGCTCATCTCGTAATGGTTTCTATCAATAGTTTTGGGAGTGTTTGCCCCCTACCCCTCTCCTGCGTACCCACCTGTCTCAACCATATCGTAATCCAGTTTAGAGCGCTCTGTGCGGTTACCGAACAAACGGACAGTTGCAGATTGCATTTCGTATATGTCTTGTTCCGAGCTATGCAACACCCGACCCAAATGGTCTGAGTAAAGACCATTTTCGTGCACTAGTCTTTGTGTTTCCAAACTGGTCCTTTGACCAGTGTGGTGGAAGGATTCAGTTCACCTCGCCAAAGCTTGGCATTAACCTCGCGCTCGCTTGTGTTCGCAAGCACAAGTTCGTGATCCAGTTCAATTGGCGCCCAAAGTGGGGCAAGCAAATCAATGTTAAATTGAAGTAGACCAGTATCGAAAAGGTTCAGTTAACCGCTTTAAGTGCCCCTTTATACAGGTACAGCAATGGTACCACACATCCAAAGCCACGAAAGAGAGCTAGTAAAAACCAAATGCAATTTAAAACGCCCAACACGTGGCAAGTTCGAAGTCGTGTATTCTCGTCACCTGACAAGGAGTTGCGGTAGGTTCTTGTGAACCGCCGCGGCGGCAAATTGGCTACTACAGAAGACAAAGGTATCGCCGACATTACAAGTAGCGCGCCCTAACACTTGAGTGCACTGACTTTTAGCTGGGAACTTCAGTACTGAAGTACTCCTGAAGGAGTACTCCTTCAAATAAGATGCTCTAGGAAGCGCAGCTAGCATAGCACCAAATATTATACAATTTCTAGAAGCAACTTGAAGCTAATAGTTATTTTGTACGTATAGTGTACAGAAGAGTGTTAGATATGAATGTGGGTGTAGGAGTAGAAAGTGGATATGGTGAAGAAAGGAGTGAGTGTTGAGATGACTGATTGAGGGAAATGGAAGAAGAATACATGTTGTGCCGACCCCCTCATGATGTGGGATAAGGGCAGGAAGATGATGAGTGTCGGAGAGGATGAAAGAAAGAAAATTGACGAAACAGGTGTATAAGGCGAGTGTGAATGGGACCGTTGGAGACCTCGGCGTAACTTTAATGACCTAATCGGTGACGTTTTGGAAAATATCCAGGTCAAGAGCACCCTAAACTGACGAGCACACATGAGGAATATGATGACAGTCAATAAAGCGTAAACACAGGCGTTGTGTCACCTAGTTTCTAAGACGTTTCAAAGCAATCCTTGTGATTTTATTGAAATAAATGCCTTTTGAGGTATTTCAGGATCGTAGCAAGAGTAAGCAGTAGTCTCTGTCTACCCTTCTTGGAAACAGGTACTCGCTGTGGTAACCCCGGCAGAGAAATAGGCCCCTCCATATCTACCTACACTTGGATGATAAGAGGCAACCAAGGGAAAAGAGCTAGGGGATTGGCAGCAGCGCCACCTATTTTAACAAATAGCTCTAACTAAACACGCCAACCCAGCCCAGCTTGGTGAATATGTGCAAATCCCCCTACATGATATCTGGAAATCTGTAGGAGAGGCTTATGTTCAGCAATGGACATCCTATGGCTGAAATGATGATGATGTTTGTATGTAGTTAGTGATCACAGAAATGCCACTGCAGCGCTATCGAGTTAAAATTCATGAATAATTTTGAATAGTCTCATAAACTTTGTCGGTTTATGCCTGTTCCTCTCCACCAAGCTTAGAAGCAAGCTGCAAAGACTGTCATCATCATCATCAACAACCTGTAGAAGTCCACTGCTGGACAAAGGCCTCCCCCAAAGAGTTACACGACGAACGGTCTTGAGCCCTTTCCATCCACCGACTTCCCGCAACCTTTACAACGTCATCGGTCCATCGAGTCTTCCAACACTGCGTCGCCCGGTTCGTGGTCGCCATTACTGCACAAAGACTGTATGTTGTCTCATTATTTCGATTGTTCTTCTGATAAAGTGATAGGGCTTTGTATGCCAGGTGCCAATCCAAATTGTATCTTAGGCTCTTCTAGTTAAAACTCAAAGTTTGACAACTAGAGTTCAGTCAGCCGTCGCAACACGTTGGGCGCCAACACACACTTTCACAGTGCATGTTTCGAGTTGCGTATAATATGACCGATATCAATCGAAATATCGTAGCAGATTGATGGTTAATTTCTGTATCCTTATGGCAATATTGATTGATGTATGCCTAGTTATTACTTGAAAATTCATAGTGACCGTAAAAGAACCACAACGGTATTTTTTTAAATGATGGCTTGATTAAGCTATATCATGCGCCAATAGCAGAAATATAAATAAATAGTGCGACCAGGAAAGACCAGCGCTTCGGTATGAGCTCTGCACTAGCACACGCTGAGTTGTAGTCGTTTTTGTTATAATTATGAATTTCATTTTATATTGTGTTATGTTAAGAGGATACACAAATCATAATAAGTTGTCGAGTGGGCGGAGTGAAGAAAGTGACAGCGCTATGTACTGTAATTGAATGCGGAAAGAGATAGCAAGCGTTAGAAGGCGCTCGAAAGTAATCGACGTAAGCGAATTATAAGAAAATATCGATTATCTCAAAAACTATCTAATTTTATTTTAAAGTGTCTTAGATTTAGGTACCCAATGCTATTGTCTAACAAAATATTTTAAAAAAAGTTATTTTTGTTAGATAGTCTCAGAGTATTTTCGAAAAAACTGTTGCAGAGGACCCAACTTTAAAAAATAAATCTATCTAGAAAAGTTTTACCAATCGCGTTTCTGTCTTGGATTTACGTAAATAAAATGCTCAAGTTATCTTTGTCATAAAAATCAATACTGTGCGTTTTGCGGTTATTGAGAAAAAACAATTCAGAAATCATAAAATAATTAAACCCTCACCTTAAGTTTGAGATGATTGGTAGCAAATTAAACGTTTCTATTCTAATCTAAATAATGTCCGGCAAAAGACACAACATAAAGTCGAAAATCCTCTGCCTCGGTTCCGTAATACCAGAAGAACATAACATCTCAACAGGTTGGGCACCGCACGTCATTATGCCCAGTCGTACTGGCAAATCCATTAGCTCTGCTGAGGCTTCGGTTTCCTAGGAAACGGTGGCCGTTTAACTATCATCATTATCATCATCAGTTCACTCGCCCAAGCAGTTACCCAACTAGCTATACCAATACAACGCTCCTTAAGATCTGTATTCTGCTCGCGTCTCCGCCCGTGTGTTTACGAGCTGTGTGTGATGTGTTGCAAACATAGGGCAACTAGTGACGGGACACTGTCGATGGAAATTATCGATGAAAGCATTTTGTTTTACTACTTTCGATTTGTTCTGGTTAGGTTACATTTTCACAGTAGGATATCCTACTGTGAAAATAAAAGTTAGTGTAACCACTTTAAAAAAATACAAGATGGCTATTGGCATCGATGTTAGTTGTGTGTACCTAGATTACAAGATCTTTGCAACTATCAAACAGGAAGCAAAATAGAACAACAATTGTATGGAGATAGTTAGGCCGTTCCTTCACGGAAGTTACAAAATGGCGATTGTAAGAAGTATCATGTAAAAAGACAATAAAAACTAATCAGTTCAATTACTTTACCTTAATTTCAATGTATTTTTTTCCAGAATTCAGTTCAAATTTTAAAATGTGCAAATTGCTATCACGTTTTACACAATATTAAAATCGTTTCATTCGCTCGACTACCACTACTGAACCAATCGTTAATAGAGTTTCAGATTCCGACGTCGCGTTATCGATATCCGGAATATCGATGCAAATAAATTACCGTTCGTATGGCGGTGCTAGGGCTGTATTTATTCCGTAGATGTAGCAATAATCCGTAATTACGGTCAGGTTTTCGGTTCTCCACCATTTTCCTTTCCTGAAAAAGAATTTTGAAATAGATTTCACGAAGTTTTTTGGTTTCTTATAAAGTTGCTGTTAAATTAAATGAATAAATGATTTTTGTTGCTAAAAGAAATGAATAATTGAGTTTTGTGATTCAATGGGTCGCTAGTGTTACTGGTTCATTCTTGTGCACGCGGCTTAGCTCGCGCGGTACGTAGATAAAAAGTTACCTTCATGCTTTTCTATGTAAAGAACTATATTGACTGGCCTCATAGCTCAGTTGGTAGTAACTCTGCCTTCTGCGCTAGAGGTCGCGGGTTCGATTCCCGCACTGGACAAACATTTGTGACTAACACAGATGTTTGTTCTGTGTCTGGGTGTTAAATATATATCTATTATGTATATCAGTCTCTGGTACCCATAGTACAGGCTATGCCTAGTTTGGGATCAGTTGACCGTGCGTGATACGTCCGAAATATTTATTTATTTATATCTATTCTAGGTTTCATCGAAATCGGTTGAGCCGTTACGGCGTGATTGAACTACAAACATCCACACAAACTTTTGCATAATTATAATAGTATAATGGATCAATTATCGTTTCAATAGTTCTATAATAGAACTACTGGGATAAAATAAGTACTTGATCTAGTATTCTTATTCATTTATTGTCACCCTCATAGCTCAGTTGGTAGTAACTCTGCCTTCTGCGCTAGAGGTCGTGGGTTCGATTCCCGCTCTGGACAATCATTTGTGTGATATACACAGATGTTTGTTCTATGTCTGGGTGTTAAATATATATCTATTATGTATATCAGTCTCTGGTACCCATAGTACAGGCTATGCCTAGTTTGGGACGGTGTGTGATATGTCCGGAATATTTATTATTATTATTATTTCACCTTTAGGCGCCGAAGGTCACCGTACCTAAGTCACCGTCGATCGTAGTTTCTCTAACTTAAAATTTTGTTAGTGACCTAAATTAGGTACTTGTTATGGCGTCTGACTCGTGAATATTAAAAAACGCTTAGGAAATATCCAGATTTCAACTAAAACTTTTGCCGTGCAGCATTTATAAGTAAAAATCCGCTTCAGCCACCGCGTCCGCTTTGCGAGTCCACCTTGTCCAAGGCCTTACCCTCTTAAATTGAGTCTCATCATCCCTGTATCTAAATCGGCGCATTCCATTAGTACCAGACGAGGGTGAGGGGGTGAGAGCCGTTTATACTCCTCGTGGTATGGCTTGACGAAACGATCAGCGGATTCCACGCAATGCGAGGGATGGATATCCTATTTGAAAAGACTTTTTCCGTGAAAACCGTAGCGAAATCTCTAACACGTTTTTGAAATTAGCTCTAGCAAACAATCATACAGGCGCGGAGTCTTTAAAACTACTTTTTACAAGCTTTTTTTAACTTGCAATGTTTGTATGTATGTATGCATGTTCGGGTTAAATCTTAAAAGTGAAGTGAAGTGAAAACTCAATTACATCTCAGAATAGGGCCTCTTTACTTTCTGTGCCGCCTTTGTGAGTAATAACTAGACAAAAAAATTATGCTCACGACTTTTATCTCCAATAATAATAATTCCTTGAAGATGTCTAAGGGGGGAGCCAGAGGCATGTCCGAACATTTGGCACATGCCCACATTTTGCAGTAGTATTCCATACGTTACTGGTTTCCTCACTACATTTCCATCACCGTTTTAATGTTTAAATTTTTCGTAAAGAAAAAGTAATGTCAAACACGACGGGTTCGATCCCACGACCTTTTCGGATCTAAAGTCAGGGAACCTCCCGCTAGGCCAAAGCTCCAAAAATACGAAAACAATGTAAAGCCGCCAACAACGGAAACATCATCCAAAACTAACAGAATTACACCGAACCTCCCCTCCGATATCCGGAGACTCGCCTGCACCTTATCCTGTGGGCGATAGGGGTGGCTTTGGAATGACTGGGGTGATATCAAGACGTTATTGCTGGGCCGTAGCGTGTTTTACGAGCGCTTAATCCTCGGGTCGCTGGTGGGGAGTTTCCATTGTGAAGGACGATACGAGAATGTCGAATACCTTTGCCGTATCCGAGGAAGTTTGATTACATTGTTTATTAGCCGAAATCAGAATCAGATTGTGTTTATTTCAACACAAGGAAACGTCTTAGAAACTAGGTGAAGCTACGCTTGATCCTCGCGACTAAGCCTAGAAGAATCGGGCAAAAAACACGGCACGCGTGCCTCAGTCTCAAAAAATTAAAAAACCAGGATTTAAATAAAGCTAGAAATGAGACAAAAAAACAAATGTTGAGCTTCAGCAAAAGTTGTAAGGGCAGCAAATGAGACGTTTCATCAATATATGGAGCCTGGGCCTGCACTGTGTACACTACTCTTAAATATGGCTAAGCAATAAAGTAAACGTATTTAATTGGTTATTTTATTTATATTGACTTCGTTCTAAAGTACATTAAGATTTTCTTCGACAAAGAGAGCAACACACAGCGCTACAAAAATATGGCGGATGGACGTGCGTGACATGTCATTTTGACAACCTACATTTATCTGACAACACAAAAACATCAAATCAAACAACATGACATGAAAAACATGTCAATGTCATGACAAACGCCAATTATAGACCAACATGGCCGCCTTCAAATAGTGTTCACATAGTAAAAAACTTACCAGAAGAACTATTCTTGTACCATCGCATTTGTCTTCAAATTAATGAAATTGTATTTTTCTTGTAATCTCCTATTTTTTCCAAATTTTTCTATGTAGTGTACATGGACCAGGCCCAGAATGAAATGGCTCCTTTAGGATATGCTCCCGCCGACGACTTTGTAATGAACTTATTGAGAGGCTTCGCACGCGCGATACCTGCATAAAAAGTACTCTATGTACATCAAAATCAGCTCAGCGGTTAGTCGTGAAAACGTTAAAAACAGAAAAGAGTTACTTTCGCATTAAAAAGTACGTACTCGTAGTATTGATACCCACCCACGACACAGGGAATCCTAGTGTCCGGTCTATGTATGTGACTGTTGGGTGTTATTTATTTATAAAATATAGTGTAATGGCAGTAAGAAAGATTGTCGGATGGCAATGCAAACACGCACAACGAGTGCGCATGTGCGGCGGCAATGCGACCGACTCGAGCAGGCGCGAGCCTCCACTCTGTTGCTACTCTATATGGGGCTCTATACAGATAGAGGCACTGCAGGGGTGTAGCCAGGGTATGGAGTGGGCTTCAGAAATCGTTCCATTTTAACTATCGCGAATTCTTCAAACAGTAAAAATACGCGTTAGTTACTGGCCAACAACAGAGACGTAGTTTGAAATAATCACAAAAAAAAATTTTTTTTGTGATTTTTATATTTATATTTTTTATTTCTTAATGTTCGGTAAACCTGCCAGGTATGTCGGATAACGAATATTCAGCCCATCCCTACAAACAATACCAGGCTTAAACACAGAATGCTAGTGCCTAGTTATACTAATGCTTGTGCAGCCGTCTTATTTTATATGTTTATCCTGTCCATCCAAAGGTTGTCTGTCTGGAAAAGATCGCTTAGAGATCGAAAGAGCGATAAGGCCGCCCATTGTGCGTAATATTTTTTGTATATCCCTTTTTTATGTTTCTTAGTGTACAATAAAAAGTTTAACTATCAATCTAGTTATGCGATGGCCAGGAATCCCCCTGAACCCAACCCTAGATACGGCCCTGGTGCTACATCAACTCCATAGCTAGAGAGCGAGGTGCACAGGTACTCCGGCTCCGGGTACTCCGACTGCGTGTTGTGATTACTTGGCAAACTCTCTGTTTACCGCGCCCATGAGGGTTTGATCGTTGGAAGTTTCTTGTAAAATAATGAGCATTCTTGAAGGAAATCCGTAAAGAACCAATGGCATCATCCACTGCTAGCCATAGGCCTCCCCTTAAGAGTGCCATGACGAACGGTCTTGAGCCTTTTCCATCCACCGACTTCCCGCAACTTAAACAATGTCGTCGGTCCATCGGGTGGAGGCCCTTCCAACAGTGAGTTTCTCGGTTCGTGGTCGCCATTCGAGAACCTTTACTCCCCAACGGTTGTCTGTTCTGCTAGCTATATGGTCTGCCCACTGCCACTTGAACTTGCTAATTCTGAGAGCTATGTTAGCTTTCAACGTTTTAGATGGTGACATTGAACTGAGTCTACCTTGAGCAGTGTCTTAGTCAACTCAAATGTGAACTCCTTTAAGTAAAAGTTGAGATAAGAAAATATACTTTCAATGTCTAAAAATACGTAACGAGGTCGAGGTCTCTTTGCCAAACAAACGAACTATCAAGCTTTTCTGTCTAAAAATATGCAGGTAAGTACGCAAACTCCCGAGTATCAGCGGCACGTTCAAACAGGTTGAAACGGGGTCGGGTTGACCCCACCCAGAGTGCGGGGTCCAAGGGTCCGTAATCAAATTATGTGTTCATCTGATTACGGCTGCGTCATTTTTCCGGCCGCTTCTAATGAATACGTTTACCCAGATTCTGCTGTTGCTGTGGTTTCAGGGTTTTTGGGTAAATTACTTTCGAGGCTTCAGATTTTGTGGGTTGAGATATGGGTAAGATCCGTAAAGATTTGTTTTCTAAAAGGCCTACACGGGCAATTTGAATCGCTCCATTTTGGGCTTTGACAATGATACAGTTCGGAACCGGCCCAGGCATACACTTGCATACCCAGACATAAAGTTAAAGATAAATTTATTTGCTTGAACATAATGTAGGTTAACAATGGTCATAAAATAAATAGTGTTTCAATTATTTTCTACCATAGTCGGCATGCAAAATTACAAATAAATAAATGTTAAAAATAGTATAAAAAAATTTAAAATAGAAGAATGTCAAAATCGTATTAAAAAGAAAAAAAATAATAACAAATTAAAAATTAACTATGATTACAATGCGTCCTCTAACATGCTTGAATACCCCGTGTATTTGACAATGACACAGTTCGGAACCGGCCCAGGCATTGCTTGAATATCCCGTGTAGGGGCATCGTGCACCTCAAGTTGCGGTGATGGTAATGGTAATAATAATATGACAACCGTAATAGCGGTCGTAATAGCGGCCATATAGCTCGCAGAACCGATAACGGTTGGGGAGTAAAGGTTCTCGAATGGCGACCACGAACCGGGCGACGCAGTGTTGGAAGACCCCACCCGATGGACCGATGACATTGTAAAGGTTGCGGGAAGTCGGTGGATGGAAAGGGCTCAAGACCGTTCGTCGTGGAACTCTTTGGGGGAGGCCTATGTCCAGCAGCGGACTTCTACAGGTTGTTGATGATGATGATGAATTGCGGTCTAGATTAAGAAATATTCATAACATCCAACAGTTACATACGTAGTCCTGACCCCACACTAGGATTCCCTGTGACGTGAGTGTCAGAGACTACGATTAACATACATAGTTTCTGCTCCACCTTTACTACCTACCACCTTTATTATAAGCACTGGCAAAGAGTGGAACGCCAGCGTCTGTTTTCCCGGACGAGTACAATCTAGGAGTCTTCAAATCTAGACTGAATAAGTTCCTTCTGGTAAAGCGTGCTCCATCTTAGGCCACATCTCACTTGCAAAAGTGAGATGTGGTCAAACGCCTGACCATCTCCAATAAAAAAAAAAAAAAAAAACATTTTAGGAGGAGGTAGGGCACAGCGAGATTTTCTCGTTCTGAATTGGAGCAGCTCGCCTGGGGAGGTACCTCCGCCTTACAGAAGATCGCAGCCAAATAACATTATTTGTTTCAAATAGTGTTGTGTTCCTGCGATGAGTAAGGATGCCAGAGCTCTTTAGGGGGGGAGGGGGTTCGGGGTCGGCAACGCGTGCGTGATGCCTCTGGTATTGGAAGCGCTCATAGGCTACGGTAACCGCTTACCAACAAGTGGGCTGTATGCTTGTTTGCCACCTCAGTGGTATAAAAAAAAAAAAAAAAAAACATGGTACCACACGGATTGATCCGACATAGCAGAAATAAACGAAACAAAATTAGTATACAAATCGTTTGCCCATACATTATTAATCCGAGAGTTCCCCAACAAGAAAGAGCTACTCTTTCTGCCAATATCAGACCTCAATTCAATATCTACGCAAAACCATCTAAAGTGAAGTGAAGCAGAACCTTTTTAAAATCGAATCAAGTCTCCACTTCAGTCCGCCTTAGTCCCTTAGGGAGCGTTTCCGCTCGTCCTAGAACGTAGCGCCACGCCCTTACCCCGCAACCTACAAAAGGCTATTACAAGGCCTCAGCAATAAGGCTGCGGTCGCTGTTGGAGCGTACGCTATTTTGTTTTCTTTCCAGTTTATCTGTTTGGTTAAAAACAACCAATGAAATCTTGTAGTCTTAAGTCATTGCAAGAAGAGAAGTCGTAGGCTCTTTCTTTATATCATCATCATCATTTCAGTCGTAATATGTCCACTGTTGAATATAAGCTAGATTTCCAGACCTATTCTCAGAATTAGCGAGTTGTAGTGGCAGTGGGCAGACCATATCGCAGAACCGACAACCGTTGGGGAGTAAAGGTTCTCAAATGGCGACCACGAACCGGGCGCAGTTGGAAGGCCCCCCGATGGACCGACGACATTGTAAAGGTTGCGGGAAGTCGGTGGATGGAAAATGCTCAAGACGTCGTGGACATCTATGGAGGAGGCCTATGTCCAGCAGTGGACTTCTACAGGCTGATGATGACGATGTCGTGAGCGTCTACCAGCCGCGAAGCCTGGTCCTAAGCTTCAGCCTTAACCGTTAAGGTCTAAGGTCCGACGTCCCGTTGGGACCCGTTCGGCTCCGGGGCCGCACCGACCCCGGACGACCCGTAAATACGTAGCGACCCGCTGTACGTTGTTGTGTTATTAATTCAAACGCAGTGACGACAGTTTCAGAGCTAGAGACGGGATAGGGCTGGGACGTGAAAGTATTCAGTAATTCAGTAATTCATTTATTGTTTGTGAATCAGGTACATTTAACAGTCAGTTCATAGGACTAGTCTAGATCACTAGATTCTGCCACTTGGGCGTACAAACATTTAATTAACATTTCAATTATTAAAGCATGCATTAATTTAGTTATCTGCTTTTATTACATCGTCAAAAATTAATAAACATCTAAAAAGTATTGGTCTTGAAACTGGTCAAGTCGTTAGTTTAAAAACATTTCGTGCAAAAAATGTTGTAGGTGGACGAAAGCTCAAACGATTTCGTTATTAAAAAGTTTGTGTCATTTTTCCTTCAATGGTTTGCTAGAAAGTATGGTTTCATAGGAAGATCGAACATAATTTTCACTAAAAACGGAATATTTACCACGATTGGTGAGTTAATTCGTTCCACGATATTTCGTTAAAGTTTCATGCTTTCATGTTTCAAAGTTTCATTACAGTTTCAGTTTTTAGTGAAAATCATGATCGTAACCATAATAGTTTCAAAAAATAAATAAACCTCTTGTTGTTTCTTGTCAGTAAATGGAGTTACCAAAAGTAACCACGAAAACAGGCACTGCAAGATCGTTTGCCATATTAATAATCCGCGTTTTGAAAGGTTATTTATCATACGGAACACTCAAAATGAACAACCCACACAACGCATACCTACTCAACCTATCTACCGCCTCACCTACCTACATGTTTTTGTTTTTCTTATTGTGTTTTTTTTTTTTGTATTACTAGATTTAAGTATTTTTTTTTCTTTCGTTGTATCTTCCTACCTACCTACCTACTTACTGCGTTGTGGGTCAAATAAATAAATTTTCTTTTCTTTTCAAAATGTTTTCAAATGAACAATGTATTCATCCCAAACTTACCGGTTTCATGAAACCAGACTCGCGTTTCATTGTTGAAACCGCAGTCACCCCTATGTGCGCCCGACGTGGCACTCGACTCGAAATTATTCGCGACGACTTTCTGATGGAGTGCATACCTAGTTCTGAGTAGGGATGTGCCTTGTCGATGATTTTATTCAAACTTTTGAACCGGTTTGATGTTCCGTAATCGGTAGAGGACATTCCGTCCAATCTTTTATCAAAGACTTTGAAAACATTAAGATTATACAAGGTGAACCTAATTCTAAAACCAATTGGCAATAAAGTTTGTTCTAATACATTTATTTTAACAATATACACTTAAACATACTATATACATACTATAAAATATAAAATCAAATAATTAAAAAATAAAGTAGAAACTAAATAAACAAATAATTTTGGTCATGCGGCAAGGTGCCAAGAGCACTGGCTGCATTCCCGCGTTGAATTGCCAAAGAAATTCTTTGTGCCAGGAATGAGCCAGCTCTCTTATCACCGGCGGCGTCGACCAAAGTTGGTATAATTTTTTTGAAGAGCTTTTTTGTACCTGGGCCTCATGGTCCAAAGGTTTCTACACCAAGCGGCGTAAATATGTAGTCACTGGAGAGGACTGAATATTTTCGCCGCTTGGCGTTCTCAGCTGCTTCCGCTGCAGCTCCCGCCTTTTGCGATGTCCCACTGAGGTGAGAGGGGGCCAACGTGTCTACACACGTGGCATCCCACACGAGGGCTCGCCCCCGCTCCCAGGGGACCAAGGTACATTTGGAAATTTCAAAATTTTCATAGAAAAAACTCTATGCAAAAAACAGCAGCTGTTTTGGAGTCAAATCAGTAGAAACTTAATTATTGAACTGTTTTAGGTAGCAATCTTCTCTTAGGTTTAATTTATTAGTTATAAAGATGACAAAAAGGCCAAAAATAGCTAAATTAAATAACGCTGGCAAAAAAAAAACTGAAAAATTTAGCAAATTGATACACACTATGATATCCCAAGTATCCTAACTATTGCGTTTGAAACATAGGCAGTGTATTTTATATATAATCTGAATTCAGGAAATAATTGACATACAATCTAAATTCAACTCCCCATCAGATTTTCAATGTTATCCGTGCTTACGGAATTTAATCATAAACCCGCACCACAAACTATCGATAAGGGAGTGCTATGAGCCCTACGCGGTGGGTGGTGGGGTGGGCACAAAGTTTCCTCGTGATTAGCAGACGCGCTGCCGACGTCGCGTTTACATACATTTCATACGTTTGTATGTTCATACTATATTCGTGTGCTTATGCATGTGTTTACTTGCGGATGTCTGCCTGATGTTTATTGCTGCTCTCTATTATTTGAAGGACATTTGGTGTGAGTGATGGAGGATAAATATTTATGGGATTGGCTAGAGTAGATACCTACTTGATTTATTTTTGCTACTTGTCTGTATCACTGATGCTGTTCTATGCTACTATTATTAGGAAGCAGTACTTAGGGATTGAACTGTAGGTATATCTATCTGTGCAAGATTTTTCTACAATTATCAAATGTCAAACTCAAAATTGACCTTCATCAGTAGATAAAGGATCACATTTTAGATGACATATCGCAAGCCGTTTGAACACTGCCTAAACAAACACGACCTTAAATACTTAAACGTTAGAATTGGCTCTAAAGGTAACATTTTAAGTTCATAATCAAAAATAATAGATAATAGCTAATTTCATTCCATTGCAATAATTTACACATAAAAACATAGTAGACACATAATTTCAGCTCAACATTGAACCCGGTCTCCATAAGCCACTCTCAAGCCACTGGAGGTATGCGAGCGAATGATAAATGGCGGAGATGATAGAGAGGGCCAACTCAACGCTTTTGTCAGAAAATTCCCGGGGGGCGCGACTCCTGACTCCTCTGTGAAATATCGGAAATCTAGATTCCTTACTTTCTTTTTTTGTTTCAGGTAAGTTGAGTCTTCAACAGGTGTGTTGCCATATAAAGGTAAGTCTAAGGGTTCGTCGTATTTGGCTGTGCAATTAATTAAGATACCTTACTTAGAAGTATAATAGTGTCGTCAAATTTCAAAATGTCCGCACGTATTTTCTTCGAAGTTGACATTTTAACATTGGCGGTACCTATTAGGGGCATTCGAGGAATTCATCGGTAATTAGATTTGGAAGGCATTTGTGTAATGGCACTCGTTGGCCATACAAATGAGGACATGGCTGAGCCTCTAGCAATTAATTTGTTAAAATCTTATGGTTGACTGGATACGTATGCAGACGCATGCGCGTGCCTGCCGAATTCACGGATACAGGCCGTAGTGATGGAAATTATATCGATACTCTATATTTTTTATATCTTCAACCATTTTCATATTTTCTTTTAAACATCATCATGATTGTTAAACTACGAGGCATTTGGTATAAATAAAACTATTCCGTGGAAGTATAAATCGCAATTTAATATATAAATTAAATCACAACGCTTGTGACACCAATATCTCGTAACGCAACGATGATAGCGCGATCTAGGGTCTATCGAAATTTAGCAGCGCCATCTATTTATATATAAAATGAAATGAGATTATTTCGATTAGATTATATTGTACCACTAAGAAAATATACAAAAAAAATCAGATCAATTTTAAATAAGCATTACGCGATGTCTATTAGATTAGAAAACATGAGGATATCCTCACGTTTTCTAACCTGTCCTGTCCATCCAAAGGTGGCCTGGAAGAGATCGCTTTTAGCGATAACGCCTCCTATAGTAACGCTTATTTGAAGTTGATTATATAACTGTAATCTGATAGGTATAAATTTCTTGCAATTATGCATATCCATTTCAGCTTATTGTGCAAAATATTATCGATAGAATCACACAACATCACTAGACAGATTAAATCGAGTTCTCGCTGCGGTGGCGGCAAAATTACCCGTTTAATATAAAGGGTGGTGGATCCTTTTCCGTGATGTTTGTTCTCTCATGGTCTATGACGTAAGGTTCTGGAGTAAGGTGGTGGTCTCACTGATATGTATGAGGCTTAGGTTCAAATTCTATAGAGAAAAATACTAGTGACTTTTTACAAAGGTTCGTTGCTCAATAAAAATCCTACTAATATTATAAATGCGAAAGTTGATGAAAGATGTTTGTTGTTCAATCACGCCGTAACGGCTCAACCGATTAAGATGAAATTTGGAATAGAAAAAAAGAGTTTTTTTACCTAGAATAGCATATAGGCTACTTTTTATGTAGGTACCACGCGAGCGAAGCCTTTTCAGCTTCTTCCTTTTCATGTTTAATAAAATGTCGTTTAGATTGATAAAATCATCCTCAAAATTGCGATTTCATTCGCATTTCGTTTACGCAATAGCACTGCTCGTTGATATTAAAAAAAAGAGTTCATCATCAACAACCTGTAGAAGTCCACGGCTGGACATAGGCCCAAAGAGTTCCACGACGAACGGTCTTGAGCCCTTTCCATCCACCGACTTCCTGCAACCTTTACAATGTCATCGGTCCATCGGATGGGGGGCCTTCCAAAACTGCGTCGCCCGGTTCGTGGTCGCCATTCGAGAACCTTTACTCCCCAACGGTTATCGGTTCTGCGAGCTATATGGCCTGCCCACTGCCACTTCAACTTGCTAATTCTGAGAGCAATGTCGGTGACCTTCGTTCTTCTACGGATTCCTCATTTCGGATCTTATCACGTAGTGAAACTCCGAGCATCGCTCTCTCCATAGCACGTTGCGCGACTTTGAGCTTGTATATGAGGCCTATAGTAAAAAAAGAGTTACTTTCGCATAATATTCATCATCATTTCAGCCGTACGACGTCCACTGCTGAACATGCCCTCCCCGCAGACAAAGCGAATTCCTTATCATGTGGGGGGATTTGCCCATACTCACCACGCTGGGCATGCGGGTTGGCGAGCGCAGTTAGAGCTATCTTTGTTAAAATGAAGGACGCTACTGCCCATCCCCTAGCTTTTTCCCTTAGTCGCCTCTTACGACATCCGCGGATAGGTAGATATGGAGGGGCCTATTCTGCAGCCGGGGCTACCACGGCCAACAATAATAATATTAGTACGAATTAATTATCAAAGACAGGTGCACAGAATCGCACCAAAGGCCACGTCATTTTGTATTATTTATTTAACGGTGGAACTAACACGTCGATAACTCGATGGCCACTCGCTTGAACTAATTCTGTATCGATCAGAGTTACGAGAGATGCGAAGCGACCACATGTCGATATTTATTGAACTAGCTATTTTAGTAGTGCCACAGTGCAGTTGAGCCAGTAGGGTAAAGATTGAAAAACTAAAAAAAAAGGATGAACGACTTTCGACTTAAGATCTCCAGGCGATAAGATCCGTGAAGATGTCTTTGGCTAGTCAGAGGTTGTCCGAACATTTGATACGTTCCCACATTATCAGTAGTGAGAATTCCATGTGTGACAGGTTACAAGCGCCATTGGCGCTTGAAGAATACTTGATTTCATCACCGTTTGAAGCATGTGTGAGCACGTACGTTTTCCGAATAACTTTTTTTTTACTTTGATATATTTGGCATAGGTAGGTAATTCTCTTAGAACGTAGATGTTAGTGTTCGCGGTAAATACTTAAGTCGTTCCTATTCAATGCATAACCCTAACCTTAAGCCATCCACTTAACGTGTCCTAGATATTTTGAAAGTCATTTGTATATCAAAGTATTGTTAAAAATACTGCTGTAGGGTTGCCTGATAGGTGTTGAGCTGAATGGTTCAGTATTTGGATTAGTGATGAGTAGAAACAATGCTGAAGAGGTCACATGAATTTATTTTACTTAGACGTTTACAAAGGACATCCGTCTCTTAATGGCCATATTGGAAAGAGGAAGTATTACCAACCAAAAACTGTAAATCTACACATTAATGTTGGGATGCCAACAACTGCAACATGGCTTTTTGTAACTTAAAAAATGTACAACAACAGTGGACAACGGGGCTGATTAAACATACTTAAAGAGCCACCTATATATTCTATAAGCTTTGTTATTCAATTTTTAAGTAAAATTGTTTGTTGTCCTGAATAAATAAATAAAAAATAAAGCATTGGCGGGCTTCATCAATAAGTTGTACATCAAAAACCCTCTGTATTTCAAAAAGGTTTATTTAATAAGCAATGAACAACGCAGTCAGTTTAATGCGAAGTATTTTACAAGCTCATATAAAATTAATTCATTTCCATTTGAAACTTAACTCGCTGACATCAACCGGATGGCTGATTTATTAATGCTTTGGAATTGGTTATTTCCAATTTGTTATGCTGTTATTGTCTCATTATTTATTTCATAATTATCCTACAATTTTGTATATCTCATTTTAGTTCAGTGGGAGCTGTGAAGGTATTATTGTTGTGTTCACTACAATTTTGAAAATCATTATGTACCTATGTGAATTGCGTTCTGATAGTAATGCTTGCCGTGGTGGCCCCGGCTGAAGAATAGGCCCCTCCATTACCCGTGGATGTCGTAAAAGGCAACTAAGGGAAAAATGCTAGAGGATGGGCAACGTTTCCTATCAATATATCTGCGCTATATCTGCACTTGCCAAGCCGCATGCCCAGCGTGGCGAGTATGGGCAAATACTCCCAAATGATTGTGTTCAGGCTGACAAGGTCAGTCACGCTGGAAATCTTGGGAGGCCTATGTTCAGCAGTGGACCGTCCTACGGCTGAAATGATGGTGAGTAATGCTGATAATATTTCAAGTAGCAACAGAACTTTCATGCAGAAATGCCGTAGACCTCAAAGGGAACGGTGGGTTACGGCCGAATTCGGCGGCGGACGCTATTGGAAAACCAAGATATTCTTTGGCTACTGTTTTTATTACCCTGTGTCAAGCAATGTCGACTGTAACCTTTTAATACTCTATTCTGGCATGTCTTTGTTCTAATGTACCATACAATGAACCGTCCATAGCTAATGGTTTTTTAGACGACCTCGGTGGCGTAGCGGGGGAGTGCCCATTCGAGACGCAAGGGGTGCGGGTTCTATTCCCGCTGCGGGACAAATGTTTGCATGACCTGCAATAATACCTAGGCTCAGGACTTTTGTGAATGTTGAGTGTTATATTATATACACATCCATAAATGTATTCGTTATTTAGATCAATTTTACTGATAAATTTGCTCTGTGTCGGGCTGTGTCCAGTAATCGCGTTACCAGCGCGCTGCCGCCGGCAAATCTCATTTTTATTAGCGGCGTAATGTGCCAGAGTGGAGATGACACTGCACCGCCAGCTTACAACCCTGCGCGTCTAACGTCTGTACAGGTGTCTATTCACATCTCCACAGGAATCTTTACCCTATTCCTTACACGACAAAGTAAATATTCCACTGTAATCCCTCACTTCCTCAGCGCATGCCCAGTAAATCAGCCAGTTGTGTCAGTCGGCCGCGGGACGCGCTAGTGAGCTCACGTGTCGCGTCTAGTGATGTGCGTTCTATCGATACCGTTTACGGATTACTGTGTAGTGATGTGATGAGTTGATTGATTTTATCGATGATATTGTGTGAAGTGGATGAAGGATTTTTAGGAATAAAGTGAAGTAATTGAGACTTTGTAAACGGGACGACAGTCCCAGACGAACAGTTTATGTTTTAATAATGGAGGCATTAGCGGGGTGGCGCTTCGACTAATGCTTCCACGCTGTAAATTTTCCGGGAGATTTCTGCATTTTATTTAAATTTCGAGAGAAACCGCTGCATTTATTTGAACGAGACGATGTAAAAAGTTTTGAGAGATTTGTTGATACTTGCGGATTTATACGCTGAAACGCGGTTCGTCTCGCGGTCGTTTTACTGCGGAGAATGTATTTTGATGTTTTATTTATGACGAGCTAAGCGAAAGGGCTTTGTTAGGTCGACGACTTGATTTTATTACAAGGAAGTATTATTTCGCCGAAAATATTATAAAATCCGCTTAAATAAATTGTTTTCTTTTAAAAGCTTTCCGTTTCCCGGAACAGGAAATTAAATCCTGCAAATTGATTCAGAGAGCACACTTCGCTTGTCGTGAAATGATGTTAACAGATATTTTACACACAGGCCTCTTAGCTCAGTTAGTAGTAGCTCTGCCTTCTGCGCTAGAGGTCGCGGGTTCGATTCCCGCACTGGACAAACATTTGTGACTAACACAGATGTTTGTTCTGTGTCTGGGTGTTAAATATATATCTATTATGTATATCAGTCTCTGGTAGCCATAGTACAGGCTATGCCTAATTTGGGATCAGTTGACCGTGTGTGTGTTATTATTATTATTATTTTGCTATTATGGTGCTTTAAAATCGGGATGCTTTCACCACAGTGGTTCTTTTGCCGTAGGCTTCAAGACTCTTTTCAATGATATTATTGCTCAACCTTGGTACTGAGCTAACCCGGAAAGAACCGGTGACGAAAAATCTACCGTAAACAATAATAATTATTAATAACAGCACTTATATATCTCATTAGCGTTACATCTCCATTAACCCTAAAGATCTCATGGAAGCTAAGTATAATATAGAGTTTGATACGTGTTTTGGAGTTGCGAGATAACGACTGTCAGGTAATAAAAAGCCTACTTAAAGCACACGCTAGCAAAGTACATTTTCTTGTCTAAAACTTTGGTAAATTATCGAAAATAAAGTAATTTTGCTCGCGCTTTTGATCTTCATGCAATTTCTAATCCAAAATAACTTTAAACACACAATGATGTTGTAGTTGTTTTTTTTAATACAAAATAAGCTAACGTTTGTCCACAATCTCACCTGATGTTAGTGATAACAAGTCTCAATGTCTAATTCTTTCAATCTTAGAAACTGAGTCTAAGTTGGGGACTTAATTAACCTTAAAATCCATCGCAGATTTTGTTCTGAGAACTCCAAAATTACTTAAAACACGCAATAACATTGTTGATTAAAAGTTTCAATGTCTAAATCTTTCGGAATGAAACTGAGTAGGGGACTCCTCAGATAGTAAGACCACGCTTAGCGTGTGAAGATGCTAAACCTAGCGTAGACAATAAAATCGTTCTCCCCTATCGGAATCCATCCCTGTCTACCACTTGTGTTTGTAAATACGTTGCAGACAGCAATTAAGCGGGCACAGCGCTTCCAGCGATCCGCTGCCTTTTGTTCGCTAGTTTGTTTTGCTGGAGCAGTTTTGTTCAGCTAGCAATTATAGCGCTTTTGTGAGCTGAGATTGGCTCATCTTGCTAATGCGGTCTTGTGATTCTGGAAACGAATCGCTGGACTTGATTTGTTAGCAGTGTTACCGCTTTTAACAATCTTTATTGGCTCGCAGAACCGACAACCGTTGGGGAACAAAGGTTCTCGAGTGGCGACCACGAACCGGACGACGCAGTGTTGGAAGGCCCCCCACCCGATGGACCGACGACATTGTTAAGGTTGCGGGAAGTCGGTGGATGGAAAAGGCTCATGACCGTTCGTCATGGAACTCTTTGGGGGGTGCCTATGTTCAGCAGTGGACTTCATCAGGCTGATGATGATGATGATGATTGGCTCTTTTGACAGAATTCAAAATATATGTCTTGAATTCTTATTGGTTTCTCACGTTCGATACTTAGATGATTTGTGACTTTACTATTGGTTCGCTCTGAACTGAGAGTGTATATATATTGGTATCCTATATCTTAGCAACCCCTTGGTCAATTTAATTTAATTTAATTTATTTATCAATCAACTTAGGATCATGAGACACACATAAATTTGAAATACACTTACAAATCCAAAAATAATTAATTTAATTCATATTCTTACCAGTTAATCTTGATAGTAGAACCTGTTGACTTACTAAATTCCATGCAGATCGGATTAACGTTTCGACAGCTATGTTCTAACAAATTAATATATAACGCCGATTCACCCAAGTTGTTTGAGAGCTTCGCTCGCTCGATCAATTTATTCCAGAGCTTTACTACTTACCCATGTTTGTGTAGAAAGGTTCAAAATAAACAGAGGTTAAATCCGAAATTGTATCGCTAAAGCGGCTGGCTGCCCCATTGTACCGTTCGATACATGGTTTTACGGCTTTTTGTGCGTGGCCGCGGCATGTTTGTTAATTTGCTACCGTCAACCCCCATCCCTTGTCGAGGGGGAGAGGTAGGGGTAGTGCCGGCGAGCGGGTGCCTGTTGCGTTTACTTTGTGCTTCATATCGCGGAATGGAAACGGAAGTGGATAGGATAAATTATTTAGCTGCGTCGGGAAGCCATTTTGGATTCTGCTGCATTGTTTGTTTAAGTATTTGGCGATATGACTATACCTATAATTTGGATGTTTTATGAGCAGAGTGTATAGGTTTCTTCTAGGCAAACTCATCTTATCTGTTAGAAGCTTCACAGAATACGGTCTTTTTTTATATGCAAATTCTTCCATGAATTTTTCAAGAAACGGCCCATGTTTGCTTGAATGATTAGGACTCTTTTTATTCGTTGTTAGAGATCGACCTTGATAGCTTGTATTTTTAATCTCCAATAAAATACATAAATATTAAAAATACAATAATTTCTGATTCTAAAATTGTTGCCCAAAAAGAAAATTATGCCACTACCATACTTTGCTAAGCTTTACTAGCTAATTAAACTTAATTTTGACCAGCCATTTTTGGAGCCTTTGGGGAGTAAAGGTTCTCCAATGGCGACCACGAACCAGGCGACGCAGTATTGGGAGATCCCCGGTAGCCGGACGACATTGTCAATGTTGCGGGAAGTCGGTGGATCTAAAAGCTCAAAGACCGTTCGTCGTGGAACTCTTTGGGGGACATGTAACTCTTTGAGGGAGGCCTATGTCCAGCGGTGGACTTCTACAGGCTGATGATGATAAGACACGAGCCAATGCATTCAAATTACATAAGGATGGTAATACAGAAGTTAGCTCAAGCCAACTCCTCTGCAGTAAGTGTATTATAGCGAGGAATAATTTAAAAGCTCGTAGCTCGTAAACTACTTAACTTACTTGTGGAGTAGGGATGGGGTAGTCTGTCTGTATCATCATCATCATCAGCCTGTATAAGTCCACTGCTGGACATGGGCCTGCCCCAAAGAGTTACATGTTCCATTCCATCGAATTTAAGTTATACCTATAATTCATCGACATTGCTCGAAAGGAGCCTCTAAGAGGCGCACTTTAATCCTTTCACTATCTACACTGACTCTTTCACCGACGGTCATAGGCCCTTTTCACCTTAACCAGGTTGTTACTGACATAAAACAGGTCGACCAAGAGACAATCATCTTTTATTATAAGTACTGGCAAAGAGTGGAATGATCTGTCTGCGTCTGTTTTCCCGGAAGAGTACAATCTTGGAGTTTTCAAATATAGAGTTGATAAGTTCTTTCTGGGAAAGCGTGCTCCATTTTAGGCCACATTTCACTTGCATAAGTGAGATAGTGGCCAAACGCTTAACCATCAACAATAAAATAAAATGACAAGCAAGCATCGATATCAAAGACCGGAGCAAGCACATCCCTAGCTCGTAGCTTAGTGCTGTCCGTAGACGGACTAATATAAAAGATAAGTAGTAGATTTCATTATGTGGCGGTCTGAATGCCTGAATAAATACGATGTCTTTGTATGGGACTTTGATGTTTTCTTTACTAGCTTTTATTGTGTTGTCTTCTTTCGATTCAATTCAATGATTCATTTTGATTCCATTATTTTATTCGTTTAGTCCCTTCAATTTATACTTATTTTTCAACATTGTCGTTGTTCAAGGTTCTATATATAATTAGTTCTAAATTTACAACTAGATGGCGCAGCTAAAATTGCAACAATCCTAGATCGCGCTATCGTTGCGTTTTGGCTGCAGATAGGTCCGAGGTAAACATTTTGGTTTTAGAATATAGACTCACATAGCTAAAAGCGGTGTTTCATTATAATCCCCTCTCCCCTCTCGTAGGACACCCTAACCTATTAAAGTTCAGCTCTAAACATGGTCCTTCGTCAGCCAGATTGGTATCTAGATTGTTAGGTACCTAATCAGTAACCTAGGTAGGGCAACGCTGTACTCGTTGTGGATCGCAACGGATAAAGTACAATAGTAGGAGCACGGTGGTGAACCCTAGGGTGTGCGTCTCGAGTCTGGGGCCTCGCTCGTCTCCAGTGTATCAGCTTTATCACAAATGTGTGGATTTTGACAAGTCTTAAGCCGTATTCAAACGGCAAGCGATATGATATGGTAAGGAATTTTATTGGACTTATCAAGGACATATTATGTCCGTCCTTCCTTGTCACATTAAATTCCTTACCTATACTGAATAAACTCAATTTTGAGTTTGGCATTTTAGGGTGAGCGATATCGCAGGCTCCTAAAAGTCAAACTCAAAACTAACCTTATTCAAAAGACGTAACGATCATTGTCAAATACAATTAAGATGTCGTTTCGCACGCCGTTTTAACACGGCTTTAGCGATGTCTTAATTTTTTTATACATTTTTGAAAAGGGTAATCAATCTAACCTAATTTTTTTTTTTTAAATATGACTTTCGAAAGTCGAGGTTCCTCCCACTAAGCCAACACGGCTGTGATATTGATACGGGAAAATAAATAAAATATGAAGCTCCGGTTCTGTGCCCGTTGGATAAGAGACAACAGCACAAAACCAAACAATAGTTTTATAGACAGTATTTTAAAATATCACCCGCAACTAAAACGAATACTAAGGCTCGTATTCAGAGACAAGACTCAAGCATTGATCTGTACTTAAATCTCGATTTGAGTCGAGATTCTAATTCTTGAACATTACTTATGTATAGATTCAATGATCACAGTTCACCTGAGTAAATGCTTATTCTGAAACGTCAATCAGACGAAATCGGTGCTTGAGTTTAGATTTGATTAGACATTAATCAAATGACATTTTCTTTCCGTTACACGTACTTTGATGCATACTTCACTTTATAGTTCTGTTCTATTTCCACCCTGGCTGTTTGAATTTCTGCGTAAAACGGATCGAAAATTATAAATAAATCAAAATGTAAACGAGAACATTTGAGTACAGATTTGAGACTCGATTCAGCTGAGAATAGTTTAAGTACCGTTCTTGAATAAAAGTTATGTTTGAGAAGAGATTCAATACTTAAATAGAGTTCAGCTGGTCTGTGATTAAATCTATGCTTGAGTCGTGTCTCTGAATACGAGCTTAACTCTTCTGGACATTGTGAGTTGATTGATTGTTTTGGAAAAACATATAGAAACTAGCTTAGGTATGTCTGCGGGTTCACTCGCGTGGTACCTAGATAAAAAGTAGCCCATATGCTATTATACTAGGTAATGAACTCTATTTGTTAGAAGCTTCACCGAAATCGGTTGAGCCGATACGTCGTGATTGAAGCACAAACTTCCGAACATCAGTACCATGGTACCCGGAACAAATATTTGCAGATCATGCAAACATTTGTCGTGGGAATCGAACTCGCTCCCCTTGCGTCTTAGACACTCGCTCGCTACGCACCCAGGAAGTAATATATTTGTTTATATAACTATCCACAGTCGTCATAATACGGTATCCCCACAGATAGCTATCCTTATTAAAATAGGGGACGCTGCTGACCATCCCCTAACTTTTTTCCCTAGTATTACGTCATTGCCCATGTATTTAGTAAATGACCGGGAGTAGCGTATTAGAGGCTACTTTTTATCTGGGTACCACGCGATCAAGGCCTCGTTTGGAAGTTAGCTATAAAATCTTCGCAATCGCCGCGAATCGATAGTCGCCATTTGCAATTTTAATAACATTTTTGGGCCGTGATTATACCGATATTATTAACTCTCGGGCGATTGTTATTCTATCGACGAGGTTAAGTAGCTGAGCACTCGGAGCTCCTTAAATCGCTTAGCGAGCCATGATCATCATCATACTGTAGAAGTCCACTGCTGGACATAGGCCTCCATAGACTTCCATGACGAACGGTCTTGAACCTTCACAATGTCGATAGACCGACGACACTGCAGTTCGTGGTCGTCATTCTGGAGCCTTTATTCCGCAAAGGATGTCGGTTCTGCGAGCTATATGGCCTGCCCACTGCCACTTCAACTTGTTTTTTATTCAGACACTAGCCTGTGCCCGCGACTTCGTCTGCGCAGGATTAGTATTCCGAGTAGTAGTCATATTTTGGTCAATTCACACAAAATTGTAGCGTTGTATGTGTTATTCTGATGTACAAGCTTATTGTGAAGTTTCATTAAAATCCATTAAGTAGTTTTTACTAAAGAGTAACAAACATCCATCCATCCATACTTATAAACTTTCGCTTAATTCGTAGGATATCAAGGTATGTGTAGTGACTAGTATTTAAGGATACCTGCATTCCTTAACTTATGCTGTCTCCGGGGGACAACTGACAGTGACAGATAACAGATGACACCTGAGATGGAGAGATGGATACATACTCTCTGGGAGTCAGTCAGTCTGTGGTCAAGTCGGCACGAGCAGGCGCGCGGGAAGTCACTGTGAGAGAATTATAAGTGTGTTGTGTGACTTTTTGGCGGGAACTTGCGAAGTGATGTTGTTCTCTCAATTTATTTTACAAAACTAGTGTTAAATTGAATAATATTGTGTGAATAAAGTGGTGTTTTGCGTAATATTGTTTGAGTAAAACGCACAAGTGAAGTGAAATGAAATGATTGCGTGTATCGTCATTTTTCGAGTTGGCGCCAATAGGTCCCACCAGGTTTTAGTAAAATAGCCACCATTATATGTTACTATAACTGAACTTGACTTGACGATCATAAACGAAAGAAAATGAAGAAAGATAAACAAATTAACAAGAAAAAATACGCGTAAGACTTGGCGGTAAGCTGAGGAACCAGCCAGTGTGGCGTTAGGCATACAGTACAGTATGAAAAAGGCATTTCATCAAAATAAAAATACAAAAACCATCCAGAGCGGGTTACTGGCATAAACGGAACCCTAAAGCCCTCGTGTCGTATTTTACCTTTCGTTTTGGACGCAGCAGCTGTCCCGATTCCAATTATAACGAGTAATTGACTTTTTGAGCGCGTTTTTGAAATTCCTATATTTAATTTGACAAAGTAACAGAGGAAGCGATGGCACGCCTCGTTGAATTTGTACAACAATTAAAACATCATCATCTCTATTTTTTTTTTTATTTCTTTTTTTTTGTGGCTCTCATGACTTGTGCTTTTGCCTGCATTGCATTACCATGTCTTATTCATTTGAACACTCATTTTACAAAATAAATTGATAGCAGAGCATCACTTTGTAAGTTCCCGCCAAAACGTCCTAGCGCCATAGTAGTAAATTATTATTTTTTTAATTAATTTTGTTACAATCCTTATTGCGATGCAAAATCACAAAAACATGCAATAACTTCATAGATTCACAAACCGATAATTTTGCCAGCATTAGATTATTAATACCTAAATTGACATTAGGTACCAAGATTATTTCACCAATAAATTAACATGTCGTGAAACGTCCCGTGGCGTAATTGCACCAATTAGTTTAAAACACGCACTCAGGCCACGTTAATTATTTATGAGTACATACATACCTACTCGTATGCACCTATTATAAGTTGATATATATAAATATAATATGTACCATAGACTGAAGCTGAATAGCCGCTACCCGACACCGCCGCTAAATCACAATGACATCACAAAACATCGATAAAATTCTATACACAATGGGAAATCGATAGTCAGCGCATCACTATTTAAAAAAAGATAATAAAGCGGCTAGGTGTCTTACGTTTTGGAAAAAGTTTATATTCCTAAATTATTTAAGAAACAATTTTTTCCGTATATTATTTTACGAAACTTCAAACTAATAAAATCAGTGCGCCACAAAGTCAACTATACAATAACAGGTAGTTTAGTTGATATCTGATCTTTGCTAAAGATTTGTATTAACTTTTTAGTAACGGAACCCTGAAACGACGAATTGCTTTTAGCGCTCAAATTAATTGAATGGGATAGCAAAAATGAACAGTTTGTGCGCGTCACGGGCGCTAGTGCTGTGCCAGTGGTGTTAGCAGTGACTAGTGATGTGCTAGTGTTGTGAATATGGATTATCGTGCGCCGCACCCGATCGTCAGCGCCGGGGCGCCGTTCCTCCCGCATCCAGGTAAATATTTTCGGGATTTAATAGACCAATATTGACTATTAGGGCGGTGTTTGTAAACATGACCGTGTGGGTGAGCGTGATTCGTGGTTATCGTGGCAATGCAGCCGGATCCAGTATAAATTACGAATTTTGAGTAAATCGGCATAAATGGAAACAAAAAGAACTAATGACACGATTAATTAATGTAAAGCAAATTATCCGAAAATGTACCTATGGAAAACATACTTCAAACTAGTAGTAGGAAGTGAGTCTAGTCGGTGCCACTGATTTCTTAAATATCTGTACATTTCTACAAAATAATCCGTACAGTTTTATCGATAGTTCTTATGCAATTTTTGTTTCTCATCCCTAAATCCGTATAACTCCGTGCCGTGGCTCCAGGAATGCGTTTTATTTACCTTTTTCTATATAGTTCTGTAAAAATAATTATTTTATTTCGTGCAGTTGGGATGACGGGAAATGGACGGCCAAACAATTCGCCTTTTGTGCGAATCAAAACGTCATGACAAACACGTCATGGTTTGTTTTTTTATAATGGTGGGTCCACATTTGTGACAATTCAACGCGCCGTAGCTCCGTAACATGTTACGGTACTTGCTACGCTAAGTGTGGACCAGTCACGGCGAAATGTTCTTGCTTTCGTTGGTGGGCCTCTGAGTGGATCGCTGCGTGGCAATAGCTCGTGTGACATGTCCGCGTGTCAAAATCCGTACACACTATGTTTTTGTCACGCCTAACTGTTACGGTCACGGAGCCACGGCGCGTTGAAATGACACAAATGTGGACGCACCTTTAAAGTGCTCCCATATTGGTGTTCCGCGCAACCGGAGGTCTGGCCGTAGCTTTACACAGGCTTATCGGCGAGACTAAAGCCTTCCCTAAGGTACAAATGAGTGTGGCAAAGTGATCCATCAAGTCAAGCCTCCGGTTGATGCTCAATTAACCGCAAGGCGACGCACGGGGTCGCTCCGACCCCCGTCCCCTCGCGCCGCCGCTGGAAATAGAGGTAGTTCATCGTAGGATGCGGAAATAGAGAGGCTTACAGGCGTGTTTTTAACGTTTTAATCCTACTTTCTACTAATATTATAAATGCGAAAGTTTTTGTGGATGTTTGTTGTTCAATCACGCTGTATTACACAACCGATTTTGATGAAACTTGAAATAGATAGAGTTCTTTACTTAGAATAACATATAGGCATAAAATACATTACTTAAAAAATTTAATTGTCATTCAGTTACTTGCCATTGCCACCTCATATAACACAGTACGTAGACGTCCTATATCCACGTTTTGCCAAAACACTTACAAAGTAAGCACTTAACAATCAATCCATCACGCGCAAGTCATTAATTCATTAAATCCCGTTGGGTAGAATCGACCCCGGCGCCCGGCGGCCAGATTGACCCCGACCCGATCGGATACCGCGAATTGCCGGCATAGCTTTTCGGCGTATCATGGTGTTAAGTATAATATCTACACTAATATTATGTGGCTTTATTTTATTTTGATAAAAATAACTTTTCATTCCGAAAACACAATGTTTGCAAATCAATTCGATTAACTATTTTCTAATCTGTGACAATTGCGCGCTAATTTAGTCCGGGCTTTCATCATCATCATCATCATCATCAGCCTGTAGAAGTCCACTGCTGGACATAGGCCTCCCCTAAAGAGTTCCACGACGAACGGTCTTGAGCCTTCTCCATCCACCGACTTCCCGCAATGTCGTCGGTCCATCGGGTGGGGGGCCTTCCAACACTGCGTCGCCCGGTGGCTTTACCTCATAATAATTAATAGTATTATATACCCAGGTTTTAGAGTTCACTTCACTGATTCTTTCACCGACGGTCATCCTGTATGTATGACCAAGAAAGTATCAGTGACAAGCAAGCAAGCAACCGACCAGGTACACAGAAAATTGTATTGTAAAATAATTATTAGAGTACTAGCCCGCGACTTCGTCTGCGCAGGATTAGTATTTCGTAGCTAGTAGTCATATATGAGACAATTCACACAATATCTTTATAAATTGCAGCCTATGTGTTATTCTGATGTATAAGCTATATTATTGTGAAGTTTCATTAAAATCCATTTAGTAGTTTTTACGTGAAAGAGTAACAAACATCCATCCATCCATACTTACAAACTTTCGCGTTAATAATAATAATAGTTGGGTAGTAGGATAGGATAAGAAATATATATAACAAACAGTTCTAGCATGTCCCAAATAATAAACTGTAAAATGGCGATGATGCCAGTTAATTGCGGGAACGGAACGCATTTGTGTCAGCACGCGATCGCTACAGCATGTTGGAACGTTGTCGCGGGCCGGGGCGATGCCCGGCGCCCTATCGAGGTGCGCGCGCAACTTGGCGGGTCAGGCGGGGTGGGAGCACTAGCGGGGAGCGTATTTTACTTGCTTTAGGAGGAGGTAGGGCACAGCGAGATTTTCTCGCTCTAAATTGGAGCAGCCCGCCTGGGGAGGTACCTCCGCCTTACAGAAGATCGCAGCCAAATAACATTATTTGTTTCAAATACTGCTGTGTTCCTGCGGTGAGTAAGGTGCGGCAGGCAACGCATTAGCAATGCTCCAGGTGTTGCTGATGTCAATAGGCGGTAACCACTTACCATCAGGTGGGCCGTAAGCCTGTTTGCCTCCGTATAACATAAAGGTTGCCAGAGCTCTTTAGGGGGGAGGGGATCGGCAGGCAACGCATTAGCAATGCTCCAGGTGTTGCTGATGTCAATAGGCAACAGTAACCACTTACCATCAGGAGGGCCGTAAGCCTGTTTGCCTCCGTATAACACAAAAAAAAACAACATCAAGACTATTCCGCTAATTCTATTCAATAACTTTATTATAGAAATACTTAAAAATATTCCAAGGCATGTGCAAGAAAGGAGCCTCTAAGAGTCTTTAATCCGTTCACTACACTGTATACGTCTTCTTTCACCGAAGGTCATGCCTCAACCTGGTCGTTGACTTAATACAGGATGACCAGGAAGAATCAGTGACACGACAAGCAAGCATATAGGACATTATTATGCCACCATCCAAATGCGAAAGTTTATGAGGATGTTTGTGTTTCAATCACGCCGTAACGGCTCAGCCGATTTCGATGAAAACTTGGAATAGATAGAGTTATTTTCCTAGAATAGCAATAGGCTTTTTATCTAGGTACCACGCGTAGCCGCGGGCGGAAGCTAGTAGTTGTATGAAAATAAAACACACACCAATCAACGCTCCGTCGGCCTCGCCTCGCTAGCACGCGCACCCAACCTCATCTCTGCGGCTACCGTTCAGGGCTGCCTCGCTGCCATTATTATAGCGGTGGTAATTAACAACTGTTGCTTAGCAATGAGTTGAAGGGTGAATAGAGTGAGATGTTGACTGTGATAAGGTTGGTAATACTCCGCAAAGCAGGAACAAGCTAGCGCAATTGATTTTACAATTAAAATATGAACTACCCAATGAAAATATTTGAACTCATTGTTTCAAAATGCTATTGCTTCTGTGGACCGTGGATGTCGTAAGAGGCGTCACTTATTTTCACAAAGATAGCTTTAGCTGCGCTCTTCAAACCGCGTGCCCAGTGGTGAGTGTCGCCAAATCCCCCCACATGATAGGAACTCGCTCTAGAAATCTGTGGGGGATGTCACGTTTAGCAGTAATATTGGAGGGACAGCCATAATGGTTGCCTAATTCGATCACTGTCCGACACAATACTTAATGTAGAGAATAATTGTGCTATACAATTCATTTCACTACTTAGGTAAGTCGTTATTATTCTACTGGCTATAATAATTTCGATAGCATTTTAAGTTTATTAAAATGTATTAAAATCTTGAATTGAAACACTTTTAAAGTAATAAAAAGCTGCACTTAGCTGCCCCTTAATTTAAAACCCGTAAGATATTTTGGACAGATCCTAAAATAAAAGATATGTAGATTATGTAAATATTTAAAAAGGTTGGCTGGGCTGGCTCTGGCCAGCAAGGACCTTTAAATATTCTTATATTAGTACAGCAGCAGCACAAATTCAGTGCTTCTGGCACAAATGAGGTGAAATTCAGCACTCCAGATAGAATTTTTTTTAAGAGACAGAGGTTTTTAGAGTTTGTAGGGCACAGTGAGATTTTCTTGCTCTAAATTGGAGCAGCCCGCCTGGGAGGTCCCTCGCCATACAGAAGATCGCAGCCAAATAACATATTTTTCTTCTGTACCGTTGCAAACGATCTATAGATAGCTCAATTACTATCACTACCAGTCGGAAGCGTTCACGAGACGCTGGCAGAATTGCCACGCTGGATGGCAATGCTGATTGGTTGGGCCAATAGGAGCCAGGTCACGGGTCGGTTCGATATCAGCCCTGATGATTAGTAAATCCCATTTCACTCATATTATACGAGTAAATGCGAGTAAAGATGTATGTGAGGATGTAAAGATGTTTTATTTCTTATTTATTTTTGGAAAACCATCGGCACTGAGAAAAACATTCTGGAAACTTAAATATATAGCTTAAGGCCATTTAAAGCCATTATTATTTATACTCATTCACGCTGCGCGCTGCATACAACCACTGAAAAGATTCGCATGAAATTTGACATGTATGTAGTAAATACCCTAGAATAACACTACTATTCTTCTATGTACAACGCAAGCAAAGCCGCGTGTGCTATCAAAGCGGCTGGCAAGTTTGACAGCCCTAAAGCGCCCCATTGCAAGCTCGCGTCGCATTTGTCTCGCGCCGTTTTTCGCCAATTACCGCCCGTCTGTAGCGCGCCTATAACTTACTCCTCGGGATACCTAGTGCTCACTCACTTACTCACTCATCATCATCATTTTAGCTTACTCACTAAGTACCTAAGTACTTAGGTACAGGTCATTTCATGACATCTTGTCATGTCAACAAACATCCATCCATCCATTCAAACTTTCGCGTGTATAATATTAGTAGGATATTAGGATATAGTATCTGTATGTGTTTATATAAATTTCACTATATGTATTATATATATATATATATATATATATATATATATGTATGATTATCTTGATTTATCTATTTAATATACCTACTTTATTCTGTTTATAGTTAATAATTTTCTTCATAATTTAAGATACACCATCTTGCCCCTTCTCTAATCTTTTCAGTCCAGTCCATCCTAAGGTTGCCTGGCAGAGATAGTAGGATATCCCTCGACGCCCCGGATGACCTTGGTGCCGCAGCAGACGAGTGCCCGTCTGAGACGCAAGGGTTGCGGGTTCGATTCCCGCTGCAGTACAAAAGTTTGCATGATCTTCTAATTTGTTCCGGGTCTGGGTGTTGTGGTACCATGGTACTCGTAGTTTCTAAAACCCACGACACAGGGAATCCTAGTGTGGGGTTAGGATTATGTATGTTAATGTTGGGTGTTATTTTATTTTTATAATTGTGAGTGTTAATTATTAAACGATCAAGAAGTTTGACTTCAAGCTGCCGGTGATCTTACAAGAATTTTTAAAATCGCTCAAGTAGTTCCAGAGATTTCCCCCTACTCGTACATACGAACCATTTTTACCTCTTTATAATATTAGAGTAGGTACTCTACTAGAAGTACACTTTAGAACGTTTTCACCAATCATAATTTACCTTTGATGTTGACTAGTACATACAGTCAACATCAAAGGTAAACTAGATGAATCGATTATTTCATCAGGGAGTATCCCAAATCACTTAAACCCTCTTAAAGCATGGACACCCTACCGGATAACCCTATAAAACGACATAGATGTCCTTATCCGGATCTCGAGGGTGGTATAAAAAACACCCCCTACCCGGGTGTGGGGAACCGTTAAGCGGTGGAAATTCGCGGTGTCGAGATTGTTAGCGGGCTCCCGAAGCATATTTTTATCAAGTACTCTCGGTAGACGATCGATGAATACTTTTTGAACTGGTAATTAAATAATTTTAACGATACTGACGCCTAATTGCCATTCAAATGCGAGCGTGTCAACTCTATCGTTCTCTCTCTATCTCTAAAGTTTGTGAGGGTGTTTAGATGTCTGTTATTCAAACACGCCGTAACGACTCAACCGATTTCGATGAATCATCACGCTCTGCGGAATGTTTCGCACGTCGTTCGTCGTCGACACAACGGACTCAAATGACACCAATAAAACACTTATGCATAAAATCTCGTGACTCGTCCACCAATCACAATCAATTCAATATTCAAATCAAATAATAACAGATATGCCACTCGCCGCTCGACACTCACACTCATGCCTACATACTACTCATTCCTTCACAACTTTTAATTAAACGACGCAGAACGAGTCTTTCGACCAGATTATCGCATTTGATGCATACAAATTTATCCCTGAAAAATACGCCTTATTACTTTATACATAACGTACAGAGGTATTAAATTCGATTGTAAGAGCCGACGACGCCGACGTCGCAAATCACGTAGCGCCTCAACAAACAACCCCGTGGAAATCAGAGTATTAAGCTAAATTAGACTTTATCGCCTTTGTGAATGAGTTCACTTTCAAGAGAACGCGATCCCGAGGCGCTCAAATGGAAATTGATTCGCCCCGAACCGTAAGGTCGCAAGTCGGTATTCCGACCATTTTGTTAAGAGCTCGGGATGTATCGAGGGCTTGTTCTACAGATAGATGTTTTGGGGGTCTTGTTTTGCTGGTTGCTCTCTGTAAAGTAGTCATTGTTGAGAGTTCGACGCTCCTGAAGTGGCGTGGCGCGGGGATACGAATACTGTTAGTAATCGCCTGATCCCAATGAAGTTGGGTAACAAGAGTGGCTTGCCCCAGAGAACAAAGAGTAGAGGAGACTTCGGGGAATTAATTTGATGAGTTGCCGAATTATTGGGATAATATTGGGCTTTGCAGGCAGATTGGGGTAATGGCCTCCAATCGAATCAATTGTTGTCTTGCGATTATAAATTAGAAGCAAAGTTGAGATTGAAATAAGATTAAACGACATTGTACTGAGACTTGAAGTTGATATAGAGGATATATGAACGACGGCGCAATCATTTTCCTAAATTTTTTGAAGAGTCAGATACTCTACTCTTAGACAGAACTCGGCTTTGTTTCAAGATTTAATTTTAACTGCTAGCTTCCGCCCGCGGCTGCACTCTCGTGTTAGCCGGATAAAATGTAGTCTATAAGTATTCCAGGCTATTTACTATATAAATGCCAATTTTATATAAATCCATTCCGTGGTTTCGGCGTGATTGAGTAACAAAATATCACATTTTTACAAACTTCTGCCAATTCCTCATTCCCAAGAATTACAGACTCGTGCATATCCCACACCACCATCAATAAAAAAAAATAAGTCACGTGACGCCTGAATCAATAAACTTACTCAAGCTCAGTCAGAGACAGTGAAGACAAAAATAATATAAAAGCCTCTCTGAGGATGCCATAGTGTAGGCATTTGTGTAATGCGCGTTCACAAGTCATCTACTCTGTACCGTGAGGTGGCAGGGGTGGCGCGCGCCTGTAATGGAAATCCGTAGATGCTACTGCTTGTGGTACAAATATAAAGCGGAAGCGATAACCCTAGATTAAGAATATTTTGGGCATGTAGTAATATTAGCTTGCGCCCGCGGGTTAACTCACGTACCTTGATAAAAAGTAGAATATTTGCTATTCTAGGTAAAGAACTATCTATTTGAAGTTTCATAGAAATAGGTTTAGCCGTTACGGCGGCGCGCGGTGGCGTGAACAATAAACATCCAAACATCCCTACAAACTTTCTCATTTATAATATTAGTAGAATAGTAGGATTTGTTCCGGGGCTGGGTGTTGTGGTACCATGGTACTCGTAGTTTCTGATAACCACGACACTTGAACTTCTGTACAACGCCGGCTTATTTGATTTGTTTATCCTGTCCATCCAAAGGTTATCTGCCTGATAAATTCCACTGCTGAACATAGGCCTCCCATCCTGCTCCTCTTCATCCACAGCATCAACGGGGATTCTCGAACAATGTTGCCACCAACCCAGGGTCCTTCTCCGTTACTTTAAGGAGTTGGGCTGGCTGGGGTGAGGTCAGCAGGGGGACAATGCACAATACACCCCAACGCGGGACGTCAGTGCAGATCTTATTCCCCCATTTAGAATTAGAATTAGAATTAGAATAGGCCTCCCAGAAAGAGTGCCATGACGAACGGTCTTGAGCCTTCTCCACCCACTGACTTCCCGCAACCTTCACAATGGCGTCGGTACAGGGGTGGTTCATGCAGGGTAGTTGCTGCAGGCGCGTCGATGTGCCACACGAACAGCCGCTAACTATACAGACAGACAGCGTTTTTAAAGTCAATAAAATCTCTACGAGGATATATATATTTACGTTTCTCGCCACATGTGTTTCTAGTTCACGTCACAAAAGTCTTTAACGTTGATTTTTACGGGTTTTTCCAATGTTTATTAACGTAGGAGGGCGACGGAGCTAAATATACTCTTTAATACGGCTACTAGCTTCTGCCTGCGGCTGTGTTCGCTTTATTTCTGAGTCATCATCATCATCATCAGCCTGTAGAAGTCCACTGCTGGACATAGGCCTCCCCCAAAGAGTTCCATGACGAACGGTCTTGAGCCTTCTCCATCCACCGACTTCCCGCAACCTTCACAATGTCGTCGGTCCATCGGGTGGGGGGCCTTCCAACACTGCGTCGCCCGGTTCGTGGTCGCCATTCGAGAACCTTTACTCCCCAACGGTTGTCGGTTCTGCGATCTGTATTTCTGAGTAAAAGTAAATAATCCTACTAATATTATAAATGCGAAAGTTTATGAGGATGTTTGTTGTTCAATCACGTCGTATGGGCTCAACAGATTTCATTGAAACTTGGAATAGATACAGTTCTTTACCTAGAATAGCATATAGACTATACTTTTAATGGAGGTACCACGCTAGCGAAGACGCGGGCGGAAGTTAGTTAATAAATAAATAACACCCAACTGTCACATACATAGTCCCTACTCCACACATTCCCTGTGTCGTGGTCTAAGATCCCCAGGCGATCAGATCCTTGGAGATGTCTAAGAGGTGTATTCAGATGCATGTCTGAACATGTAAATTATTCAAGGAAAAAAAAACGTGTTGAGCGTTGTAGATTATTTTTCAGCTAAGTCCTTTAAGTATCTGTTTAAGTACCACAGATATAATAAAATGCAATACGGGAATTGTATAAATTCCATCTAGTGAAACTTATGACTTAAGCGTTGTAGAAACAGACAGACCCACCGTTGAGTTTATAAATATCTATAGTAGTCGTTTATGATACGCCGTGTGGGATAATTCTAATATTTAAGGATATCTTCTGTCGGTCTACAGAGGGCGTTATGTTTTAAAAAAAACACACAATCTATCTTGAGGAAACCGGCATGTCCTGGAACTTACAAATTCAAAGTCATGTGACATGTGCACGGAAGGAGCCTCTAAGGGGCCGTTTAGTCCTTTCACTACACTGTATTTCATCAACGGTCATAGGCCCTTTTCAGGGGCCCAATTCTACTAATTCAATGGCTTCAAAATGACAATGGTTCAAAGGCAAAATGACCACTTTTGACACTCTTATGGTATTCTGCTATCACAGTCGTATATCAATGGCAGTCATTGTGATACCAATTAACCAATGAAATCAAAGAAACGAAGTGGCGACATTCGTAACTGAATGATAATGGTGCGATCATTATCATTTTGAAGTCATTGAAATAGTAGAATTGGGGGCCAGGACCGCCATACCTCAACCTGGTCACTCACCTAATCAGACCTAGAAAGAATCAGTGACACAAAGAGCAAGCATTATCTAGGTAGAAAATAGCAGACATCCCCACGCAATTAGTAATAGGATTACGAGCCGAGGGTGGTGGTAGCACTTAGCACTTACGTCCCACGGGGTGCGTTCACCCCCTACTTATGCTTCAATCAGCGCAGATCAGCTGCAGGGGTGCGTGACCACTTTGTTACACACACCTTACAATGAATAAATATATAGTAAATCAAATATATATTGACATTGTCTCCGACTGTCCAAAAAGAGGGTGTATTTTTGGATGTTATGTATGTATGTTATTAAAATGTCCTTCGGCTTATCAGTCGTGGGCGGGTCGTCAGTGCAGATCTTATTTCCCCACTTCAAATTAGAATTAGAATTTCAGAATATAATTTTAATATGGCATTTAAAAACTTACTCTTTTCGATCATCGCAATCTATTATTATAGATGAAAGACTAAACATATATTACTTGAACCAAGTATAACTTGAACGTACGTCCCTAAATGGCCGTCAAATACTGGCCGTGGTGGCCCCGGCTGAAGAATAGGCCCCTCCATATCTACCTATCCACGGACGTCGTAAGAGGCGACTAAGGGAAAAAGGCTAGGGGATGGGCAGCAGCGTCCCTCATTTTAACAACGATAGATCTACCTGCGCTCCAACCCGCATGCCCAGCGTGGTGAGTATGGGCAAATCCCCCCACATGATAAGGAATTTGCTCTGTCTGTGGGGAGCAGAAACAGGACTCTTGACATGTCAGTAGGATACCAATAAGTACCATTTATTATGAAGATACAGACAGATTCCAACCTCGGCTCGTTAACAAATGCAGAGAGCATTGATTTCATTAATAAATCAGTGGAATCTGATGACAAAGGGCGAACAACTTTACTAACTGGCTGGACTTGTCAAGTTTACGCTGTAGGGTTGGCATTTGCCCTGTATTTTATATTTATGATTAACTTGTGAATACTCAAAGTCAAAGTCAAAAGGCTTTTATTTCAATAAAAACTCACTTTGAAAGGTCTTATAAACTAGGTGAAGCTATGCCTGTTCCTCGCGACCAAGCTTAGAAGAAGCGGCGGCTAAAGTGAGCGACGTAGTCCTGATATAATCCTCTCTGCCAAGTCGGCCTTATCGACAAGAAAGACGTGGTCAATGACAAAAGACATGCGGAGCCGACCAAGCCGCGGGCTATCAGCTTCCTAATGCGGGGACTATGTATGAATGTTGGCTATTATTTATTTTATTATAAAGTTGGTAGTAGTAGTATAAGTAGTAGCCCTATATTTGACTACCCTAACGCTGGCACAGACATGCCCCCGTCAGCCACCGTCCAATTAGAGCGCGCTGTCGTAACCAATACGTAGTTGTGTGATTCGAAACACAAGCCGGCCACAGATGAGCGCACAGATGCGCTCATTGATCCGCTTGGGTTGTTACAACTAGAGCTACCAACAGTCATCATTCTGTGGAACACAGGCCTCCCCATAGATTTCCAGCGCGGCCGAATTGTACGGTCTGCACCCAAACAATCATTTGGGGGGATTTGCCCATACTCGCCACGCTGCCTGGGCATGCAGGTTGGCGAGCGCAGATAAAACGATTGTTGACAGGGAATGCTGCTGCCCATCCCCTAGCTTCTTACCCTACCAATAGTACTGTATGTGTACTAAATGTAAAAAAATAGTCATTAAACATACCAAATCAGTTTTAAATTTCAATGGCACTTGTTGGTACACATCTTTTTTTTTTTTTTTAGGAACTTATGATGTTATTTTTGTTGTTTTGCATCGGGGTTACTAAGGAATATAAATATTCTATATTTTCTAACCGCGAACTATTTACCCCTTGTCCATGACACGTTTTCAAGGTCAAAGGAACATTTTCTTCGCCTCTCCCGAGCTAAATGCTATTTTAATTAAAAAGCGCTTTCAACATAAAACTGAGACCGAACCACAGACGATAATACGTACAGAAGTAACACTCCTTACACTTAGGGTTATTGAGCTATTGTCAAAATACGATTGTTTTACCATGGTTGGGGTTGGCATGCTGACATTTGAAGCCAGTAGAGTGGACTGACGCTCTAGGGGGCGGAAATTGTCACATATTTGCCTCATCTAATTCGATCGGCACCACATTGAAGCTCTACATTACATTTTGTGAAAAAGGATCATCGAGAAAAATGATAGGCACGCATGCCGTTTTTGTTGCCTGATTCTTCTAGGCTTAGTCACGAGGAACAGGCGTAGCTTCACCTAGTCTCTAAGACGTTTCAAAGTGATCCAAGTGATTTTATTGAAATAAACACCTTTTTATTTGATTTGTTCACATAACACGCGAAATCGAAACTTAAATCTAGAGTACGTAAGATCCATTGAGTTTGACAAAAACAGTCTATAGTTAGGCAATTACGGATCGTCAAGTCTGGACGCCTAATCTTTGGCTGGGCGGCTAGGGGTGGCATGGGTGACTTTGCAACTCAAATTAGCGCTTCAGACTGAATTAATTACCGCTCCCCGCTTCGTGACAACCCTGCGATAGGGATGCTGCGATGTTGATCTTTATTTTCATTGAATTAGAAATTTATAACATACAAAAGCATGGAAGAAGACATCCTACTTCCTAATATAATCCTACTAATATTATAAACGTGAATGTTTGTGATTCAATCACCGCCCTGACGGCCGAACGGATTTTAATGAAATTTGGCACAGAGATAGATTATAGTCTGGAATAGCATTTATGCTTTCTAACATCATAGGTACCACCCGAGCGAAGCCGCGGGCGGAAGTTAGTAATATTATAAATGCGAAAGTTTGTGAGGATGTTTGGATGTTTGTTGTTCAATCACGCCGTAACGGCTCAACCGATTTTGTTGAAACTTGGAATAGGTAGAGTTTACCTAGAATAGCATATATGCTTACGGCCCAACTGTTGGTAAGTAGTTACCGTAGCCTATGAACGCTTGCGATACCAGAGGCATCACGCACGCGCTGTTGACCTCTGACCCCCCTCCCCTTAAAGAGCTCTGGCAACCTTACGGCAGGAACAAAACACTATTTGAAACAACTATAAAATATATTTTTAATAAAAGTTTTGCTGTGATTTTTCATTAACTAGTTCTTTTTTTGTTACAGGTAAAAATTCATTCATTGGAGTATGCTGTAACAGTTTATAAAGCATTTTTCCTCAATCAGATATTTTGACAGTGTCAAATATTCATCATCATCATCATCAGCCTGTGACGTCAACTGCTGGACATGGGCCTCTCTCAAAGAGTAACATGACGCACGGTCTTCGGACGAAGTGTCTCCGTAGCTTAGTTGGTTAGAGCATCCCCGTATTTAGGGGAAGGGTTGCGGGTTCAAATCCCGTCGGACACGAAAATTTTGGGATATTATAAAATATCATAGTATTCTTTTAGTGGGGGTTATCACTATAAAATAGAAACATCATATATCTTTGCACACATTCAAACGTCCCAGATTACCCCATCGTACTTAACGGTGAGAAATCCCTCCGTAGGCCAAGACATGTTCTTGAAGATCCAGATGACGGGATCGCAAAACATCACACCGACCCCGCCGGCGGGGTCGACGTCGACGTCCCGTCCCTGCGTTTCCACCCCGTCAGGGTGATGGCCTCCTCAAAAAACCTCTCTCCGGCAACAGCCCAAGCCGAGGTCCGTACCTAAGTGATGCCCTTGCGCTCGTTGCCAAAACCTAACCTTTTTTCGGCAGTAGCGCCCTCTGCGCTCGCCTAGCCCGGTGTAGCTGGCAGTGACCGTAAGAGAACCAAAGCATAAAAATAAGATCGAAAAAAAAAAAAAAAAAAAAAAAAAAACTTTGTAAGACGCTTTTGCGTGGCCGCACCGACCCCGCAATTGACCCCTGATCAGCGCGCGCTGCAAGCATTAACTGATGTCATATTGTGCGTATTCCTATCAGTGGTATTGTTAAGCTGAAAGCGTTCACTGCTGGATATAGGCCTCCCGTATACAAGGTGATTAAAAACATGTATACCATCCCGAAAGGGGGTTATTCTATCAACGAAAAGAAATACTAGTAGCGAAAAAAACATCAATATTTGAATTTTTTTCTTAATTTTTTTTTTCTCAAACTTTCTCAATTTGTCTGTTTTTAGTGTTTATATCATCTTTACAACTAATAACTAAACGTACAAGAAGTTCGGAATCAAGATTGCAACCTAAAACAGCTGATTAATTGAGTTTGACCTGATTTGACCCCAAAACAGCTGATTTTCGCAAAGAGTTTTTTCAAGACTGGCCTCATAGCTCAGTTGGTAGTAACCCTGCCTTCTGCGCTAGAGGTAGCGGGTTCGATTCCCGCACTGGACAAACATTTGTGACTAACACAGATGTTTGTTTTGTGTATATATATATATATATACATGTATATATTAAGTATATCAGTCTCTGGTACCCATAGTACAGGCTATGCCTAGTTTGGGATCAGTTGACCGTGTGTGATATGTCCGAAATATTTATTTAATGAAAAATAACGAATTTCCAAAAGTCGTAGAACAAACTTAATTGCAAATTGGGTGTAGAATAAACCCCTTTCGGGATGGAATACATATAATACAACTGACCTTTTACGGCCTGCACCCAATCTATTATGGGATTTGCCTATACTCTCCAGACTGGGCATGCAGGTTGGCGAGCGCAGAGAAGGCTGCTGCCCATCCCCTAGATTTTTTCTCTCTAACGAAATTCACGGATAGAAATTGAGGGGGCCTGTACTTCAGCCGGGGCAGGGTGGACCAACATATTAAATTTGCCCATGATTGTCGCTCTCTATGGGATTCAAGGCGAAGATGCGGGTTCGAAAATTTTGGGTATCATTTAAATTTAATGTTATCCATAAGTGTAAATGTTGCTTTCACGGCAAGTTAGATAATTTTAGGTTTTTTTTTTTTTTTTTTTTTATACAACTGAGGTGGCAAACAAGCATACGGCCCACCTGTTGGTAAGCGGTTACCGTAGCCTATGAGCGCTTGCAATACCAGAGGCATCACGCACGCGTTGCCGACCCCGAACCCCCCTCCCCCTAAAGAGCTCTGGCAACCTTACTCACCGCAGGAACACAACACTATTTGAAACAAATAATGTTATTTGGCTGCGATCTTCTGTAAGGCGGAGGTACCTCCCCAGGCGGGCTGCTCCAATTTAGAACGAGAAAATCTCGCTATGCCCTACCTCCTCCAAAGGGCTGTTTGTTTACAATAATTTTACATGGAATTTGGCTGAAGTACGAGTATAGGTACCTATTCTCCATGTATAACGGTTCGTAGATTAGATCTGGCCAGTCTCGGAACATGGCAATAGGAGTCAAGTGACGGGGCACTGTCAATTGACCTGCGACCGACTCTTCATCAGTTGTGGGACGCAGTACTTACGTCACCACTAGCTTTTGCCTGCGGGTTCGCGTAATGCGTCAAACTCCTTAAATAGTGTTTAGGCCAAAGCCCTTATAGCTTCGTCCAGTCGTTCAGTGTTATATGCCGAAGTTCTTTTAGCTCATCCATTCGTACGTAATAGATCGGCTAATTTTTTCAGCTCTATCGTATTGGTAGTGATTTTGGAGTTCTTACTAAATGCTCTCAGTTTATGTATGTGGGCAGGAATTGGGTGAAGAGTCAATTTCATCAGACGAGAATTAAAGATCATCGTCTCTCTCTTTCTCTCTTTCTCTACGGACTTCTGATAATCCTATTATATCCAAGATCATCTTACTACTTCTTCCAGCACATTCAGCTTCTCGTCGGTCCTCAGCGTACGTGCGTTGTACCACTTGTACGTTGCCAGGTCCTGAGGTCGTTTGGGTTGGTAGCGGGATCTTCGCGGGATCTTTGGAGATTTTATATTTAAAAAATTAAATAACTACTCGGTTAACACGTCATATAATTCAAATCAGTACAGCAAAACTCTGTTACAAGTGTACAGACATACACACAGACCTTGCCCTTATTTAACTTATAGATGACGCGGCGCCTAAATATGCGCCTACGCATCTAGCGCTAAGAGTATTTAGTCATATTATTTATAGAAGTTAAATTCTTTAAGGATTTATTTATTTTTTCTGATAAAAAAATAAAATTCCTACCTAAATGTCTAGAAGTCTTTGATTATGATAAAAATACCTTGCGTTTTCTAAGAATTTTGGAAATTCGTCATTTTTAAATGAAAAACACGATGTTTTAGAGTCAAATCAGTTCAAACTCAATTATCTATCTGTTTTTGGTAGGAATCTTGAAGAACTTCTCGTACGTTTTATTATTATTATTAATTAATTAATATTATTAATAATATTAATATTATTTATAATCCTACTAATATTATATTTGGATGTTTGTGGTTCAATCAAGTACAAACAGCCGAAAGGATTTGGCACAGTGATAGAGTATAGTCTAGAATAGCATATGCTCCTTTTAATCTTCATTAGTACCTAGCGGGCGAAGCCACGGGTGGAAGCTAGTTAGTCATAAAAATGATAAAATTACTAAAAACGGATCGATATGGAAAAACAAAATGTACAAAATGTGTTTTTTTATACAACTGAGATGGCATACAAGCATACGGCCCACCTGTTGGTAAGCGGTTACCGTAGCCTATGAGCGCTTGCAATACCAGAGGCATCACGCACGCGTTGCCGACGCCGAACTCCCTCCCCCCCCTAAAGAGCTCTGGCAACCTTACTCATCGCAGGAACACAACACTATTTGAAACAAATAATGTTATTTGGCTGCTATCTTCTGTAAGGTGGAGGTACCTCCACAGGCGGGCTGCTCCAATTCAGAACGAGAAAATCTCGCAGTGCCCTTCCTCCTCCTAAAATATGTATGTTGTATGTTCCCCCCGCTAATATTCTTTTTTTTGTTGATAGATTATGCCCGTTTTGAATAGGATAATATATTATGAATCACCATGTATATAAATCGCAGTACCGGATATTCTCGCTTGTGTAAATCAGCCTATAACTCGCACGCATAATCCTCTAAAGTCTATCATCCGATGTGTGTCACGCAGATTACCCTGAGGGTCCATTGACGCGTTTGACCCGCATTTGACCCCTTGATCAATGTGGCACAGCGTGAGCGTCGCTTAGCTCGCCTGATTGAATAATGGTAAACGAATTGCTTGAGGCATCCACAAGGTGAATGACTGATGAGTTGACACAGATTTTAATTCAGGCTTTGTAGCACTTACATAAACATACATTGAGTGAAAAATTATTTTGCAATATGGTAATCCATAGTCCATAACGTTATTATTTTTTCAAATGTACCACTTAAGACTGATAGCTCAAATAAATATTTTTTATCTTAAAAAAACTACTAGCACCCCACCCCACCCTATGGACCGACGACATTGTGAAGGTTTCGGGAAGTCGGTGGATGGAAAGGCTTAAGACCGTTTGTCGTGGAACTCTTTGGGGGAGGCCTATGTCCAGCAGTGGACTTCTACAAGCTGATGATGATGATGATGAATCTACGAGGATTTACCGGGATATTCAATTCAATCATTAATATCTTGCGAGTGATTATTTTTTTATGAAAAAATTTTCGCCATGTTTCTGGTTTAGTTTTTTTTTTTTTTTTTTAATATACAACTAATGAAGCAAACAAGCTTACGGCCCACCTGTTGGTAAGTGGTTACCGTAGCCTATGTACGCTTGCAATACCAGAGGCATCACGATTTTGATCATTACGTGAAATGAGGCACAATTTGATTTGATTACGAAACTAGGTTCAGGTGAGGACTAACTGACATAAATATGAAATGACACGTCACAAAACCAGGGTTTAGTTAGTCATCATCTAGCTAAACCCAGTTTAGGACTCCATTTTCAGCCACTTTCGAAAGTTGTTTAGCTTTACCGTTTTATTTACTTTTTCTCGTGTTTTGTGTTCTAATCTCGAGTTTTAGTGTGTAAAGTTTAGCACGAGTGTAGGCAAATAGAACGGGAGTGTATTATATGATTTTCTTTTTTGACTAAAAATGCGGTTTTAAGTTTTGAAGATAACCGCCACCATTTTCTTCTGAGCAAACTTGACACTCTAATTACTGGACACTGGCAAGACTGGAAAAACAGCAGACGCCATAAAATGAAAAAAAAAATTGAAATTAACCCAGTGAAACAATATAACAAATAAAAACGTGCGTAGCTTAAATTCTTGACGGGTACCGCGCGAGCCAAGCCGCTAGCAAGCGTTACGTGTAAACCCGGAACCTTTGAGTCTGCACTCAAGTTCCTAGCCACTACACCACCAATGCTCTCTGTCTATAATGAACCTGCTTTCGTTTTGCCCAAATATTTGTTCGGTTACTATAACGAATGCTTAGGATCGCAGTGCGTGCAGCACGCGCAGATTAACACTGGTCCCAATGTCACAAAACATTGAGATATCAATCTACCCTCAAGCTCATTCCCATGGAACGACGAGCGGCCAAAGTGGGCGATTTATCAGCTGCACGACTAATGAACGCAGCCGGCTCGTATGACCCCGTTCTTGTTTATAAATGGCGTCATTCTTTACCGGAATCAGTTCAAATGTTTTTTTGAAAATAAATATTTAAATAAGCTCTAAATTAGGTTTTCGATTAATGTTGATAATGAGTTTTGTGGACAGATCCTCGAGTAGATCAATATAAGGTTATTCATACATACATACATAACTACTGGACTGGCCTCATAGCTCAGTTGGTAGTAACTCTGCCTTCTGCGCTAGAGGTCGCGGGTACGATTCCCGCACAGGACAAACATTTGTGTGATGAATACAGATGTTTGTTCTGTGTTTGTTAAATATAAATCTATTATGTATATCAGTCTCTGGTACCCATAGTACAGGCTATGCCTAGTTTGGGATCAGTTGACCGTGTGTGATATGTCCGGATTATTTATTTATTACGCCTGTTTCCCAGAGGGGTAGGCAGAGATCACGGCTTTTGATTTCATTTCATCATTTATTGCGAGAAATATATGTTAAAGAGGTGATATACTTAGTTAATATGGCTTTCCAGTTGCTACGATCCTGACATAACACTTTTGCTTCATTCACTCTCATTTATCCTACTTTTATTCTGTTGCCATACCCAACTATCACTGCCAAACATTAGCTAGTTCAAGAATATATTAAATATGCTTTTTGTTACAATAAAGACTATTATAAGAGTTATACAGAGAAACTAGAAAGAAGAAAGAAAGAAAATGTATTTATTTGACCCACAACGCATTAAGTAGGTAGGTAGATACTAAAGAGAGAGAGAGATATAGTAAAAATACTTAAACATAAGTAGTACAAAAACACACATAGGAAAACAAAAACATGTAGGTAGGTGAGGCGGTAGGTAGGCTGAGTAGGTATGCGTTGTGTGGGGCAAATGGGTCCCGTCTCAGCATAAAGCTGCACCGAACATAATAAGTACGGTGCGGCGCTGGTTTTCAGACGGGGCCTAGGCGACGTGACGTGACGAACATCAATAAACATAAACTCCTGTTAAAACTTCACATTTCACACAACAAAACCAGTCGTTCGTCTGTCAGCGTGATACAGCACCCCATTCACCGGAGCGTGCCGGTCAGCCCCTCTGCAGCCAAACCACAGTGCCCACAAAACATAACATTATGTCGTGGGCAACGTTTAAAACATTCTGCGCTCGCTTGCTTGTCGTGTCACTGATTCTTTCTTGGTCATCAACTTTGGAATATTTTATAAAGATATGTGCAGTAGTTTCTTAGATTAGCCCGGACAAATAAGCACAGACAGACCAGTATGTACATAATTTTTGGAGTTCCTTTTTTACTTTTTGTGTAAATATATCACTTTTAAACATAAATAAATAAATATTCCGGACATATTCACACGGTCAACTGATCCCAAACTAGGCATAGCCTGTACTATGAGTACCAGAGACTGATATACATAATAGATATATATTTAACACCCAGACACAGAACAAACATCTGTGTTCATCACACAAATGTTTGTCCAGTGCGGGGATCGAACCCGCGACCTCTAGCGCAGAAGGCAGAGTTACTACCAACTGAGCTATGAGGCCAGACAACATACTTTCTTTATTCAATTTAAAAGTACCTATACAATTATGCGAAACCCTATCATTATTACAATAGCCTTAATAACACTTAAAATCTATAAAACGAACAACAATAATGCCACGTCAGTAGTTTTAAACACGACAGAAGTTTAAATTGACTTTTTTCTATATTAAACTAAGTGTGAACGTAATTATAGGGTTGCACATAATGGGGTGAGGGTGAAAGGAATAGTAGCGGAACAACAGATCAGACGATAAAAGACGTGTATAAAACATAACCCGGTAAAAAACTTAAATAATTTGTTCCAACTGTTAGCGATGGCATAACAGATGGGGATAATAGATTGTTTTTTTTTTGTTACGATTACGTGGTCCGATCACCTGCTCGTTCAGTATGTTACTAATACAATGAAGGTAGAGAGAGAGAGAGTGAAATTAAATGGATTGTTGAAGCAATTTGGTCAAAGACGCGGTTTATAGGGTACAACATTAAAATTGTAACTGTATTGTTTTGTAAGTGATGAATGAATAAAAAATGAAGATGAATGAAGAAACCAGGCTCAGTTCAGGGCTTGGAACGATCAGTAATAATAAAGATTTTAATTCAGTGTATTTAGTCAGTGATAACTTTAACAGACAAGGCCATATAGCTTGCAGAACCGATAACCGTTGGGGAGTAAAGGTTCTCGAATGGCGACCACGAACCGGGCGACGCAGTGTTGGAAGGCCCCCCACCCGATGGACCGATGACATTGTAAAGGTTGCATGAATGATGGAATGGGCTCAAGACCGTTCGTCGTGGAACTCTATATTATTGTTATACACAATTATTAAAGCATTTTCAGTCCGAAGCTTTAGCGAATATCGTTTACTTTTGTAACATTATACAATGTTTAATCGCCCTCTCCATCTTTCCAGGTGTGAGTGCGAGTAAGATCCCGAAGCGCGCGGACATCCCCCCCAACAAGGGGGGTCCGTTCGCGGCCGCGCTGCGCACGCTGGCGAAGAACGCTGACGGGAAGGACGGTGAGTGTAGATAAGACGCCTCGCACGGAGTTGTGGATGAATGGGAAATCAAAAAAGAACCCGTTTTGAGCTACTACTACTGAAAGAGTGAAAATGAAAACATATTTGAAAATCATAAACAAAAAATTTGGTTAGAAATTAAATTATCAAAATAGTACATAGTAGTTACACAATACATAATGTCGAATCAAAGCGTTACTGGTGCGTAAATTAAGCAAAAGTTTACGTTGACATGAGAATGTCTATAGACAACGAGCTAAGGATCATTGGAAATATTAATGACTATCCCAAATCAATCAATCTGATATAACGGCCGCACAAGAGCGGTAGCTTTGTATATCTATGTTCATCAGTGGACATCCTATGGCTGAAATGATGATGATATATGGTTTTCAGTGAATTTTGATGGCCTCTAATGATAGAAATAAATCAAATATATCTTGAAAACATAATGGCTGGCGAGCAGTCTTCGGCGGCGGCGACGGATCGAGGTAATAGCGACGAAGCACGCCACAAACACAAGCCGAATATTATCTATATTAAAGCGGTATATTTCTACATTCATTCACAACTCCACTATATCCTATTTCTTCTTTTTGTTTCTTTCTAACTCTTCCTCCAACAGACACTTGTTGGGTTTTCAATTTGTCCATACGTTTGTTTTTGGGCTCAGTCTGGTTATTGTCTATAACTTTATCATTCATTGTAATGGTTGACCAAAGCGGCCTTACCAATTGGACTAAACCGTCGCTCTTGTCAATCAAAGCTTGTCTTTGTAAAAACTTCTTAATATGTCGGAAGTAATATTAACTATTTAAGATCTACCGTTACTTTATTTTGATTTACTTTTAGCTCTCATCACTTCAACAATAAGTTGTCGTTTAGAGATTTAAGTTTGTTAAACGTGTTCTTATATTTAAATTCTTTAAAGAACTTAATTACTCAGTTGATCTTACCATTCAGTCTGTATTCCTTATATCTGCTTTTAATACCAATAGCATCAAAAACACAATTATTCATTTACCATCAAAAAAAAAAAAATGTCTTAATTTCTCAATGTTTTCCGCAAACAATAGTCTCAGCTTTTCTGTGGCCGCAACCGTAAATTCGTAAGGAACCGAAATATTAATTTCTTAAAGATCGTTATCCAGAGCTAAAAGTAGATCCTAGCTACTGATCGCCTGTGAAGAGTACCCACAAGAATATCAAACGCACCTCTCTCAGTCCCTCTGAAACAACATAAGCGAGAAAAACGATGAGACAGTTGCGTTTGTTGGTGGTTGAACCCAGCTTGATCATACGAGTGTCCAGGCACCCCGGCAGCGAGCGGGCCGGAGCGCGATGCGAAAGACAAACCACCGCCGGCGCCGACGAAGAGGGCGTCACCGCATCATCTGCCGACGAGCGGATTTCAACCTTATAGACCTGATGATAGGTGAGTTTCATAAATTTATTGTTAACTGTAATTTTTCGTAAACGTATCATTTTTCTGTGTTCGTTTACGATTGCAAAAAATCGTAGATTGATGATAGTTTGTGATGTTGTATGGTCTAATTCAGCAGTGGCTTTATTCTGCAATCCATTTACCACACTATTTTTTACGGTCCTTTAAACCACCTGTTCAGAACTTCTGACACGTTGAAAGATCAATAACAGTATGTTTCGTTTCCAGCAGACTGTCCCACCCTGCGGCCGCGTCTTTCCCACTGCTGGAGCCCACGGCCTACTCACCTTACGCACACCCGAGCTTATACTCCAGTGCAGCGTTGCAATACAGGTTAATATCATTTCTGTACATAATAAATAGAACAGGACCAAGACAAGGTCCCTGGGTGATTCCAATCTTATGATTACTTTTATAATTGTAAATGCATAGTTTTATTGGATATGTTTTAGTGAGAACAATAGTTCTGCTACGACGCGACCAAATAGACTGTTTTCTTCAATTTGTTTTGTATTAGGTTATGTTTAATCGATCAAAAGCTGTAGCAAAGTCGAAACAATACCAAAATACATTACAGATTCAGGCTGCCAATATCAGTGAAAATAAATATTGGTAGAACTTTCCGATTTTTAAACACTGAAGTCTTTTATATCGCTTTACAGGCTAGCAGCTGAAGAACAAATGTACCTGGAGCGCATGTTCCGTGGAGGAGTAGGCTGGCTGCCCCCCTACGCGCTGTATCCCCAACTGGCGCCGCCGCCCGCGCTGCAGCTGCACGCGCACGCACACGCGCACGCGCAGCACGCGGCGCACCAGCACGCACAGCACGCGCAGCACGCACAACACGCGCAACACGCCGCGCATCAGCACGCCCTGCACGATGAGAAGGAACTCGCTATGCAGAGGGAGAGGGAACGGGAGCGGGAGAGAGAAAGGTGAGTTGAGTCAATATATAAAGCAAGAGTGGTGTTATGGATTAGTACTGAATTAAAAAATATATAGCGCCACCTTAATTTCGTACGTTCATTTTGAGTGCTGATAGTTATGTAGGTTCTTGTTAACTAACTCTCTATTTCAAATATTATAAAACCATCAAATTGAAAAAAAATTGCGAAAGTGTGCACATTATCTCCTATTTCGCTAGTAATACCTACTAAGATGACAAAATGCCATTAATCGGTATGCGCTTGTGCAGAATCGGTTGCTGATTACCAGATTTTTTCTTGATATTAAATTAATTGATGTATACGTTAAATTCCTACTTGTAGGTTTCAGTGACCAGTGAGCTGAATTTACAAAGATTGAACTGTCTTCTAATCTTATTTTTACTAATAAAACTTATCTCTGTTCCAGGGAGCGAGAGCGAGAAAGAGAAAGGGAGCAGCGTGAAAAGGAGCAAAGAGAAAGAGAACGCCTTCAAAGAGAGAAGGAATCGCGCGCGCGGGAAGCTTTGAGAGAAGAACAACGCGCTTTAGCGGCACTTCACCACCCCTCCCACCTCCTACCCCCTCCAGTCTACGCACTACCCCGACCCCTCCTCCCCCCGCCCTTACTCTACCGTCCCTACCGCCCCTACCCGGCGCCTTACGAACCCCCGCGACCCAGCCCTGTCGAGCCCATCCCACCGGTCGTCCTCGTCTCGACCCCTACCCCTACCGTCCCTGTCTCCACCCCCACACCTACGCCCCCATCAGTCCCGACCCCCCCGGTCCCACAGCCGGAACCGGAAGAGAGTAAGCCCTCAGGTGAGGTGAAGGAAGAGACGCCCGCTTGACCGGAAGTCAGGTTACTCTTGTGATCCAGTATTGTACTCTGTACAAAAGTGTTGCTATTTGCACGTGTTAAAATCTCGTTTAGACATATTAGGTGTTTTAGGAGTTTATTATGACGCACGGTCTCTGAACATAATTTCATAGGAAACTATTTATATACATTTATGTAACATCCCAAAAACTTTCGTCTCAGGCGCGAATCGAACCCGCGACCCTACTCTAGATATGGGGGTGTGCTAAACACACGAGTCTATTCCACGTTGAAATTCTTTGGAATGTTCCTCGGCTCTAATATTTAGACCGGACTAGGAATTGACTCGGAGGCCCCGTGTCTAGGGAAGGATCGCGGGTTCGATTTCCGCCTGAGTCGCAAAACTTTTGGGATATTATAGAAATCTTAGTGTTTCCCCTTGTGTGGGTTAACACTTTAAAAACCAATACAATTTTTATATTATTATGCGACTGTCAATTTATTGTTTGAACGCCATTTTTTGGCGTAAATTTTCATTTGACTTGTTGGAACTAATTATGTTCCATTCATGTTATTTTACTTCGATAATATTAACTTTTTACAGATTATTACATATTTGTTTTACCATTTTAACCGACTTTGGACCTTGTAAAAGTGCAGCTAATTTCTGACTGTTGTAGAGTGTATATAGTAACACTTCTGTACTTACAAAATGGACTCTAACTCCATAGACTATGAGTCCAAAATAACCAATGTGTAAATAAAGGAATTCGCACGCAATTTTCAGTAAAACATCTTCTTTGTGGAAGTGACTGAAAATTCCGTAGTCTGGTATGCAAATGTTGAAGATTCAAGTCGAATTTAAATAAAAATATCTCCATTATATTCCGACTGAATAATAATTATGTAAAATCGTAAGCTATATATTTTAATCCATTTACCTCATAGAAAGTTTAACTTAAATATTTGATTGTCATCTTTTTACATTTAATGAGTATGTAAAAAGTAATTCATGTTTTTGGGTTATTTTGAAATATTTTGGCTCAAGTTTTGTACAAAAATAGTGCTATTGAACTTGTAAAGGCCAGTGCCCAAGCGGATATATCGTCCGATAGAACCGCTTTGGTGTACACTGGCCTCGTATAGTTTAAACCTACTGTCTACAAAGAAAAAAAACACTAGTCTGTGTCGGTTTGATGAACAACAAGCCATTTGTGTTTAGCAATAAGGGTCACGCACGAATTACAAAAAGGTAATGTTTGACTAACTTTCAGTATGAAAGTAAATGAAGTACTTAATGTGACTAATACAGTTTTGAGCCAATCTATTCCGAAATAATTTTGAAACTAATTAATACGCTTAAAATATCGCCAATAATAACGAAACTCAATTCTACAAACGTCGCTGATCAAATAATTAAATTTAAGTAATTAAATAAAAAAACTGCCTGGCGCAGTCGTATCTAAGCGGTATATTTATATATTTTATAGGATATCGCAATGTAAAGCTAATATCCATCACTATTCGAATAGTGACGCGCCTTACTCAAACACATCGATATATTTCATCGACTAACTCGCATGAGGTCGATTAATCTATCGATGTATTTGATTCGACTTATCGAGATGTAAATTGTAACGCTCGTACGGGGTCAATTTAACTAGGTAGGCTTTAAGTTAGGCGTCAGCCGCGCGTGCAATCAGCTTCGCAATATTGATTCTACTGCATTTGTGATAAGACTTAATTTTCCTTGCAGTATTGTTTTGTCCGCCTGTCCGCAGGCCAATGACCCCGCACGAACAGGCAATACGAACGAAGTTTGATAACAAAAAACCTCTTTATACGTTAAAGTTAGATAGTTATTATTAATTTTAGCTTTTAATAGGTGTTCAATATTTTTCAAATATTTTTTGTCGAGCAGCATTTAGGCGTATGGCGATGGATGGCCGGCCGAGTGTTTCTGTGTCCGAATACGTGTAAATATTATATTTAATAGTTAGATATGATATGGACAATACCTAACAAGTGAAAAATATGGTTTTATTGAAAAATACAATTCAATGAAATTACTTTATGTGCATGCTAGTCTCACGAGCGCAACGCAAGAAACCATTTTCCTAAACCACATCTCAGCTCTCATACTGTGATAATGCTGCGTGGTTTGAGAATTGGACTCGCGCCGCGGCCGTGAGTGTAGTTACTTTTATTTTTTTGTTCACCCCTCCCCCGTCGCTTCAGTTAGCGCATGTAGTTAGTATGTGTTATGTGACGTTCCAGGCTTTTAGGTTTGAGCGGCTATCGACAAGTTTTTATCGATACGTAGCACAACACTATTGCTTTTATATTTGAAATCATAACCTATGCAAAATGAACTATTTAACTACTAATTACGGAGTTAAGTTCACGCGATTCAAAATTTAGCCGATTACATAATATTATCTTAATAAATTAGCTTTTCATTAGGTATTTTAGCGTAAATGTTATCTATGGTAAAATACTCCTAGCTATACTAGTTCTCTCAAACGGTGATTGAAAACATCGTGAGGAAACCGGCATGTCCGAGAACCTAAAAATTCGAAGACATGTGTGTGCGAAAGGAGCCTCTGAGAGGCGCGCTTTAATCCTTTCGCTACACTCATTCGTTCACCGACGGTCATAGGCCCTTTTCAGGGCCACCATACCTCAACCTGGTCATTGACCTAATACAAACTGACCAAGAAAGAATCAGTGACACGACAAGCAAGCTAGTGGTCAATGCAATATAAGATAATGAATAGGTCTCAAAATGGTGGAACATCTGTTTAGGCTAGCTTTAGAAAAGACTAAAACAATATATATTAGTCACTATGGATGGCCCGGGGTTGCAGTTTCATAGATTTTCAATTTCGAAAATAACTTACGAAAGTACTACCTCGACTTCTTTAAAATATATCCATAGATAATCTTCTACCAATCGATCCCTCGAGGTTTTAGTAAAATAGCCACACATCATATCTTACTTAAACTGAACTTGACTAGACGGTGACTTGACCATGACTAACGTAAGAAAATTAAGGAAGATAAACAAGATAAAATACACGTAAGACTTGGCGGTATGGCCTAGATGCAATAGCCATCCCGAAAGGGGAAACACAAAAATTATAAAAAAAATTATACGGGAGCCGGGCTCACGCGCTGTCAGGACTTTTTGGCGGGAACTTGCGAAGTGATGTTGTGCTCTCAATTTATTTTACAAAACTAGTGTTAAATTGAATAATATTGTGTGAATCAAGTGGTGTTTTGCGTAATATTGTTTGAGTAAACCGCACAAGTGAAGTGAAATGAAATGATTGCGTGTATCGTCATTTTTCGAGTTGGCGCCAATGGGTCCCTCCAGGTTTTAGTAAAATAGCCACCATTATATCTTACTAAAACTGAACTTGACTTGACTTGACGGTGACTTGACGATGATAAACGAAAGAAAATGAAGAAAGATAAACAAATTAACAAGAAAAAAATACACGTAAGACTTGGCGGTAAGGCCTAGATGCAATAGCCATCCCGAAAGGGGAAAAACTTCAAAAAAAAATTGATATGGGAGCCGAGCTTACGCGCTGTCAAAACAAAAACTCACTACAATAAAATACATCAGAATAATAATGTCCCATGGCCAGGCCTATTCCTCAGTTGGAAGATTTAACTACAAGGTCCGAAAAAATCAAGCCAAAGGAAACCAAATCATTCATCGACCTAACAGTCGACACTGTACGAAATAATTCTACTAAGAAACTTTTGCTAGGAACTTTAACAGGTACGGAATATACTACTGCCATTGGTCCTTTCTTAATCATCCTGCATTAGGTCAGTGACTGAATGGTATGCTGGCCCTGGCAATGACTGTTGGTGAAAGAACTTGTGTGGTGCAAGGATCAAAGTGCGCCTCGTAGAGTCGCCTTTGGTGCACATCCTATCCTACTTATATTGATAAGAAAGTTTGAGTATGTTTGGATGTTTGTTGTTCAATTTCGCGCCGTACCGGCTAAACCGATTTCATTAAAATTTTGAATGGGATTCGAACCCGCATCTTAATGATATTAAGATGTCCGGAATATTTATTTATTTATCTTTGCCTTGAATCGGAAATGCGATACCAATTACGCCATGGAACGAATTAAATTTAAATTCACTTTAAATTCAACAACAGAAAATATAATTTAGTAGCTTCCTAATAGATTAGAAGTAGTATATATGCTATTCTAGGTAAAGAACTCTGTGTGTGAAGGCGGGGAAATTAATTTCCCCTCCTTCACATTGGTGTGAAGGTGGGTCGCGAACGGTCTGTTCCAAGTTTCATCGAATTCGGTTCCGCTTACGGCGTGATTGAACAAACATCCTCACAAACTTTCGCATTTATAATATAAGTAGGATAGGATTGCACAAAATACTTCATGAAATGTACTATGCCGTTCTCATCAGGTTGGCTGACCGGAGTCACCGTCATCCGGGTAGGGAAAATCGCAGCTTTTGGCCTCGGAGGGGGGGTAATAATCCTCCATTTCGCGAGCGAAGGGGGCTACATACACGTTAACTGGGAGAGGGTACGAGAAACTGCGAAGGAAAGCGAGGTGTGGATGGAGAAGACCCTGGCCTTTCTGATGAGGAACAGCTGCTTTTCAGTTGGGTTTATAGGGGGGTTCTTCTTCGGAGTCGCGTCTACATAGTTTTATTATAGGTATGGAACAGTGGCTTGGGTTTTTATTTCTTGTAGCTAGCTTTAGATACTTACTTTAATTCCGGCTGGGGTAAGGTCAGTTAAAGTGGTGATCACAATAGGCCAGTTGTGGCCGCAGAGACACCATAGCCACATAAATTAAAAAAAAAAGGTCAGCAGGGGGACAATGCACTCCCTAACGCGTGACGTCATCATCATCATCATCACCCTGGTGAAGTCCACTGCTGAACATAGGCCAAAGAGGGTCATGACGAACGGACTTGAGCCTTCTCCATCCACCGACTTCCCGCAACCTCCGTGCTTGCGTGACGTCAGTGCAGATCATGTTCCCCCACACACACTTACGGCACGTGACGAATATGTTGAATTGCGACAAAAAAAACAAACTATGGAACTACAAATTGAAAGAATGAACACCCGAAAGTTAAGCCACAACACATTTCTGACATCATACCAGTGCTCAACGTGATGCACAGTCCGTACGTAAGGTACCCCCGCCTTAAAGAAGACTACAAGGTGATTCATAACATGAATAGGTACCACTGGCCGTGGTGGCCCCGGCTGAAGAATAGGCCCCTCCATATCTACCTATCCGCGGATGTCGTAAGAGGCGACTAAGGGAAAAAGCTAGGGGATGGGCAGCAGCGTCCCTCATTTTAACAACGATAGCTCTAACTGCGCTCGCCAACCCGCATGCCCAGCGTTTGGAGGAGTTTGCTCTGTCTGTGGGGGAGGCCATGTTCAGCAGTGGACGTCGAACGGCTGAAATGATGATGATAGGTACCATCCCGAAAGGTGGTTCTATCAACAAAAAGAAATAAATTTAGCGAAAAAAAACACCAATATTTAACAACAAAAAAAATACCTATTTATTCATATTCATTTATAGCGTTATATTGCATAACATAGGTATGTCCAATTACAATTATTTCATAAATTATCATGCAGATTATTAATTAAGTATTATTATTAAAGATTATTAATGGGTTAATAGATACTGTCCTACCTAATATTACTCGTATGCACATCAGAGAATGAACAATTAATATATTCGGTAATATGGTAAAATGGATGACTCCTGATTATTTTTCCCAATAAGTTTTTAATATTTTTACAATCTTTATAACTAATTACTAAACGTACGTGAAGTTCGGCATCAAGATTGCGACCTAAAACTGCTGACTCATTGAGTTTGAACTGATTTGACCCCAGTCGTACCTAGAACAAACTTTATTGCCAATTGGGTCAAAGTCAAAGTCAAAAGGCATTTATTTCAATAAAATCACTAGGATCACTTTGAAACGTCTTAGAAACTAGGTGAAGCTACGCCTGTTCCTCGCGACCAAGCCTAGAAGAATCAGGCAACAAACACGGCTTGGTGTAGAAGAAGCCCCCTTCGAGATGGCATACCTACATATTATGAATGAATATTATGAATATTCACGTATATTAGCTTAGTCTCAAACTCTTTGAAAGGTGCCAGCCGGCCAAATGGAACACTGAAGAAGTTGGAGCTACAAACCAGAGGATAAGTATTTTGAGAGCTGGCGTAGTGGCGGCGTAGAATAAATAAATAAATAAAAATAAATATTCCGGACATATTCACACGATCAACTGATCCCAAACTAGGCATAGCCTTTACTATGGGTACCAGAGACTGATATACATAATAGATATAATATTTAACACCCAGACACAGAACAAACATCTGTGTTAGTCACAAATGTTTGTCCAGTGCGGGAATCGAACCCGCGACCTCTAGCGCAGAAGGCAGAGTTACTACCAACTGAGCTATGAGGCCAGTCCGAATGTGTTGGAACCTGGGGCGGTGGGACAGTGGTGTGGTGGTTAACGTTCCGGTCGTGGAATATGCGTGGGTTCGAAACCCGCGATCCAATTCATACATACGCAAGATACCTTAATAGTTACCTAAAACATCGAGATGGAAATTGCCATAAACTAGAACTCAAAGGTTCGACGAAGAGAAGAAGGAAGCGTTTATAGGATGTTAAATTGCGCTGCCACTCTGGTCTTTCACTATGACTAGGCAACGGTACCTAATGCAGGATAGCCAAGAAAGAACCAGTGACGAAACCAAAGGGTGTTAATATTCTACCAACAAAAAGAAAATAAAATTGTGAAAACTATTTTCCCGAAATTTTACAAATCAGCTGTTTTTGGTACTATTATGCATATTTTTCAGCTGTTATATGTAGAAAATTAGAAATCTTGATGTAAAAACCTGCCAATCAGTTCAAACTATTAAGTACCTACCTACCTAACCTCAAAACAGATTTTTGCATAGCTTATTATTGAATTGACGAATTTCCAACACTCGCAGAACAAATTTAATTTCTCAATGTGTGTAGAATAAGCCCGTTTCAGGATAGTATACATATTACGAACCACCTTGTACAAATCAAATTGGTAATTAGGTAGATATACTTACGTAAGCATAAATGCCTCTACACCTCCCTGCAATCTCTCTCCCTGCAAAAGGTTAATTATTAAGTGCTGTCAACTCGACTAAACAAACAGTACCTACCCACTTTATCCTCAACGTTTCATCATCATAATCTTATGTTTCATCATTATTTGATGATGATGATTAATCATCAGTATAAGGTACGCCGCTCAAATCGCTCTCGATATTTCCAATATTGTTGACGAGGGTCTTAGCCCCTTCGTCCACGGCGCGACTCAAAAGGAACGCGACTGAAACTGTAGTCACTTATGAGTAGCCTGACTGCGATAGCATTAGTATTTCAATGCGCGTCCGTCTACGACGCTACTCAAAAGGAACACGTTTGTAACTAGTCACCTGGCGACTCGACATGCTGGTCGCCAGGCGACTGGTTTCGAGAAAATGTTGAAAAATGAACGAATAAAAAGTAATTATGTGATTCTGACCTCTATGTGACTGGAGAAGTAATAATTCCATGTCATCGCTCGAATTATCACTAGTCATGTTAATTATTTTCGTTTTCAAAACTTTGTTTACATAAAATCGTGTACTGAGTGACTGAGTTTCAGGAAATTCCAGTAGCGCCGTGGACGAGTCAGAGTTTCCAATCAGTCCGCAACTCTAGTTTCTAATGAGTTCCGTCACTTTTCCGTATCGTCATGGACGAAGGGGCTTAGGGACGAGAAACCCAATACCGTGTTTGGATTGCTAATATCCTCCCGGTAGTAGAATAAGTTGCCGGAATGTAGGATTCTATAAGAAAGAAAGAAAATACATTTATTTTGGACACGCAAGCACAGCACAAACTAATTAGAAAAGACACTACAGGGTATAAAGAGGTCGGTAAGTAACAAACAAAAGTAGGAAGGAAGAAACAAAACTAGGGTGTTCATTAGTCCGTGCCGAGGTGCATGCGTGAGCCAAAAAAGGTTCCATCTCAGCATTGATGCCGCACACGAAGTGTAGCGGCGCTGGTTTTCAGATGGAACCCTTAGCGGCGACCTCACGATCGCAGTGTGCTTGCTCTAGTTCTTATGTCGATACCTACCGAGGAATCTATCTATCTAAAACAGCTCTAAAACAGTTCAGATCACAACCACACGCTGTGTGCCCAAAAGGCTGGCGACGTTACCTCGTTGGATCGCTATACTGATCCTTTGTCCGAGGTAAGCACCAGCCCTTTGGTTCATAGGTCTCATCCACCTGCCTCTTAAATAAAGCTTCTTCTTCTTTTTGTCGTGTCACTGATTCTATCTTGGTCATCCTGTATTAGGTCAGTGACCAGGTTGAGGTATGGTGACCCTGAAAACGGCCTATGACCGTCGATGGATGAATCAGTGCAGTGATATGATTAAAGTGCGCCTCTTAGAGGCTCCTTTCGAGGACATGCCGGTTTTCTCACGATGTGTTTCTTCACCGTTTGAGAGCACTAGCATAGCGCACATACATTTTCCGAATGGAAAATTCATTGGTGCACGACAGGTTTCGAACCTACGACCTGTGGATCGGAAGGCCACTACCACCCCTCCACCAGTGCTTTAAAACTAAAGTAGCTTAAAGTATTGCATTTCGTTAAGTCTAAAAATTACAAGTAGGGACAATTGTAACACACAGCTTTTTTTCAAGTTCCTGCTTTTGCTAAAATACCTACCTACCCTCTAGTAACTAATAGTTTATAGATATACTCGTACCTACCTACACGGTGTCCTTTAAACAGACTATAAAAACACCGTGATAACGCTTTGCGCCTTAAATATTCAGCTATTTTAGTATTTTTATGTGGCATGGTCTTATTTTGCTATCTACTCCTTTTATTTTATCACCATATTTTCCACTTGTTATGTCAGTAGTCAGTACCATAATTTTAGGTTAGGTTATATATATAAATATCCAAATTCTGAATCCAGAACATTTGCATACCAAACTTTCACAATAAGTTCGCAACTTATAAATACAATATAAAATGAAATACTATCCTATACTAATATATTTTTCTATTTACAGCTAGACCGAGACCAGCATCAGAAGAACCAAAACCAGGAGTGATACAGAAGCCAGATCCTTACAAACCTGAAGAACCCTTCGAGAAACCTTTTCTCCCAGCTAAACCTATACCCCACTCCCCAAAGATATCCCCATCATCTATACCGAACCCTAGCCCTAGCGTTACAGCCAACATGGAGACAGGTTACCCCAACATTCCCAACTATGCAGGGTTTCTGTACAACATTCCAGGGTACTCCGCCTTTCAACCAGTCAACTACTCAAATAACCAGCCAGCTCCTACGCCAATGCTCACGGAATCGCCGAAACCAGACTTCAAGCCGTTTACATTAACTGGCACGAGAGAGGTCAAGGAACCAGAAGATAAGTTCGAAAGGAGAGAAGAAGAGAAGGAAACAATCGAAAGAAAAGAAGTTGATACTCCAAAACAACAAGACTTTGAAGACAATTTCACTATGAAAATCATACCACCTACTTCGAAGCAAGACGCTAATAAAAATCAAGTGGAATCGAAAATGAGCATTGCGTCGTTAGCACAAGGCTCAGGCGGGTCCGTTACAATACCTACGCAAATTAATAAGGATATCAAAAAGAAACCGGAGAGGTACAGCTTGAAAACCAGCATACCGATCAGTAAAATAGACATGAAATGCGTCAGCAGCCCTGTTGATACAGCGTTTCAAAATGCTATCAAAAAACCTGTCTTCAATCCGGCGTTTGAAAAAGAAATTGAAAGGCAAAAAATTGAAATACAGAGCAATATTGTTATCAAGACGGCGACAGTTAATAAAGATACTGAAGTGAACGATAAGCCTCCAAGTAATCGAGAAAGTCTACGGCATAATAAGCCATTGAATTCTCCTGTAGCTCAGAATAACAGCATCAGCACACTAATCAATGCAGCAGAGGCTATTAATAAAGTCGACAGTCAGTTTCGGGTACCAGAACCAAAAGTAGATGTCCCAAAAGAATCAAAAGACCCTCCTGTTTCTCAACCGGCACCAATTCAAAGGCCTACGTTTATTCCGAAAGATGTGTCTCCTGTTGCTTCTCAACCTTCAGGAGAGCTCAGGCCAATGTTGAACCCAGTAAGTGCAGAAGGAAGTAATGCAAATTCAGCTCAACCTGCAGCAACACAACGGCCAATGTTCAACGCAGTGAGTTCAGAAGGAAGTAAGCCGAATTCGAATCAACATTCAGCTGTTCAACGACCAATGTTCACCCATGTGAGTACTGAAGCAAGCAAAGTGAATTTAGCTCAACCTACAGAAATTCAAAGGTCAATGTTCAACCCGGCGAGTTCTAAGGTAAACAAACTAAATACCACTCAACATTCAGCAGTTCAAAGACCAATGTTCAACCCAGTGAGTACTGAAGCAAGCAAGGGGAACGCGAGCCAGCCTGCAGCAAGTCAACGACCAATGTCCAACCAAGTGAGTACTGAAGCAAGCAAGACGAATGCCACTCAACCTGCAGCACCTCAACGGTCAATGTTCAATTCGGTGAGTGCAGATTCCAACAAGCCGAATTTTTCCAATAAGCCTCCTGACGGAGGCTATAACGAACAACAGAATCTAATGTTTCTACAGAATCAGAAGCAGAATCCTAAAATGCTGTTAACCATCCAGCCCAATCCGCAAGTTTTATTACAAAGAACGAATTTCGAGTCAAAAAACTTGCAAGCTCCTTCACGGTTGTCAAGCCAAAGCAAGAAGAGTGAAGTAATCGCTGATACTTCATCTAAAGTGGTTGCTTTGAAAAGGCTACATCAAGACAACTGTGATGAAAACGATTTCGAGAATCTGATCACCGAGAATCAGATTTATGGGAATAAGATAGTCGTGAAGGAGAAGTCGCAAGCAACGCAAGAAGAGTGGAAGAATAAAGTAAAAGTAGAGAAACAGACAGAACAAGACTGGAAAAAACAAATAAAAATAGACGTAAAAGTAGACAAACTGCCGGAGAGTAAAAACGTTGTTCTACAGCCGAATTTTGTATACCTAAGCAATGTCCAATTTCCTGCTAACTTAATGATGATAAAAAACAGCGCCAAAATATGCCAGACGACAGACTCTACTAAAATGAAAGTTAGTCCTAACGAGAATAAAACCACTGAAGTTAATATTGTCAATAAAAATAATCCAGAATCAAATAACGTGGCCAATAACCATAAGCCACAGAACGTAATAATCAGCAAAGAAGTCCACGTACTAAAATCTAGCAATAACGTACTGCAGACCCTGAACAATAATAGTAAAACAGAAGTAGTTTTTCAAACTAGCCAAAAAGTTATAGTAACGCCACAAGTAGTGTACCAAGTGCCCATAGTTGTCACCGAATCTGACAATAATAATCAAGCGGTAAAAGAACCAAAATTACCAAATATACAGAAGAAAATACCACCAAAACATGTTGAAGCTAAGCCTGAGAAAGTGATTATAACATGCCAAGTAGATGCTAAAGTACCAAAGATTGTCATAGCTAATCTAAGACCAAAAGTCACTACCACCACTAAAGTTCTAGAAGAAGTCAGCATGCTAGACCTCTATGAAAAGAAGAAACGTTTACGACGTCTCAAATATCTTTCTAACGCAAACAAAGAGGTATCAAAACCGGACTCAGCTCCACCAGCCAAGAAGGTTGTCAGTAAACCTGCAATCAATGTTATTACCCCAGATAAAATAAAAGCAGAGATTTTCAAAGAGTTCTCGCGAACAAAAGAGAAGAGGGAAGAAGAAAGTAGTGAGAGCGAGAGCGATTCTGACGAAGACGATCTGGATGAATACAACGCTATTATAGAGAGGTTCGGACCTAATTATAATGAGAACGCTAAGGCAGAATTTCTAGCCAAGTTCAGTCTGGCGACCAAGGAAGTATTTAGAGGTAAGTTTACCTGTTCTTTACATAGACAAACGTTTTTAGTAAGTTAAAAAATATGGCCGATGATGATGCTGAAGAGATTTGAATTAGCTGGTGGCCTCGGCCACCAGCAAACAGCAGACTTGTCTGCTGATGGAGTTTTGAGGCTGCGCTAAGGCCTCATAACTTAAGGACTGTTAGAACCGTAATCTTAAAGTGTCCTCCGACTCAAGGAAGCCTGTTGTTAAAACCATGTACGGTACCCATCCTTTTGGAAATCGCACTGAAAGCTGCTTTATTAAGCCGGAATTTGTCGCACCATTGCCATTGCGCATGGTGTGGTGATGGCCGGTTGTTTTAATGGCCCGTGTAGGAGCGTAGCACTGATAACTTCAGTCAACCTCTCAACATTCCCCCACACTGTTCACAGAGAAGCAACTCGAAAGACACGAGCGAACCCTCAAATTCGACGCCATCGCCTCCGCCTACATCGCAGCCGGGCGCCTAGACCCTGTTCTGGAAGACCACCCATCAAGTCCAGAGCCTCGGAATATGGAGGCAGCCCCTGAGGCAGAGGACAAGTCGAACTTGCAGAAGAAAAATCAATTCCTCTCCCATTTTAAACTGATGAAAGTCTCGCCGTCATATAGAGAGGGTGAGGATCATAGTATCTATTTATAATAAATTGACTGATTATCCTGCTTGCTATAAAATGTGATTCATTATATTAATAATATCCCTTTCGGGGTTATTAAATCAACAAAAATAATACAATATTACAATTAAAAAACAAATGAAATGCCGTGGTGGCCCCGGCTAAAGAATATCTACCTGTCCGCGGATGTCGTAAGAGGCGACTAAGGGAAAAAAGCTAGGGGATGGGCAGCAGCGTCCCTCATTTAAACAACGATAGCTCTAACTGCGCTCGCCAACCCGCATGCCCAGCGTGGTGAGTATGGGCAAATCCCCCCACATGATAAGGAATTCGCTGTCTGTGGGGAGGCCATGTTCAGCAGTGGACGTCGTACGGCTGAAATGATGACGATGACATTAAAAAAAAATGCGTTTTAAGATGAACTTTTATCATCTTTATAACGATCTAGGTTGCGACCGCGGTTTCGCTCGCGTGGTACATAAATAAAAAGTACCCTTTATTCTAGGTGAAGAACTCTATCTATTCCAAGTTTCATCTAAATCGATTGAGCCGTTACGGCTTGATTGAACCACAAACATCCAAAATCCCAACAAACTTTCGCATTTATAGTAGTACTAGCAGTAACCCGCGATGTTGTCTGCGTATATTATGTGAATGTTGTTAATGTTGACCTCAACATCAAGATTTCTACTTAGAACAGCTGAATAATAAAGTTTTATTTGATTTGACCCCAAAACAGCTGATTTCTGCATAGTGTTTTTTCAATGAAAAATATCGAGTCTTAAAATAAATTTTATTGCCAAAAAGATAAAAAAAAGATAAAAAATGTTTATTTGAGCTAGTCTTAGGTGGTAAGTACAATTGAGAAAAAATAATATTAACAATATTATGGACTACGGACCTCCAAACTAAGTTAAAAACTTGTATTTTGGAGGCCAAAAATCCCAACACTATTAAAATAATAGATAATTGTGAATTGTAAAAGGTTATTAATTATGGTTCTTTGACACCTAAACTAAGTGAAACACTTGTGATTTAGGTGTCAAGCTCTTTACGTGGTGTGATGTGGTGGAAAAAGCATAGACCATAGCTACAGAAAGAGCTCTATGATTTTATAAGCTGGACTGTCTGGACTATTCAATGTATAATGTTAAATATTATCAATTTCAGATTACGAAAAGTCTTGGCGCGGAATAATTCGTGAAAGAAACCGTAGGTACGGCATTCCTAACCCGGAACCTTTTGACCCAGACAGCCAGCTACAGATGCTGACGGAGATCAACAAATCAGTCAACGAGAACAACGACCTTATTAAGAAGAGATTAGATTCTATTTGCGACGAAAACTCAGACATACGGATACTGGCTGAAAAAAACTTTTCGGAACTGAATAGACTTTCCAAGATGGCGGATCGGAGTGTCAAGCTTTTTAGCGGGAAAGATACCAAAAAGCGGGATTTAAACCCCGGTTTTGACAGCGAGAATATCAAAAAGCTCAAAGTTGACTCAAAAAACTACCCTAAGCTAAATATTCCTAATGTTTCAAATATTATTTCACTGAAAACAGACCACGAAACGGGTCCTATGTCGTCGTCACAAGCGACCTCTATGGACGAGCCTTCCAATTCTGCAAGCTGTGGAGAGGTTCTGACGAAAGAGGTTGGATGTCAGGCTGATGAGCTGGTCCCGTGGCAAGGAGCCACGGATGTTATGGACGACTTCATAAAAAAATACAGGAAATATGAAATAGGTAAGAAGCTACAGCTCAACACAACACATAGTCCATAGAACAGTCACCTATGTACATAGTGCTGACCCCACACTAGGATTCCCTGTGAAAATAAGAAACTACGAGTGATGCCACACCATAAAACCTAAAATTCTGAGACACTTAACATGTGCACGAATGGAAGAGGCACGGTTTAATCCTCTACACTACTACACTGATTCTTTCGCCGACGGTCATAGGCCCTTTCCAGGGCCACCATACCTCGACCTGGTCACTGACCTAATACAGGATAACCAAGAAAGAATCAGTGACACGACAAGCAAGCAAAGCAATCCCTAATCATACCATTGCTCTCATTTTCAGCACGCAAGAAAGAGATGGACGATCTGCAGCGTAGCAACACGCGGCTTCGAGTGGAGTGCGCGCACGTCACGCGATCCGCGTCACGTGACTCGGACCGCGCGCGCGCGTTGCTCGCCGAGAGGCAGCTTTTGGCGGGAGAAGAAGCTAACTTAAGAACCTCTTTGGAACGGTTAAAAAGGGCCGTGGAAGCGATACGGAATAGCTAAGTTTCTAGGCCGTAACTATCCATAAATACCATTTTCAAACCGCGTGCGATAATGTCATCTTAAATTTATTTGAAAATGATAATTACGTCTTCTGAATAAAGTTAATTTTGAGTTTGACTTTTTAGGAGCTTGCAATATCTTTGAGATATACAAGGTGATTTATAAAATGTATACCATCCCAAAAGAGGGTTATTCTAAAAATAAAAAAAAGAACATTAGCGAAAAAAAATCATTTTTTTTGTTTACTTTAGGTACACAAGTTTATCATTATCAAGCAATATTATAATCTAGTCACAAAATACTATTATTTTCTTATTATTCATTCATACATGCTTCATAAACTAAATGTAAAATGAATAAGCTTTGTAATTAATGTAATGAATTTTAAACTAACTGTAGTTTTTAGACAATTGAATTACGATTGTAAATCGTAACAACCTGTAAATAATTAAGTTTTTTTTATTTGAGTATTATTTAAATATATTTCTTATTGTGTATGAGTAAACATTATTGTTATTGTAGATAACTATTATATACTGACCTTATTTAATGATTGTTTATTAAAATTAAAGTTTTGTATCGGTAACTTTTATTTAAATTGTTTGAAACAATGAAACAATCAGATGCCATTACCTACTATTTCCATAGTGGTTTTGGAAAATACTTGTCGAACCCCAGACTAAAAAAATACTTGGTGTGGTCACACCTTATGGTCTAGCCTAGCAGCCTGAACACAATTAAATTATGTACTAACAAACAATAATTTAATAATAATATAATGTAAAAAAACAATAATTTAATTTAAACACTATTTTTATTTTAACGTAGTTTAAGAAAAACACTTTGGATGATTAAATTAAGCTTGTATTATGTCGTGCCTGATTTAAAAAGTATTTTTTGGTATAAAAATGTTTATTGTATTTTACAAATAAATAATGAAATTGTGCAATATTTTAGACTTCGACTTTAGAATTAGACCCATACGTGTTCCGGAACTATTATGGTTACCTGAAAGATGTTTTCCTGTGCATATTCCGGAACACAGTGTGCGTACCTAATAAAGGTTTTTTTTAAATAAAATAAATACAAAATATATAACATTTAGTTTTATTTAATAAACCATATAGGTATTTATTTCATTTAATTAATAAATTAGACAAAATTAAATTTTGACAATCTTATGAAAAATACACTATGCAACCAATTTAAATGTTATAATACAAATATTTTTCCACTGATCAATAAATTTAGGCTCGTATTCAGAGACAAGACTAAAGCATTGATCTGTACTTAAATCTCGATTTGAGTCGAGATTCTAATTCTTGAACAGTACTTATGTATAGATTCAATGATCACAGTTCACCTGAGTAAAAGCTTATTCTGAAACGTCAATCAGACGAAATCGGTGCTTGAGTTTAGATTTGATTAGACATTAATCAAATGACATTTTCGTTCCGTTACACGTACTTTGATGCATATTTATACTTCACTTTATAGTTCTGTTCTATTTCCACCCTGGCTGTTTGAATTTCTGCGTAAAACGGATCGAAAATTATAAATAAATCAAAATGTAAACGAGAACATTTGAGTACAGATTTGAGACTCGATTCAGCGGAGAGTAGTTTAAGTACCGTTCTTGAATAAAAGTTATTTTTGAGAAGAGATTCAATACTTAAATAGAGTTCAGCTGATCTGTGATTAAATCTATGCTTGAGTCTTGTCTCTGAATACGAGCCTTAGTGTGGACGCGCCTTATGCCCGGTTCCAATACTAAAGTACCTACGGATGTCCGTAGATAGATCACTTTATTATCAAGTCAAAAAAGGCATTATTTTTAATAGTATTTATTATTTTTAATACTATAGTAGGTAATCTATCTACGGACGTCTTTTACTTTAATATAGGAACCGGGCATTAAAAGTAATAAGGTACTTACTTACACCTACTTTTTTAAATAACAACATAATTTCTTATGAGGATCAGCTGGTTTTGTCCAAGCAACATAGCGCGGTACCCGCCACTATCAGTGCTACGCCGAGAATCGAACCTGCGAGTTAAAAAAAATATGATTAAGCAATGTTGGAGTGGTGGTAGTAGCCCCGCCTTCCGATCGTGGGTTCTAATCTCGATGCACCAATAATTTTTTTCATTCGGAAAATGGACGTGCGGTATAGGTACTAGTGAAATAAATCATCGTGAGGAATCCGGCATATCCTAGAACCTATAATTCGAAGACAACATGTTAACGAAAGGAGGAGGTAGGGCACAGCGAGATTTTCTTGCTCTAAATTGGAGCAGCCCGCCTGGAGAGGTACCTCCGCCTTACAGAAGATCGCGGCCAAATAACATTATTTGTTTCAAATAGTGTTGTGTTCCTGCGGTGAGTAAGGTTGCCAGAGCTCTTTAGGGGGGGGAGGGGTTCGGCAGGCAACGCATTAGCAATGCTCTAATGTCAATAGGCGACGGTAACCACTTACCATCAGGAGGGACGTAAGCCTGTTTGCCTCCGTATAACATAAAAAAAGGACCATTTAAGGCGCCATTTAATTCTATCATTGGTACACTGATTCTTTCACCGACCGACGGTCATATGCCCTTTTCAGGGCAACCATACCTCAACCTGGTCACTGACCTAATGCCATAAGAAGCACACAGTGTGGCGGCGTAGCATGAGTTGGATGGAATCCGGGGCGGTTTCCAGACTTTGTTTATAAATCTATAAAGGAGTAGTCCACTCACTCACTCAAGTCAAAGTCAAAGTCAAAAGGCATTTATTTCAATAAAATCACTAGGATCACTTTGAAACGTCTTAGAAACTAGGTGAAGCTATGCCTGTTCCTCGCGACCAAGCCTAGAAGAATCAGGCAACAAACACGGCTTGGTGCCTATCATTTTTTTCGATGATCCTTTTTCACAAAATGGAATTTAAAGCTTCAGTCTGGTGCCGATCGAACTAGGTGAGGCTCCAAAGAAAAGTTATCTAATTATAATCCCTAATAAATAAGAGCTTATAAAAATGTGAAAAAAAAACTGATTGATTCATCACGAAAGCTCGGTAACTACTGGGCCGAGGAGACTGAAATTTGGCACAGGCCTTCTTTAAGGGGTGTAGGCGCGCACTAAGAACGGATTTTGGAAAATTCAACTCCTAAGGGTCACCCCCTTAGGAGTTGAATGGGGGTTGAACGGTTGTATCATGTCTTCACCTAGTTTCTAAGACGTTTCAAGGTGATCCTAGTGATTTTATTGAAATAAATGCCTTTTGACTTTGACTTTGTATGAAAGTCGTATTTTGGCAAGGATAATGGAAAATAGTCTAGGTAGGTATATAAACAAATGCGGACGAAGTCGCGAGCGGGACAGCTAGTGTTATATAAAATAAGACTTTATTTTATATATGTACCTACATAAACAAAGTCTGGAAAACGCCCGATCAAAGTCATTGAGCGACTACATACTAAGCTGCGCGAGTGAGTTGTCATCCCTTAGTGCTTGGCACCCAGGCGGACGGCCCCCCATTGCGCCGCCACTGCAAGCACGAGCTATTAATAGGAGGAGGTAGGGCACAGCGAGGTTTTTTCGTTATAGGAGCAGCCCGTCTGGTGAGGTACCTCCGCCTTACAGAAGATCGCAGCCAAATAACATTATCTGTTTCAAATAGTGTTGTGTTCCTGCGGTGAGTAAGGTTGCCAGAGCTCTTTAGGGGGGAGGGGATTCGAGGTCGGCAACGCGTGCGTGATGCCTCTGGTATTGCAAGCGCTCATAGGCTACGTTCACCGCTTACCAACAGTGGGCCGTATGCTTTTTTGCCACTTCAGTAGTATAAAAAAAATATGGGCAAATCCCCCACATCATCATTATCATCAGCCTGTAGAAGTCCACTGCTGGACATAGGCCTCCCCTAAAGAGTTCCACGACGAACGGTATTGAGCCTTCTCCATCCACCGACTTCCCGCAACCTTCACAATGTCGTCGGTCCATCGGGTGGGGGGCCTTCCAACACTGCGTCGCCCGGTTCGTGGTCGCCATTCGAGAACCTTTACTCCCCAACGGTTATCGGTTCTGCGAGCTATATGGCCTGCCCACTGCCAGTTCAACTTGCTAATTCTGAGAGCTATGTCGGTGACCTTGGTCCCCACATGATAAGAAATTGTCTGTGGGGGAAGCCATGTTCAGCAGTGGGACGTCGTACGGCTGAAATGATGATTGTTATAAGATAAGAAGGCCCTCACTGGTCTGCAAGGGCTGATCGAGGCCGCTGGCGGCGCCGGCCAGCGCCGTGCAGGCGAAGGCGAGCCCGTTGGCGGCCGGCACCGCCAGCGACAGCGGCGCGCGCTGCACCGCCGCCAGGTACACCAGCGAGCCCGCCTGGTTCACCAGCCACGGCACCACGTACTGAACAATACAATTTGAATAATTATAAATAACCCACCCGATGGACCGACGACAGCTTTTTATAAGCTCTTATTTATTAGGGATTATAATTAGATAACTTTTCATTTGAGCCTCACCACACTGAAGCTTTAAATTCCATTTTGTGAAAAGGGATCATCGAAAAAAATGATAGGCACCAAGCCGTGTTTGTTGCCTGATTCTTCTAGGCTTGGTCGCGAGGAACAGGCATAGCTTCACCTAGTTTCTAAGACGTTTCAAAGTGATCCTAGTGATTTTATTGAAATAAATGCCTTTTGAAGTAACTCTGCCTTCTGCGCTAGAGGTCGCGGGTTCGATTCCCGCACTGGAAAAACATTTTTGTGATGAACACAGATGTTTGTTCTGTGTCTAGGTGTTAAATATATATCTTTTATGTATATCAGTCTCTGGTACCCATAGTACAGGCTATGCCTAGTTTGGGATCAGTTGATGTGTGATATGTCCGGTTTTTTTTTTTTTTTTTTTCTGTGGGCGGCGGCGCTTACAACGCTTTGAGCCGTTTGGATGTCCTAAAGATATTCGCTCCGAATGGAAGCGTCTCCATAGCTTAGTCGGTTAGAGCATCCCCGTATTTAGGAGAAGGTCGGAATCGAATTTTTGGGATATTATAAAAAATCATGGTATTCCTTTCATGTGGGTTAACTGGGTTATCACTTTAAAATAAAATAGAAATATAGTAACTAGGTAGGTGGTGCTTTGCCTACCCGCCAATTCCCCAGTAGAAAGGACACCTCTGCCCATGCCTGCCCCATCAGACCCTGGGCTTTCACATCACGGAGGCCTTTCGTGCCCTGCCTGATGAAAGGGTTGGTGCAGCCCCATAACACCCCTGTGAGGGTCAGCAGTCCTGGAATTAAGGGTACAGGTTATTCAGAGTAGGAAGCTAGGTGATGTAATATTATAAATGCGAAAGTTTGTGAGCATGTTTGTGCTATAATCACGCCGTAACGGCTTAACCGATTTCGATGAAACTTGGAATAGATACAGTTTTTTGCCTACAATAGCATCTAGACTACTTTTTACCTAGGTACCACGCGAGCCAATCCGCGGGCTCAAGCTAGTAATTCATATATCTTTCTCCAGATTGCCAAGCCAGTCATAATCATTAGCCTAATGACCACCACTAACCGGAAACGCAATTTTAGAAAGCCCCCCAAGGAAGTCGGTGGATGTAGAAGGCTCAAGACCGTTGCACTCTTTGGTGCAGGCCTATGTCCAGCAATGGACTTCATCAGGCTGATGATGATGATGATTAAGATTAATTTATTTTTTATTTTATTTTATTCGGAAAACAAACAGTGATAATTACTAAATAAACAACTATAAAAGTTTACTTACTACAGAACTACTACTTACTAGGTTTTAATTTACCACAGAAGGATTGGATAAAATAAATAACATAAGTTTATAATCAAGTATTTATTGAAATTTCTGCAAATTGAGACCAATTAATTTTAATTCTGTGGTGTTTAGACCTACATTAACTTCCTGCTGATGGGTGTTCTGTGCATTGTTCAGCCAGCACAGCTCCTTAAAATACTTTGGGTCATTGGAAGCATTCTCTCAGTATCTCAGTATGCGGCAGTCTCTGGAAGCGGGTTCCAAGGAAGCCCCGTAGACGCTCTTTAGTCCTGGCTTCGTCCGTAGCCGCAGTACAGTATTACATGTCCCTCTGTCTCTTCAGCAAGCAGCCCCAACATAATCTGCTGTCAATAGCCCCTGTCTTGTACAGGTGATAGTTAAGGCTGCAGTGACCTTTTATTCTCTACTTACTAGGTTTTTTTTTCTGTTTTTTTTTGGAGCTTTTGTCAGTTAGTCCGACCATGTCAGTTTTATTGTAGCTTCGACTCCACCATCAGTCTACCAGCCTAGATGTGGCCCGGTAGAGCATCTGCTCTGAAACAGGCCCACATCCAACCAATTGACTTGTAGGACGCTTCCTAACTCCTCCCTCATAGATGCCCTCCGGGCGCATTCCATATAAACATCCTCTCTAACCTGGCATGTTTGGCAGTTCGGGTTCGGGACTAGTCTCATCAGAAACCTAAATGCCCTCAGTGGAATGTGCCCAGAGCGCAATCTATGCGCGATTACAATGAGATCTCGATTTAATCTCGATCTAGATATATACAGACTTTAGATTCCTCTTAATACATAACATAATTTTATGCTATGTCATAGCATAAAATTGACAGAAAAATTACATTATAATTATCAGGTTCTTTCATTAATTGTATGTAAGTTTGGCATCAAGTGTAAGTATGTTGGTATGTGAAGTTTGGCATCAATATTGCTGCCAATGCTGATTAGTTCAGTTTGAACTGATTTGACCCCAAAACAGCAGATTTTGTATAGTTCTTTCAATGAAAAATGTTGAATTTACTAAAGTGAGAACAAACTTTGTTGCCAATTGGGTGTAGAATAAGCCCCTTTCGGGATAGCATGGATATTATTAGTCATCTTCTTTATATCTCTTTTCTCTCCTCGCTTCAAGACAGTAGGTACCTAATACAAATATTTAATTTACTAATAAAAGAAAGATTAGAAGTTGCAGACTGTTTAGGTGACAAATTAAATAATCTATAGATAACATTATAAGTACTTATTACGACTGAAGAAAGTACTTAATTCTAATATATAAAAAAACTTGTGCCTACATCAGTCATCATCTTTGGTGTTGATAATGTGTGAACAATTTGGATAAACCTCAAATAAAATTATAAGATAAGCTATCAACAGACTAAAAGTGGGTACCTAGATTGTGAAATTTTATATGTTAAAATATATTAATTTCACAAAATAAAAGCCTTAAAAAGTTCATATGTAAAAACAAAGCATGCAAAATATTTGTAAAATCTAGGCTCAATTTTATAAAATTCAATCTATGGCCATTACAAATTCCAATAATTATAAACTAAACTTAATTTAAAATACAAAAATATACCTTTTCAAAAACATACAAAAAATTACAATTTTAAAAGCCCAAAGGCACTCCAATAGTCATTGGCAATATCTCAGAGAACTTAACGTGATTCTCATCAACCCATTTTACAAATTGCTCGGATAATGACGCAGACACCTCCAATGCAAATATACAGTCGTTCTCAGCCCGGTGTGCATCTGCCGCTTGTCTATTGAGCACCCTTTGATAGATATCTTTCAGTTTGTAGGATTCCTTAGGCTTGGGTCCGCTTCCCCATGGCATTCTGCGACACACCTTGGATGAACGTTTTGCATTTTGTACAACTTTGTTTTGTTTAGGAGTGGTTTCGTTCACAGCTTGCATTTTCAAGTTAGATGTGTAGAAATCAGCTTCATCTGCTGTTTCCTTGGTTGTTGGTGACTCAACCGCCTTATCAGGTCCATTAGTCGATGAGTCAAATCCATTAGTAAGTGAAAGTTGTGGAGAATCAACATCTGTAGGTATTTTGATTTCTTCAATGTTTGCCTCAATACTTTGCTTTTTCTTCTCTAGAATATCGTAGAATCCGTGGTAGCAATCAGCGCACAGTAAATCTTCAGCGAAACTGACTTTCAGCTTTTCCAAATGGTTTTTCAGTATTGGGTAGTCAAATCCGAGGCCGTTCTGGGCTATCAAGCAAACTGGCTTGCTTAAAACATTGAGAAATGTATTAATCATGTTGAATATATCGAGATTGAAAACTGGCTCGTTTTCAAGAAGATCATTGCAGAGTCCTGTGACCTTAGTTCCATCGTCTGATACGAATCTTCTTGGATTGAAGCACAAAGTTATTTTATGTTGCACTCGCGGCACGGCACCCGGTCTAGTGTCCAGTAAATGTTTTCTTTTAACCGCCACCATGCTTAGCTCGGTGATTCTTGTCTTGTTTAACTCCTCGGCGGGCAGGCCGGTGGTTTCCAAATCGATGAATACGTAAGTTGCAATGCGCGCCATAGTGCATAATGAATAAAAATAGGTTGCTTACCTATCGCTTGCAGCATGACCGATGAGTCATGAGCAGAGTTCCACGATAATGAAGGGCCTAATCGCTGTGGTGCCACCACAGCGTGGTGGTTCCTTGGGGCATGTTAGTAAAGTATAAACCCCGAAGGAACGACTGAGTGTGGTCTTTTTACAGATTATGCAAGGCCGTTTTCCTCAATTAAGTTTCAACAGTTTTCTTCTAAATAACACACTACTAATAGGAAAACTGAGGAAAACTTAGACCAAAACCGACCAAAACAAAACAAACAAGCATGAAGTAGCACGAGCACGCACACAGACAGACAAATTTACATGACATTGACAACACACATGACAATAGGTAATTTGCAATTTTTTCGCTCCAATTTTAACATTTGTGTATACTTGACACTGGCTGCCATCCCATGCATGCAGCAGGCAGCAGTCAGTAGAATTGAAGAAAAAAAGTTTTTTTGAGTGCGTTGATCGGCGTTGATTGATTGGTGTTGGTTGCTGGCTGGCAATTTTTTTTCTCCAATCCAACGTGTAATTACACGTATTTAATGTAGTTGTTATTTTCTCGCGGAAGTCTCGGAGACTCGGATAAACTCTTGGCATTACATTTCGAAGGTAAAGAAAATGCTATTCTGCTGTTATACCTAGGAAGGAATCTAAATAATTCATAAACATAACTGCCCCTCACCATGGCGCGCCGCTACAGAGACGCTGCCGCGAAACTGCAGCAAAATGTACAGAAACATCTCAAGGATATGAAAGACTTATCTTCCTCTGAGGATGAAGAACCCTACGAGTCCAGCGTCATCGAGGGGATGTTCCAGAGCTATTGGCGGGGCGGTGGGGATACCCAGATGCTGAATAGAACAAAGAATCTGCTAGAAGAGGCCATCAGCGGCCGTTCCGTAGCTTGCCTGATTTGCATCAGTTCTATAAAACGGAACCATGCTGTCTGGACGTGTGATCACTGCTACTCGTACTTCCACCTCTCTTGCATTCAAAAATGGGGTAACGACAGCATCAGTTTGCGCAGTATCGAGCCCCAAGCGCCGATTAGCGTTTACAAGCCGCAAAAAATAGAATGGTGCTGCCCCAAATGCCGCAACTCCTATAGCAAGGACGAAATACCGAGGAAATACAGATGTTTTTGTAGCAAAACCGATAATCCTCCGGTTCACCCATGGCTAATACCCCACACCTGTGGAGAAGTGTGCGAGAAGAGGCTATCGACTGGTGATAACTGTAAGCACAAGTGCCTGCTCCTGTGTCACCCAGGGCCATGCCCTCCTTGTCCACAAACAGTGAACGGGATATGCTACTGTGAAAAAGAACGTAAGAGAGTCAGATGCAGTGCAGCAAAATGGTCGTGTGGCCAGCAATGTAGGAAAACTTTGCTGTGCCAGACACACAAGTGTGAGCTCTTATGCCACGAGGGAGAGTGTCCACCGTGCACCTACACCAGCATCCAGCCTTGCCAGTGTGGAGCTGAGAAGACCAAAAGGCCCTGTGATGACCCCTTCTGGCACTGCAAAAAGCCTTGTAACAAACCATTTTCATGCGGCTACCACAAATGTGAGAAAATATGCCATTCAGGAGACTGTGAGGAATGCCCTAACTCTGGCATGAGGTCTTGTCCCTGTGGAGCTAATCAGCGCTATGTCCAGTGTCCTGACATCATGGAAACATGTCTTGGAACCTGCAGCAAGAAGCACAATGATTGTGAACACAGTTGCCCTGAGAAATGTCATAAAGGACCCTGCCCTCCTTGCCAAGTTCTAATCCAAAAGAAATGTCAATGCTCGACTCACACCAGATCCCTACCTTGCAGTAAGGAGTTTAAATGCGACACAAAATGCAGAGGAACCAGACCATGTGGCAAACACGGTTGTGCAAGGAAATGTTGCAATGGAAACTGTCCTCCGTGTGAAAAAGCCTGTGATAAGCCATTACAATGTGGCCGTCATAAATGCACTACTGTCTGCCACAATGGACCATGCTATCCATGCCCACTGGAATCTAAAGTCACCTGTAAATGTAAGGAGACCTACGTAACCATCCCATGTGGAAGAGAAAGGTTCACCAAACCACCAAAATGTCACCTCCCCTGCAAGGTGAAGTACAAATGTGGTCATGTGGAGGAAAATAAGCATTCCTGCCATTTTGGAGACTGTCCACCGTGCAAAGCTATCTGCTTCAAAACTTACCCAAACTGTAGGCATGAATGCAAGGCAACATGTCATGAGTTCAAAGCTGTGGTCTTCAAACAGATCGAGAAACCGGCTACACCCTGGGAAGTTCAGCCTCCAAAGACAAAGATTATGACGTTAGAATGCCCTCCATGTAACACACCTGTCACTGTCATATGTTTCGGGGAGCATGAGACAGATAGCCAGCCCTGTCACACGGCAGCCCGCAGGCCTTGCGGCAGAGAATGTGGGAAACCCCTTGCTTGCGGAAACCATAACTGTACTCTTCTCTGTCATCTATACAGCCCTGACCCTGACTATCAACATGTGCCCTGTAACTGCAAGCCATGTAATAGAGAGTGCCTGAAACAGCGTCCAGAAAAATGTTCCCATAAATGTTCTATACGATCTTGCCATCCCGGCAATTGCCCTCCTTGCGAGGTATTAGAACGAATTCCATGCCACTGTGGCATCACTGAGCTCTACCTCCGCTGTAGAGAGTATTGTTCCGCAACAGAAGAAATGCTATCATGCAAACAGCAATGCCCAAAGAACTTAGAATGCGGGCATCGATGTAAAAATACTTGCCACTCTGGTAACTGTGGTAACCAAGTCTGCACCAAGAAAACTAAGATACACTGCCCTTGTGGCAACTTGAAGAGAGATGCCCCCTGTAATGTAGTCAAAGCCGGTGAGGCTAAGGTTGAGTGTGACAAAACCTGTGAAGTCAAAAAAGTAGCTGTTAAAATAGAGAATGAAAGAGAACAGCAGAGATTAAAGCAGTTAGAAGAGGAAAGAAATAAGAAGGAACTGGCTGAGTACGAGTGGAAACTCAGCGGGAAAAAGAAGAAGTATAAAGAAAAGAAGGTTGTGATCAATAAAGATGAAAGGAACTGGATACATCGACACTGGTTGCCGATTCTGGCAGCGCTTATAGCATTACTAGCGATAGCTTGTTTTTATTATTTGTAGTAAAGTTCTTGGGAAAATATTAATTTAAATTTTTTATATTGCTCAAATTGTTATCATTCAAAACTGTGTGGTAATGAGGGCTAGTCAGAGTCACGGCCCACGGGTAGTTAGTAAAGCAAAAAGACATTGTAGATTTAAATATGTGTGTGCAAGATGATATTTAATTTTCTGTTTATTATTTGTGTGACAAAATTACAATTTAATATTAGATAGGTTTTATGTAGGGAGGTAATTGTAGTTATGTTATTGTCCATGCACCAGTGTGATTTTATTATCCGACCAAAGTTCAATGCTTACTAGCCATTGTTATAGAATTAAGTACTAAATGTAAGAAGTAGGTACTACATTAGTAAAGTTTTTATATTAAACACTTGTATTTATTGACGATATGTTTTTTTATCATTACCAATAATTATAAGTTCCCCAAGAAAGTAAAATAATAGAACTAGAGAATTTAGTACATTTAGGCTCTGCTTCCAGACAAAAAAAAACCCTTTTTTTTTTTATTTGTTGTTGCTACTCTCCACTAGATGGCACATTTTTATTTTCTTCAAAGCACAGGAACTTCTACCTAGAATTTCATGAATCTGTTTTTCATGTAGCGTAAAATTAAAATACGTAAAACTTTACGCTCAACTTCTAGAAAAAATCCTATGTAAATAAATAATGTATGATTACTGATTTAGTTTTTCTACTCCCCACTAGATGGCACTGTGTATCTACTAATTTAGACAATTTCCTAGTATCATTAAAATAATGTGCTACTTTTGTTTTTCTACCCCATTATATCCATATACAGGCTAGGCCCAGTTTAGATGTTAGGGATTGTTGTTTTTAGGCTCATAAAAGTGCCTACCGTACCGACCTATTATTGAATACATTTAACTATGCACCTACTTCATGTGCCTGCCTATTTGTAAACTTACGTAGGTATTTACCTGTGTAGGACTTAGTTTACTACTTTATATTTGACTAATACTATTATGACGGCCTCGGTAGAGCGAGTGCTCGGTCAAATGTTTGCAAGATCTGCAAATATTTGTTCGGTCTAGCCGGGTCTAGGTGTTGTGGTACCGTGGTAGGTAGGTACTCGTAGTTTCTGATACCCACAGGGAATCCTAGTGTGAAAAAAGTCGTTTTTAATATGGTACAAGTTGTACCATATTATGGCCAACAATAAAAATAAAAATGTTTTCTCTAAATTGTACCTAATTTCCAAAAAGTACAACATTATACAACAAAAAATTGGATATTAGATAGAACATGCTAAAGGTGCTATTTTCAAAGTTTATCTTAATGCCTCAACTCAACGATTATCGAAGCACCAACTTTTTTCAACGGACAGACATCGTCTCAGTTCTTTCATCGACGGTCATAGGCCACCATACTTCAACCTGGTCACTGACCTAATACAGGATGACAAAGAAAGAATCAGTGACACGACAAGAAGAAGAAGAAGTTTGAGGCGAACCACTAGTTATAAAGCTTTTACAATTGTAATGAAAGTCGGTTTTCAATCTCCCCGTCTAATGCCGTTAGACAAGATGACATCAGAATTCCTTCGATTTAACACCCGCCTCCGATTAAGAAATAATGTGAAAAATAAAACGGCAAGTTGTTTTCCTTGCAAACAGCCTCCTACGGATTCGCGGCGAAGCCTTATAGCTTGTATTCAGTCGACCTCGGTTGTTGCAATCGAGCGGTAGTTCTACGCCATCTTGCTTTTTACTTTTTCAAATCGAATTCGCGCTGAAAGTGCTTTGTGTTTTTTTTTAATTAATTGCCAGTGCAGTGATTTTATTCCATTCTGTTTTTAATTCACGTGAATTTTTTAATGCATTTACTTACATATGTACCTACATATTATGTAGTGTTTTCTGAATTTAATAAGGTTTTAGATCTCGGTCTGTGATTAGTGTTCGTGTTGTTTATCTATTCCGGTTTGCAGTCGCCGCGCCGTTGCGCCGAAAGGACATTTTTTGGTAAGTTCGTGCTTTTTGTTTCGAAGTGTTGCCATTTTTGTATGAATCAATTTCGCATATTTTTGGAGTTCTCCACCATATTAGTATACTTAGGAGATTATTTTATAGGTAGAGAAACATACTTAAGGTAAAATAGACGATGCTTTTTTTTATAATAAAATGTTACCTAATTCTCGCTAAAGATCATTCCACATACTAAATTAGTTCATGCCCCGTACCATTAACTTTGCGAATTTGTTTAGACGGTGACGTAGTGCTAGTGGTCAACAGCTCGAAATTGAAAGGGTAATAAGATGTCATGGTAGGCCCCCAAGGCTCCTTTTTGGACCCTAGGTAGATATACATTTATAAAGATGCTCACCATTTTTGGTTTAGTTAAACCAAAAATGGTGAGTGCCTACAGCTTCAGTCGCGAAAGATTTCTAGTTAGAAATCTTTCGCGACTGAAGCTGTAGGCAGGAGCTAGTATTTGATTTACTTACCTTATCACCCAAAGTCACATAGTCCAGACCGTACACTAGGATTCCATGTGGTATCAGAAACTATGAGTGGAAAAATTTGATCAACAACTTCTGATGGTGACTGTACCTACCACAAGCAGACCAGGAACAAATACTTGCGGATCACGCAAACATCCATTGTGGGAATCGAACCCGCACCTTTGCGACACCTGTACCGAGGTAGATATCTTTTGCACTGAATTATTCAAAGCAGCTCCTTTTAAGATAAGACACGTGACATAATCTACGGTTCAATTACCAGTTGGGTTAGACAAAATGTCATTGTGACCAAGAAAGAGCCACTTACACGTACTTGACATCCTTCTTCTTCTTCTTCTTGTCGTGTCACTGATTCTTTCTTGGTCATTCTGTATTAGGTAAAGGTTGTGACATCCAACTAATATTTAGTTCATTTCTAGTATAATATTATTTTAGTTTAATTTACAACTGTTATTATTATTATTTTTCTGTTACTAAATAAAAGCAAATAATTTATCATAAAAAAATACTAATATTTTAAATGCGAAAGTTTGTGAGGATGTTTATTATTCAATCACGCCGTAACGGCTCAACCGATTTCGATGAAACTTGGAACAGATAGAGTTCCATACCAAGAATAGCATATAAACTACTCTTTATCTAGATACGATGCGAGCGAAGCCACGGGCGCAAGCTAGTTAGTAATAATGTGATTCACACTATGGGAGCATCTTCTTTATAGCTCTCTATAAAAAAGCGTGGTAGCGATCTCATTTTTAATTACTTAGGTACCTTACCTACCTACCTACTGCCACCAAGTTTTTGTTTGATGGGGTGTGGTCACAGTCCAAGCAATTTCAGACAAAAGTTAACCATTCAGGACCCTTGTGGGCCATGTGTACAATAATAATAGTGTGATTCCTGAACTGTTTGCTTTCATTTAATTTGATTGCTAAATAGCTTGTGCCCGCGGTTTCACTGGCAAGGTACCTCGATTAGGTAGCCTATGCCCTTTCTATTAGCCTAAAGTGACAAAAACCAACACAGTGAAAAATAAATAAGCCAAATCCGTCGATATTTATATTCTTTAAACTCAAATTTGGGCTTAAATAATTCTCATTCTAAAAAATTACTCATTTAAATAGACGTAGCCCTAAGTCACGCGTTATGTAAGCAATATTAATATTATTGTACTTTACGCCTTTTATATACTTTATTGTTTCTAAATTGTAAAATTTGTTCTTTGTTCCAAATAAATTTATTTTGATTTTTTTTATTTTGATATGCGGATGTCAGAGATTTCTAAATAGCCACGTTTAAGATGTAAAAAAATTGTCTATTACCAACCGACCAACCACGCTGTCCACCTACTTGGACGGTTAGATAGAAGTTCGAGTTAGGACAAAAGAAGGCGTGTATATCCTTTCTCTATACTGTGACTAACACGCGAGTGAAACAGGCGGGTACAGCTAGTCTTACCAAAAATTATGTAAAAGGTTTTGTCCACGTTCTCTGATAACCCTTGAACTTTTGTACGGCACCAACGGCAAGTGCATGACTAAACAAATAAATGCGCTTTCTCACTACCCATTTAATTACGTAATGCAAATTGTGTGAACATAATAACGATATGACCTGCAGATATCCGGAAAGGATGTCATTAAATACATTCATTCGGCTGTTGATGATATAATCATGATGAAATATAAGTAGGTAGGTATTTGTGCTATTGACCACATTCAATATTTATAAGTAGCCTATATGATTTCAAGTTTCATCGAAATCTGCTGAGCTGTTACGGCGTGATTTAAAGATCCAAACATCCTCACAAACTTTCACATTTATAATATTAGTAGGAAATAGGACTAGAGAGCCCGCGTGATTTAACTTTCATACAAACTTCACGCCCCACTGCGCCCCCTTGCTTGCTTGTCGTGTCACTGGTTCTTTCTTGGTCATCTTGTATTAGGTCAGTGAAAAGGTTGAGGCATGGTGGCCCTGAAAAGGACATATAACCGTCGGTGAAAGAATCAAGTGTTGTGGTAGTGCTCGTCCGCCCGCTCCCCGGGACGAAAGGGGCCTCTAAGACCTAAGAGGGTTAGTGGTTAAGTTTCGGGAATTCCTTACTTAATACATATTTTGATTAGGTAATTATGGATGTATGATACTTTTAGTAGAAAATGAATTCTGTACAAATTAACATAATAATTATTAACAATAAATTACTATTATGACTGAAATCTCGTAGTTTCGGCTACAAAATCGCTCCCCGTTCCGACTCTGACCTCGCCCGCTCAACAAAAACCGCTTTGCGCAGGCGTAACGTGGGCTGGTAGCTGGCCGAGCGTGTCCGGTGACGTCACGCACCGAATCGTACAAAAAAAATAACGCAGCCTTCGAACAAAACAAACCAATAAGTGGGCGAACTACAGGAGATCCAGATTAAGATTCGAGGATAGTGTGTGCCAAGTCCCGAATGTAATCAAAGTCTTCGTTGCCCTAACCCCTGTTATTACGAAGCTGGGTTTAGACAAGGACTAACTACACCCTGGTTTTGAGACGTGTAATTTCATACATTTGACATTATGACAAATGTATGAAATTACATTTATTTTAGTTTATATTTCAAGAGTTTAGTTTAGTTAGAGTCAAGAGTTTTTTTTTGTTTTTCTTTCATTGAGTACTATTTAAGTTTATGTTTATTTTAAGAGTTTTTTTTTGAGAATGCTATAGTGCACATTTATTTTTATGTATCAGACTCTGTTTTTATGAAGATATTTTATGTAATTGGTAATTTACATAATGTTTATGCACTTTCAACAAATAAATAAATAAATGACAAAACAACTGTATGAAATGACCCGTCACAAAACCAGGGTTTAGTTAGTCCTCGTCTAAACCCAGTTTCGTAATAACAGGGAATGAGTCAAAAAAGGCGTCATTCAGGCATCAGGCACACTCACCAAACTTTTAAAAGCATAGTTTGAATTACTAGTTTAAACGTGGTACCTGGATAAAATGTACTATATATAAAATTTCTTCTAAACGGTTCAGCCAAATTGATGTTATTGCAAAACAAACAAACATCTTAACTTACAAACAACTTTAAATTACTACAAGTCTATTACTAAACGTCATAGTCCGTCAGACGATGCGCAGACGCTTGTACAAAATTTGATTTTGTAACAATCACTTAATAATTAAAGAACGAGAAGAAGAAGTTCTTTAATTTATTAAAGATCTTTTTTTTTTTCAAAGAATTTTCCTCTACTACGATTCAGTCTACACAAAAGATTTGAACGACACCCGCTGAATTTCATTTTTGTGCGATTATGTCTATACAAAAGACTTCAACCAAACTCTCTGAATTTTCCTTTGTCTATACAAAAGACTTCAACGAGACGCTTTAAATTTGCCTCTTGTGCGATTATGTCTATACAAAAGATTTCAACGAAGCTCTCTGAATTTCCCTCTTGTGCGATTCTGTCTATACAAAAGATTTCAACGAAGCTCTCTGAATTTCCCTCTTGTGCGATTCTGTCTATACAAAAGATTTCAACGAAGCTCTCTGAATTTCCCTCTTGTGCGATTATGTCTATACAAAAGACTTAAACGAGATGCTTCAAATTTTCCTCTTGTGCGATTCTGTTTGTACAAAAGATAACGGACAACATTGTGAAGGTTTCGGGAAGTCGGTGGATGGAGAAGACTCAAGACGACCTCGGTGGCGCAGCGGGCGAGTATTCGTCTGAGGCGCAAGAGGTGTGGGTTCGATTCCCGCTGCTGGATCGGCAAATACTTGTTTCGGGTCTGGGTGTTGTGGTACCATGGTACTCGCAGTTTCTGAAACCCACGAAGGAGGGAGTACTACTGCGCGGTCAGGATTATGTACCTATGTGACTGTTGGGTGTTATTATTATTTATTTATTTTAGGCCAGTCGTCGTAGCACCTTTTGGAAGAGGCTTCCTCAGTCTGATAATGATAATGTTGTCATCAGTATTGCTCCTACCATACACCTACTCAAAGTCAAAGTTAAAGGTTTTTATTTCAATAAAATCACTAGGATCACTTTGAAACGTCTTAAAAACTAGGTGAAGCTATGCCTGTTCCTCGCGACCAAGCCTAGAAGAATCAGGCAACAAACACGGCTTGGGGCCTATCATTTTTTTCGATGATCCTTGTTTTTTTTATTACATATATTTTTTTAAATTGTTTTTGTACAAAATTGAATTTAGAGCCAGTGTGGTGCCGATCGAACTAGGTGAGGCTCAAAAGAAAAATAATAATGATCCATAATAAATAAGAGCTTATACAAATGTGAGAAAAAAAATGACAACAAAGATCTACTTATTTATTTATTTTTATTTATTCAGGACAACAAACAATTACACTTAAAAATCACATAACAAATGTTATAGAATTGGTGGTTCTTAAAGTATAATCAGCCCCGTTGTCCACAAATTAGGGTATACTTAAAAAGGGCGTTGTGTAAGAGTGTGACATATTAGTAGGTAGGTATATAAAAGACTACAATGTTTGACGATAGGCTTACAAAAATATAGTGAGTGATGTGAACACATCATACACATTATTTTAAGTTTTTACTTATCCAACAATCGCTATTTAAAACCTTAAATTACGACCCACAGAAGCGGTTGTTCAAAAATGTGTTGCGCTGTAGGTACCAAGGCTATCTACTTTCTACGTTCCGTCTCGCGGACCTGTTAGCGTGGACTTGCGAATTGTATTGTTTTTCGATGATAAGGAAGTATGTAACTTACTACTGCGATTATGTAAGTATACTAACTATTGATATTGGTAATTTACGACGCGTCTAATGCAGATAATTGTTGACAATGTCCTTGTCTTCGAATAAGGCCGCCTTGATTGAGCGTAGGGTATAGAACATCTGCGTTTTTGCGTATTGTTTTTTTTTTCATGCCCATAATCAAAGTCAAAGACAAAAGGCGTTTATTTCAATAAAATCACTAGAATCACTTTGAAACGTCTTAAAAACTAGGGGAAGCTACGCCTGTTACTCGCGACCAATGGACCCAACTAATGGACCCATGAATATTTATTTTAATTACCTCTTGGACGCTATTTTGGTTTTTTATTTATTTCAATGAAATTACAAGGATCATTTTAAAACTTCTTAGAAACTATTATAGATTCGACCAAGTTGTTTACGAGAACTTCGCTTCAGTAAATTGTTATTTAGTTACCTATAGTTTTATTAAATAAATCTTTTTGGGTGATTTTTAATGAGAATGAATGAATGAATGAATGAATGATTTATTTTGACACAAAAAACACAGAAAAGAACAATGAATCAAGAAAAATTAGGTAGGTACAAGGTAGGTACCTACCTACCTAAGTATAAACAGTAAAAAAATAGAGTTTAAAAATAGAGTTTAAATTAGTTTATAAGTATGGTAGGTAGCTATGAAATAACTTTGATCTCCACACTAGGATTCCCAGTGCTGTGGAAGCTAATATTATCCATAAATCAGTTTGTATTATAGGTAATTCTTATCTCCTACGACATCAAAAAACAAGCTTAAAGAATGTCGCCTTTGTCACAAGGACGCAAACCCAATAATACAGACCAACCTTTCAATATTTAATAGTAAATCTCTCGAATACTTTTCATTACACAATGCAGGTAAGTATGTAGAACAACACAACCACAGGTATTGCCGTTGTGGCCTCGGCTGAAGAATAGGCCTCTCCATATCTACCCGTGGATGTCGTAAGAGGCGACTAAGGGAAAAAAGTTAGCGGATAGGCAGCAGCGTCCTCTATTATAACAACTTTTTTTTTTTGTTTTTTTTTTTCACATTTTTATAAGCTCTTATTTATTAGGGATTATAATTAGATAACTTTTCTTTTGAGCCTCACCTAGTTCGATCGGCACCACACTGAAGCTTTAAATTTCATTTTGTGAAAAAGGATCATCGAAGAAAATGATAGGCACCAAGCCGTGTTTGTTGCCTGATTCTTCTAGGCTTGGTCGCGAGGAACAGGCATAGCTTCACCTAGTTTCTAAGACGTTTCAAAGTGATCCTAGTGATTTTATTGAAATAAATGCCTTTTGACTTTGACTTGACTTTGACAACGATAGCTCTAACTGCGCTAGGCAACCCGCGTGCCCAGTGCGGTTTTTTTTATACAACTGAAGTGGCAATCAAGCATATGGCCCACATGTTGGTAAGCGGTTACCGTAGCCTATGAGCGCTTGCAATACCAGAGACAACACGCACGCGTTGCCGACCCCGAACCCCCTCCTAAAGAGCTCTGGCAAACTCACCGCAGGAGCACAGCACTATTTGAAACAAATAATGTTATTTGGCTGCGATCTTCTGTAAGGCGGAGGTACCACCCCAGGCGGGCTGCTCCAATATAGATCGAGAAAATCTCACTGTGCCCTACCTCCTCCAAAAAGTATGGGCAAGTTTCCCCCACATGATAGGAAGTATTTCTGGAAATCTGTGGGGGAGGCCGATGTTCAGCAAAGGAATGATGATGATGATGATGATGTAGAACAAACAGTGCTTTAAATGAGCACTTGCGTCACACGGCCTTCGCGATCTGATGCAGGTGGTCGGGTGACAAGTTGCTTCTATGATCATTACTAAATGGTAATGCGGTTATTGTGACAAGCGGCAAGATTTGAATAAAATTGATATGCGTGCATCATTTATCATCATGCAAACATTTTAGTATGGAGCATACCAAACTAGTCCGCGCCATTTTGAAAAAAAAACTTAGCCTTTGATAAAAAATAGTGCCATACGATTGAAGATACTAACAAAATACCTAAGTCTTTTTAAAACTTCGCGTGATATACTGCTTAGGTTAGGCCATATAGCTCGCAGAACCGATAACCGTTGGGGAGTAAAGGTTCTCGATTGGTGACCACGAACCGGGCGACGCAGTGTTGGAAGGCCCCGTACCCGATGGACCGATGACATTGTAAAGGTTGCGGGAAGTCGGTGGATGGAAAGGGCTCAAGACCGTGCGTCGTGGAATTCTTTGGGGGAGACCTATGTCCAGCATGAAGACTTGATTTGGTTTAAAGATTTGTTACTATTTATATATTTTTTTATATGAGGATATAAGTTTATGGATATTATATAGGGGACCACCTCGAGTGATGGTGAAAAAACCTAATTAAATTGTGTCAATACTCACGTACGTTACGAGACGTAACAAGACTCCTTTGTCACTTGACCTTGCTCGTTGGCCATATTGTTCTAGCAGTAAATGGCATGCTGAACAAGGCTGAACGATACCGCTGTAGGTATAGCATAGGCTAGAGAATAGGTAGCCATAGAAAAGATAAATAAATAAATATTCCGGACATATCACACACGGTCAACTGATCCCAAACTAGAGCCTACTATACTATACTATATCCCAAACTAGCTAATGACTAACTAGCTATGAGGCTCTAGTAGCTCAGTTGGTAGTAACTCTACCTTCTGCGCTAGAGGTCACGGGTTCGATTTCCGCACTGGACAAACATTTGTGGGATGAACACAGATTTTTGTTCTGTGTCTGGGTGTTATATATTTGTCTACTATATTTGTCTACTATAGTACAGGCTATGCCTGATTTGGGATCAGTTGACCGTGTGTGATATGTCCGGAATATTTATTTTAGAATGCCAGTTAATGTAAGTTGATGTTGTAAAATGTAGCCATCCATGCTTTACCAGCTTTTCAAACATGTACCTATGAGTGTCGTGACTACACATTGTCATCTCACCTTGTATCGCCGTGCCACGACGAGTGTACTCTTTTGTTAGAAATGCATTTCTAGGTCACTTATGAAGAGGAGACAGAATAGGACGTACCATTTTAATAGATCTTTATTTTCGTCTTGTTCCCACGGTCTCGGTAGAGCAGTGTATACATCTTACTAGCTTGCGCCCGCGGTTTCCCTCAGTAGTAGTATAAAAAGTCGTCGGTTGAGCCGTTACGGCGTGATTGAACAACATACATACAAAATTCTTCACAAACATTCGCATTTATAACATTGGTAAGATATTTATTAAATACACCAAGGCATACGTTATATACTAACACAAATTTCAAGGTTAGTTATAGGCACATAAAGCTGCATCGCTCTTAATAAATTAATACACAAATACAATCAAATCATGAATCTAAATTACAAACGAAAATATTAACAAATAAAAATTTATATAATAATGCTTATGTTCTGGAAAACATTCTAGAATTCCCTGTGAATCAGAAACTAAGAGTACCATGTTACTACAACAAGACCAGGAATAAAATGCATTTTTTTTATGAAAAAATACCTTTAGAACTTCACCAGAACTGGCCACAGATGATACGAACTTGCAATAGGTTACCATCCGAGTTGTTCCTATCATCTGTTTCGTAGAACAGGCCAATTAAACAAAATACGAAACTTTAATAGCTTTAACCTTTGAGTTTCTTTACCAACTGGTCACCATCCATTTGTTCCGAAACCAGATTTTACCTGTAACATGCTATTTTTTAAAGTTGGCTTCAGGTGACTGAACTGCCTCAATGTTTATCATCACCGTTTAATGGCCGCGAGGGTCGTAAATTATGTTTTAAGAGCAACTTTGTTTTTTAGGCAACACGAGTAAATTACCCAAGTCTTTTTTAATAAATCCAGTAAATCTTTTTGTGAATTAAATTATTTTTAACGCTTGCGTGGTACCCAGATAAAAGCAGCCTATATGTTATTCCATTTCATCATTTCAGCCGTACGACGTTCACTGCTGAACATGGCCTCCCCAACAGACAGAGCAAACTCCTTATCATGTGGGGGGATTTGCCCATACTCACCACGCTGGGCATGCGGGTTGGCGAGCGCAGTTAGAGCTATCGTTGTTAAAATGAGGGACGCTGCTGCCTATCCCCTAGCTTTTTCCCCTTAGTCGCCTCTTACGACATCCGCGGATAGTTAGATATGGAGGGGCCTATTCTTTAGCCGGGGCCACCACGGCCATTTACTACACACATATCAAATAACATTCCGATCCGTTCAGTAAAAGAGGCGTAAAAGAGGAAAAACATCATCAACGTCATCTATGTCGTAACATCCTCAAGTTCTCAAGACCTCGCGTCCACGCGTCCTTTTCGTTATGTTCAAATATTGACTGGCTTCATAGCTCAGTTGGTAGTAACTCTGCCTTCTGCGCTAGAGGTCGCGGGTTCGATCCCCGCACTGGACAAACATTTGTGTGATGAACACAGATGTTTGTTCTGTGTCTGGGTGTTAAATATATATCTATTACCTATGTATATCAGTCTCTGGTACTCATAGTACAGGCTATGCCTAGTTTGGGATCAGTTGACGGTGTGAAAAAAAAAAAAAAAAAATTGTGTATTTTATTCAATACTCACTACTGCAAAATTTCGGCATGCACCAATTGTGCGGACATGCCTCTGACTACTCCCCTTTGACATCTTCATCGATATGATCGCCTAGAGATCTTAGAGGATGTCCACCATCTTGAGGATAATGAGCCTATTTAATTATTTATTTAGTTTTAAATAAGTAAATAAATATTCCGGACATATTCACACGGTCAACTGATCCCAAACTAGGCATAGCCTGTACTAATGGGTACCAGAGACTGATATATATATATATACTGATATAGATATATATATATATATATATATATATATATATATATATATATATATATATATATATATCTATATATATATATATAATAGATACATATTTAACACCCAGACACAGAACAAACATCTGTGTTTATCACGCAAAATGTTTGTCCAGTGCGGGGATCGAACCCGCGACCTCTAGCGCAGAAGGCAGAGTTACTACTAACTGAGCTATGAGGCCAGTCTCATATACATATATGTCTTTTATAACGCCAGTTTTATTAAATTTTATTTGATGAATCAATTTTATTGACTCGTGTAGGACTACAAACTTGTAATAAACAAGTCTCTACAATATTTTACTTCATATTTAAGTAAAGCAAATAACATGATCTAGCAAATATTACAAATGGCTGCGCGGGCGCGGGTGATGTCAGACGCACCTGATTGGTCCACGGCGTCACCTAAGCATAGGTATATGAGCTCATAGAAATGCAACTCGTAATTCTTCTCGCTGATGCATATGTCAAAAGCACCGCTGTCACTCACACGCTTTACTTGTTACGGGTTAATCAGTAATATGCGAGGTAGGGCACAGCGATATTTTCTCGCTCTAAATTGGAGCAGCCCGCCTGGAGAGGTTCCTCCGCCTTAGAGAAGATCGCAGCCAAATAACACTATATTTGTTTTAGATAGCTTCTGTTTTTGCAAGCGATCACAGGCTACGGTAACCTCTTACCAACAGGTGGGCCGTAAGCTTGATTGCTGTATAAAAAAAATAGGTATATCTTTCGTGGAGTCTATTATAAACAAATTATTCTTCGTGACTGTCAAAAGATCCACTTGATAATAGTAGGGTCCTGTCTCCACAAGGCGCGGTAGTCTTCGTGTAGCTACAGAGTAAATAATAGTGTAACGGAATTGCTTTCTTATTAGTTCCGCTTTTTGTCGGGGTCGGTCGGGTGCCTCCCACTAAGCCAACACGTCCTTAGTCAGGTAAATATCATCTTCCTGCCCTTATCCCACATCATGTGGGGTCGGCACAACATGTATTATTCTTCAATTTCCCTCTATCAGTCGTCATCTCAGCACTCACTCCTTTCTTCACCATTTCCAGCCAGGCAGATACTGATTTATATTTCCAGTTGAGTTTCAGGTGATAAGGCTACCAGGTTGAAGTACCGTATGGTGTTTACATGCGTGGGAGATTCGCTTCTACGTATTTCCTTTAGAAGGTTATTACCTTGGCTCGTGCCTACGCCGAGTTATTTGCTTGGTTTTTTGAAGTTTGTCAATAACTTAGGTTTTTGCTAGTCTGTGTAGGACGGAAATGAATTGTGACCAAAATCGGAAAATATAATGGATCTTTTAGGTACTAATTGATTTTTACATAACTGGCATCATCACCAGATAAATTAATTTATAAACAAAACGATTTGAAATAACTATTTCACATATTTTTACATGCCTAAAGTAGGTTTTGGTTCTTGAATTGATCGAGCGAACGAAGCGAGAGATGATCTTTCAAACAAATTAGACATATCGGCGTTGTATGTTTGTATGTATATTTGTTAGAGCAAAACTTTCGAACCGTCAAGATGATCTGCATGGAATTTAGTAAATCAACAGCTGGTATATACAAAATTACTCTATGATAGATATCATCATCATCATCAGCCGTACGACGTCCACTGCTGAACATGGCCTCCCCCACAGACAGAGAGTAAATTCCTTATCATGTGGGGGGATTTGCCCATACTCACCACGCTGGGCATGCGGGTTGGTGAGCGCTGTTAGAGCTATCGTTGTTAAAATGAGGGACGCTGCTGCCTATCCCCTAGCTTTTTTCCCTTAGTCGCCTCATACGACATCCACGGATAGGTAGATATGGAGGGGCCTATTCTTCAGCCGGGGCCACCACGGCCAGATACCATAGATATGGTGATTTGAAGTAAGCATAGCGCAGCTGTCTGCCCACTACAGTACATACTTACCTACACCTAGTATCGACTTATAAACACAAAGGTTTGTGAGGATGGTGGGATGTTTGTTGTTCAATCACGCCGTAACGCCCAACCGATTACATTGAAACTTGGTATAGTATAGATAAAGTTCTCTATCTATATGGTTGGTGGAGATCCTACAGGACGGGTAGAGTAAGCCCCTTTGTCCATGACGCTACGCAAAAGTGATGGAACTCATTAGAAATTAGAGTTGCGGACTGATTGGAAACTCTGACTCGTCCTCGACGCTACTGGAATTTCTTGAAACTCAGTCACTCAGTACACGATTTTATGTAAACAAAGTTTTGAAAACGAAAATAATTAACATGACTAGTGATAATTCGAGCGATGACATGGAATTATTACTTCTCCAGTCACATAGACGTCAGAATCACTTATAATTACTGTTTATTCGTTCATTTTTCAACAGTTTCTCGAAACCAGCCGCCTGGCAACCAGCATGTCGAGTCGCCAGGTGACTAGTTACAAACGCGTTCCTTTTGAGTAGCGTCGTGGACGGACGCGCATTGAAATACTAGTGCTATCGCAGTCAGGCTACTCATAAGTGACTACAGTTTCAGTCGCGTTCCTTTTGAGTCTCTCCGTGGACGAAGGGGCTAAGGTGCATAGTTGTTATTTACAGGAGTATAATTACAATAGGTACATGAGTAATTACAGAAAATAATAGATTTTAGCAAACACGATAAAGCACACGACCAGAGTAAAAGTAAAAGTAGTCTGACAGACCGTCGTCCGACCGAATCAACAATTCATTCCATTGTTCGTCGCTATGCCAACTGAGAGGTATTTGAATTAGGCGGCGACGGAGTGATAGTGGCGGCGTAGCTCGCCACACCTAGAATAGCATTGTTGATAGAATAACCCCCTTTCGGGATGGTATACATGTTATGAATCACATTGTATAGGCTACTTTTTATGTAGGTACCACGCGAGCCTAGCCGCGGGCATGAGCTAGTGAGACAATGTTGTTTTTATAGCAATTTGTAAGTAGGTAGTAAATAGCGTTAATAAATAGTGAAATTGCGTTTATGTAGCGGCGTGGGCGTAGCGAGGTGACACGCTGACGTCACCACCTGCGCGTGCGCAGCCTTACAAGGCGTCTCGATGGCGTGAGTGTTCGAAAGGGGATACAATGTACGTTATTTTAGGAGGAGGTAGGGCACAGCGAGATGTTCTCGCTATAAATTGAGCAGCCCGCCTGGGAGGTTCCTCCGCCTTACAGAAGATCACAGCCAAATAACATTATTTGTTTCAAATAGCTTTGTGTTCCTACGGTGGGTAATGTTGCCAGAGCTCTTTAGGGGGGGAGGGGTTCGGCAGGCATTCGCATTAGCAATTCTCCAGGTGCTGCTGATGTCAATAGGCGACGGTAACCACTTACCATTAGGAGGGCTGTAAGCCAGTTTGCCTCCGTATAACATAATATAAACATGACTGCACCAAATTTCAGACTTTTCGGCCCATTCGTTTTGAAGATTTCGTGAGTGAGTCTGTTAGTGAGTGAGTGAGTGGATTTCACCTTTATTAATATAGAAAATAGTAGGATAGGATTAAGATGTATAGTATCTATCTGGTACTGAATAAATAAATAAATATTCCGGACATATCACACACGGTCAGCTGATCCCAAACTAGACATAGCCTGTACTATGGGTACCAGAGACTGATATATAATACTTAATAGATAAATATTTAACACCCAGACACAGAACAAACTTCTCTTCCCTCCATCCAAAGGTTGTCTGGAAGAAATCGCTTTTTAGCGATGAGACCGCCCATTGTACACTTTTGGTCTTTATTTTTCGTTTCTGTTTTATTTTGTATTTTTTAATTTATATTGGTGTACAATAAAGCATTTTCATTCATTCATTCAAACATACCATAGTGTTTTTCATCATGTTTTTCTAGTGCGAGAATCGAACCCACTACCCAGAAGGCAGAGCTACTACCAACTGAGCTATGAGGCCTGTCAAATAAGGCACTTCATTAACAACATGCATCATAATCTGGAGACTAAATGAGTTGGGCCACTTTGCATATTGTAATTAGAACCTCTTTGTTATGTGTATGAGCGTGTCCGACTCGTGCTTGTCAATTAATTCACCTCACGCTGGCGTTGCATACGTAAGTGTAATACGTAGATCTGCCAGCGTCTGTTTTCCCGGATGTGTACAATCTAGGAATCTTCAAATCTAAAGTGAATAAGTTCCTTCTGGTAAAGCGTGCTCCATCTTAGGCCACATCTCACTTGCAAAAGTGAGCTGGTGGTCAAACGCCTAACCATAACCAATAAAAAAATAAAAAATAAATTAGTTAGCCCGCGACTTCGTTCGGAGAAAAAAGTGAATTATTTCAAACGAACAAACTTTTCGAAATATGGGCGGTAATCGGAATTTTTTGTCCTGACTGTCCATTTCAAATTAATAAATAGATAAATAACACTCATATACACCCGAAAACATTTGTCCCGCAGCGAGAATCTAGGCCGCACCCCTTGCATCTCAGACGGGCACTCACCCACTGCGCTACCAAGGTCAATATCTTCATTCTTGGGTATAAAAGTTGGTGAGGGCTAATTTATTTTTGGAACTGTACCGGATTCTGTGAACATAATAATTATTCTTAATCTGTATAAATAATATTTTAAGTACCTCCTTGACGTCACAATTACTGAGAAAAATAATAAATACCGCAATATGGAGCCTTCTAGCAAAGTCCGCGATGTCCTTACAAGGTCACATAACAAGTGACGTTCGTTTGTCTTCTTTGCAAATACAATTAATTTGTATATTGTTTGCCTTGGTTATACATAAAAAAATTGTGCTCAAAGACCCATTTCAGCCGTAGGATCACGTGGGGGGATTTTGTCCATTCTCGAGTTAGAAGCGAGCGCAGTGAGCTATCATTCTTAAAATAGGGGACGCTGCTGCCCATCCCCCCAGCTTATTTCCCTTTGCCTGTTACTACATCCACTGGTGTAATCTAGGGGCTATTCATCACCATCATCATTTCAGCCGTACGACGTCCACTGCTGAATATGGCCTCCCCCACAGACAGAACGAATTCCTTATCATGGGGGATTTGCCCATACCCACCACGCTGGGCATGCGGGTTGGCGAGCGCAGTTAGAGCTATCGTTGTTCAAATGAGGGACGCTGCTGCCCATCCCCTAGCTTTTTTCCCTTAGTCGCCTCTTACGACATCCACGGATAGGTAGATAATATGGAGGGGCCTATTCTGCTAAGGGGCTATTCATCATCATCATTTCAGCCGTGCGACGTCTACTGCTGAACATAGCCTCCCCCACAGACAGAGCGAATTCCTTATCATGTGGGGGGATTTGCCCATACCCACCACGCTGGGCATGCGGGTTGGCGAGCGCAGTTAGAGCTATCGTTGTTAAAATGAGGGACGCTGCTGCCCATCCCCTAGCTTTTTTCCCTTAGTCGCCTCTTACGACATCCGCGGATAGATAAATATGGAGGGACCTATTCTTCTAAGGGGCTATTATTCAGCCTTAAATAAACAATCTGTTTCATAAACTTTTAACGATGTAGTTTACTGGCGCTGACAATACCCTGCAAGAACCCACACGCAGTGACCTTGTCGTGCGGTATCAATGTGATATTAATTGTTTATACGTGAGGTGCATGTCAATCGATCTAGATCAAGTGTCAAGGTCATGTCAACTTGACGTCAGGCAAGATCCATAAATAGAACTTTGATTTAAGACACTTGTAATTACAGAAGATCGCAGCCAAATAACATTATTTGTTTCAAACAGTGTTGTGTTCCTGCGGTGATTAAGGTTGCCAGAGCTGTTTATGGGGAGGGAGGTTCGGTCGGCAACGCGAGCGTGATACCTCTGGTATTAGCGTTCATAGGCTACGGTAACCACTTACCATAAGCTTGTTGACACCATAGTTGCATAAAAAAGATTTTACACACAAGTTTCATGATCGTCATCATCATTTCAGCCATAAGTCGTCCACGGCTAAACATGGCCTCCCCCACAGATTTCCAGAGCGAACGCCTATCATGCCTATCATTTACATGGGGGACAATTACAATATCCACTGGTAGTAATGGCCTATTCTTTAGCCGGGGCCACCATGGCGAGCTAAGGTATGACATAAGCGACTTAAAATCAGACCCTTTACCGCGATTCAATCGCAAAATGGCTGGCACGTTATAGTACTAAGTTGGTCAGTATCCGAGGAACCTTGAGTGACATTCACTGAACTAGTAATTTGGTTTGAATTGCACTCACACTGGTGTTTCCAGATCGCAATTTCAAGCTTTTTAGGACAATTTAATTTATGTAATACGGTCAACAACAAGATAATGTGACTTAATAATTACTTTTATTTCTAAGCCCAGAACAGCTGCGTATTTCGTACGAAACTTTTTGAAATCAGTTGCTTTTATCTATTTTTATCAGTTTTAAAATGAATTATCAAACACTAGCTTACGTCCGTGGCTTCGCCTATATGCTGTTCCAGACTATAATCTATCTCTGTACCAAATTTCATCCAAATCCGTTCGGTCGTTTAGCCGTGATTGAACCACAAACATCTAAACATCCTCACAAACTTTCACATTTATAATACTAAAGTAGGATCTACATTTTAATAAATGTATGAGGACCAAACGCGGTGACCTCACGATGACCATCATTTCAATGAAAATCACGTCATCATCATCATCATTCCAGCCGTAGGAAGTCCACTGCTGAACATGGCCTCCCCCACAGACAGAGCGAATTCCTTATCATGTGGGAGGATTTGCCCATACTCACCACGCTGGGCATGCGGGTTGGCGAGCTGTAACTGCAGCTATCGTTGTTAAAATGAGGGACTCTGCTGCCCATCCCCTAGCTTTTTTCCCTTAGTCGCCTCTTACGACATCCGCGGATAGGTAGATATGGAGGGACCTATTCCTCAGCCTGGCCACCACGGCAGGCACGAAAATCACGTCACTCAGGCTTAATTGAATCCTTAAAAAAGTCGATCTTTAACAACAATACTAGATATTATGAATATTTAAATTAAAAAACATCTACGAGCTACAGATATTTAAATTAAACTCTACTGCAACCAGGAAATGTTCTAAAGGACATGCCGACCGGTTGTAGGTAAGCGCGCGTTACATAAATGTTGTTTTATTGGTTATATAGGTCATATAATCTATGTAGGTACTCTTTATATGGGTATAAAATTTTTTGTTACTACTTGTGTTGAGCGAGAGAAGTATCGAAATCTCTCAAAGAACTTAGACGAATGGGCGTTGTATATTTGTTAGAGTTTAACTTACGAACCGTCAATTTGACAGGCCTCATAGCTCAGTTGGTAGTAACTTTGCCTTCTGCGCTCGAGGTCGCGGGTTCGATTCCCGCACTGGATAAACATTTGTGACTAACACAGATGTTTGTTCTGTGTCTGGGTGTTAAATATATATCTATTATGTTTATCAGTCTCTGGTACCCATAGTACAGGCTATGCCTGGTTTGGGATCAGTTGACAATGTGTGATATGTCCGGAATATTTATTTATTTAATTTGATTTGCATGAAATTTGGCAGGTCAATTGTTTATACTATTAAATTTTTTTTTAATTCTAGACCATATGGTTGTTGATATACAACGAAAATAGTAACTAAAATATCATATTTTAATAAATAATAATAAATTTAGCGCGAACTCCCGTTTGGTAACGTTTCAATGACTTCGTATTTGTATGATTTGGTATTAGTTAGAACAAGCTAAAGATGCGATTTTTAATGTTTATCTTAGATAGATAGATATATTTATTGTTGAATCGGGGACGCTGCTGCCCAACCCCTATTGGGCGGGCAGAAACATCCCCGATTTTAACAAAGAAGCTGCTGAAATGATGATTATGATGATAGCATACCTATTTAATAGTTAGTTCCTATTGAAAGAAACTAAAAACTAATACAAGTTAATATTTACAAAATACACAAGAAACAGTTGAGCCATCTAAAGACCGTTACAAACGATCTATAGATAGCTCAACTGATCCAGATCACTACCAGTCGGAAGCGTCCCCAAGACGCTGGCGGAATTGCCACGCTGGATGGCAATGCTAATTCGCTGGGCCAAATAAGAGCCAGCTCTCGGGTCACGCGTCGCTTCGATCAGACGCCCTGATATCTTTTTGAAAATCCGGAGGGCCCCGTTTCCCCACGGACCCAGGGTCTCAACCCCAAAAGGCTCAAATACGTACGCCCTATCAAGACTAACATATTTGCGCCTTTAGGTATTTATTCTATTTCAGTCCATGATAAACGACATATGAAATGAAATGAAATCCGTTTTTTTAGAAATGAAATCAGTTTATTTGCTGGTAGTTGAATATAATCGCTGTTCTTATGCAGTAAGCGGGCGCACATGTTTTTGCTACACAAGCATGCAAATGTTTTATTTAGATTTTAGTAAGACTACAATTATTAAAAAATACCAAAATTTTAAAATTAAAAAACAATGTCGTTATTATATACAAATTAAGATACTAAAGCTAAATATATTACTAACAAAGAAAATCCATAAACACCAGGCAAAAAAATCTCTTGCACACGGAAGAGATTTCAATCTTTTGCACTAATTAATATTCACTTAAGCTCTTGGTTCCTAAATAATGCAATCTTAAAAACGACTACCGGTATGTCGGCTTTGAATACTAGTACCTATACAGCCAGATTATAAGTGTAACTAGCTTGCACCCATCACATCACAGGAACATCAGAAGCTATGGGAGCGCAGATTAGACTGCAAACAAAATAAAATAAAATAAAAATAACAATTTTGCCACCAACCCAGGGTCCTTCTCCGTTACTTTAAGGAGTTTGGCTGGCTGGGGTGAGGTCAGCAGGGGGACAATGCACAATACACCCCAACGCGGGACGTCAGTGCAGATCTTATCCCCCCATTTAGAATTAGAATTGCTCTGTTGCCACAGCTCTTTAGGGGAGAAGGGGGTTCGGGGTCGGCAACGCGTGTGTGATGCCTCTGGTATTGCAAGCGCTCATAGGCTACGGTAACCGCTTACCATCAGGTGGGCCGTAAGCTTGTTTGCCACCTCTATAGTATAAAAAAAAAAAAGGTAAAGAACTCTTTATCTATTTCAAGTTACATTGAAATTGGTTGAGCCGTTACGGTATGATTGAACAACAAACATCCAAACATCCTCACAATCTTTCGCATTTATTATATAATAGGTATTAGTAGGATAGTAGGAAGTAGGATAAAGGATATGATGTTTGTATATAAACCGGATGGTGGTCGTGGACCCGCCCTCCGTTCCACAGGTCATGTGTTCGAATCCCGGTCGTGCAGCAATAACTTTTCCATTGTGCACGAAAGGAGCCTTAAGAGGCGCACTTTAATCCTTTCACAACACTGATTCTTCCATCGACGGTCTTAGGCCACCATACCTCAACATGGTCACTAACATAATACAGGATGACCATGAAAGAATCAGTGACACGACAAGAAGAAGAATTGTGATTCCAAGTGAACTTGAAAAGTCAAAGTCAAAGTCAAAGTCAAAAGGCATTTATTTCAATATAATCACTAGGATCACTTTGAAACGTCTTAGAAACTAGGTGAAATATTATACCAAATATCTATGACCTTATTGGGCCGTGGTGGCCCCGGCTGAAGAATAGGCCCCTCCATATCTACCTATCCGCGGATGTCGTAAGAGGCGACTAAGGGAAAAAAGCTAGGGGATGGGCAGCGTCCCTCATTTGAACAACGATAGCTCTAACTGCGCCGGCATGCCCAGCGTGGTGAGTATGGGCAAATCCCCCCACATGATAAGGAATTTCTCTGTCTGTGGGGGAGGCCATGTTCAGCAGTGGACGTCGAACGGCTGAAATGATGATGACGATGACCTTATTTAGATATATGCGCTAGAGGTCGCGGGTTTGATTCCCGCACTGGACATACATTTGTGACTAACACAGATGTTTGTTCTGTGTCTGGGTGTTAAATATATATCTATTATGTATATCAGTCTCTGGTACCCATAGTACAGGCTATGCCTAGTTTGGGATCTGTTGACCGTGTGAATATGTCCGGAATATTTATTTATTGAATTAATATCAATTTATATTTGGTATAGAAACCTTTGGACCATGGGGCTCAGGTACAAGAAAGCTCTTCAAAAAAATTATACCAACTTTGGTCGACGCCGCCGGTGATAAGACAGCTGGCTCATTCCTCGCACAAAGAATTTCTTTGGCAATTCAACGCGGGAATGTATACAGTGCTCTTGGCACCTTGCCGCATGTCCAAAATTATTTGTTTATTTAGTTTCTATTTTGTTTTGTATTTATTTGATTTTATATTTTATAGTATGTATATAGTATGTATAAGTGTATATTTCTAAAATAAATTTTATTTATTTATTTTGATTTTTCGACCCCATTTCGAATGGTACGGAAGTCGCAGAACGCGAGTCCTACTCGCACTTGACCGTCACTGCACCGTAGTCCTGCTATTATGTAGCAGGAACAAACGTTACAATGCATTCGTGTGGCAGCGAGCCAAGTTAACTTCATTTCCATACATTCTTGTACTTCTTGAGGTGCAATTGTCTGCTGTTACGTAATATATTTGTTTCCATGAATAGTATTTATGATGCTAAGTGACTTTAAGTAGGTACTGAGGGCATTTACAGCGCGTGTGTGCTCGTTTTTGCTGTATGTTAGTTAGACATTTTGGAAAACTGGTTTTACTTACGTGTAAATAATACCATGGTAGCCCCGGCTAGTGACTGAGTTTTCCATTTGTTTTTAACCGACTTCAAAAAGGAGGAGGTTCTCAAGTCGGCTGTATTTTTTTTTGTGTGTATTTTGCTCGATATCTCCGCCAATACTAAACCGATTTTGATCATTCTTTTGCTGGTGTATAGAGTATGATCCCGGGGTGGTCCCATTTTAATTTAATTCCTGAGGGATTAATGTTTGCCTTCACCGTTTTAGGCACATTTTTTTCGAACTGAAAAACTCATTAGTCCACGATCGGGTTCGAACCCACGAAAGTCGTGGTACACATCGCTTTTTTAAAAAATATCATAAATAAATAATTTAAGATAGGACAAATAAAAATTAATTGTGCTGAAAAAATGTAAATAATTGTGTAAGTGATTCTTTTGTCGGTGTGATAAAAAAATTCTTGACTAAAGATACCAAAGTCAATTTAATTATAAAATAATCCACTAAACTTTTTATCTCGAGATCTAAAATAAAACAGCTTCGTTTAATTTTAATAAAGCCACAATAACAATAAGAGCAGCGTGTAAACAGGCAATTACGAGATAAGCTGTTTTTACGTTTTTTTCTGTTTTTGCAAAAACAGAGTTAGTGAACTCATGGGAGATGGGCACAATGCGCTATTAGCACCTATTGTTTATTGTTGGTACAGTCGCCTCCATTAAGATGTATAATTTCAATATTTTTCAAAATGATGCCACAAAACAGATCAAGACAAATATTAACACCAAACAGTCACATACATTATATAGTCCTCACACTAAGAATCCCCTCGGCTGTGGGTATCAGAAACTACGAGTACCATGGAGACCCGGAACAGATATTTGCAGATCATGCAAACATTTTCTCCGCAGCGGGAATGAAACCCGCGCCCTTTGCGTCACAGACGGGCACTCGCTCGCTACGCCAGCGCCACCGAGGTCGTCAAGATGGTACACAGTCCTTTTGTTGATAGACACTAATCCCTTTTCGGGATAACATACTCGTTAGGACCAAGTTGTAAGAAAAAACTATTTCCCTGTTATTACGAAACTTTTTTTTTAATTTTTTTTTATACTACTTAGGTGGCAAACAAACATTCGGCCCACCTGTTGGTAAGCGGTTACCGTAGCCTATAAGCGTTTGCAATACCAGAGGTATCACGCACGCGTTGCCGACCCCGAATCCCCTCCCCCCCTAAAGAGCTCTGGCAACCTTACTCACCGCAGGAACACAACACTATTTGAAGAAACTGAGTTTAGACTAAGTAAACTCTGGTTTTGTGACGTACCTACAGGGTTTAAATCTATAAGTACTATCATCATCATTTGAGGCGTAGGACATCCACTACTGACCATTGGCCTCTCGTAGATGTCCAGCGCGACAGACCTTTTACGGCCTGCACTCAAACAATCATTTGGGGGACTTGCCTATACTCGCCACGCTGGGCATGCGGGTTGGCGAGCGCAGATACAGCCATTGTTGGTAAATAGGGAACTCTGCTGCCCATTATCTCCTAGCTTTTTTCCTAAGTCGGCTCTTACGACATCCACGGGAAGTAATGGAGGGGCCTTTACTTCAGCCGGGGCCACCACGGCGTAAAAATACTATAGATATTCTGTAAATAAGCATTTCGTTATATATTGGGGCCGTGGTGGCCCCGGCTGAAGAATAGGCCATCTACCTATCCGCGGATGTCGTAAGAGGCGACTAACGGAAAACAGCTAGGGGATGGGCAGCAGCGTCCCTCATTTTAACAACGATAGCTCTAACTGCGCTCGCCAACCCGCATGCCCAGCGTGGTGAGTATGGGCAAATCCCCCCACATGATAAGGAATACGCTCTGTCTGTTGGGGAGGCCATGTTCAGCAGTGGAAGTCGTACAGCTGAAATGATGAAGCATTTCGTTAGACAAACAAATGATACAAAATGTCTTTTTAAATCTAACAAGTGCAACTATTAACACTTAAACATAATCACCATTTGACACGGCTATTATTGGCGGGTGTTGGTTATAGCTTTGGTTTTCTTGAAACATTGCACGTCACATGACGTCCGTTAAAGTAATCTTACATGAGCCATTTATGTTATTGATCAAGCTAGCGAAGCGAGCGAAGATCTCTCAGCCGTCGAGCGAGCGATTTGGATTATGACCTATATTTGTTCGAGCATAACATTCGAAAATGGAATTTAGTAGGCTGATAGGCTGTTAGTATCTACTAAGGTAAGGTAAAGTCAGTTTTGAGTTTGAGATTTAAGGTACTATAGCTCAACAATATGGCAAGCTCCTTAAAGTCACACTCAAAATTAACTGTATTCTCTTTAGAATTGATCGTAAAAATAATTTTCAAATAAATTTTAGATGTCATCTAAAATATATTCATCTAAATTCATTTATATCGGAGCCGTATGAATACGGCTTAAGACGGCCGTCATATTCGGACACAATTTCTCAAGAAATCGAAGTTTTAGAGAATAATAATTATTGAAACAGTGTTATGTGAACTTATGACATACATTGCTGATTGGCCATTAGATAACGGAGATTTTATTAATTTTATTGCATTTCCAAACAATAAAATTATGTCTCGTGTTGTTAGTTCCGGCAAAAGAGACGTTTCATCAATATATGGAGCCTGGGCCTGCACTGTGTTATTTTATTTAAATTGTCTTCGTTCTCAGGTACATTAAGATTTTCTTCGACAAAGAGAGCAACACACAGCGCTACAAAAATATGGCGGATGGAAGTGCGTGAAATGTCATTTTGACAACCTACATTTATCTGACAAAAAAAACATCAAATCAAACAACATGACATGAAAAATATGTCAATGTCATGTCAAACGCCAATTATAAATCAACATGGCGGCTTTCAAATAGTGTTCACATAGTAAAAAACTTACCAGAAGAACTATTCTTGGACCATCGCATTTGTATTCAAATTAATGAAATTGTATTTTTCTCCAATTTTTTCCTAATTTTTCTATGTAGTGCACATGGACCAGGCCCAGAATGAAATGGCTCCTGTCTTGTATTGATACATTTTTTAGTAAAAGTTTCAAAAGCTATTTCTTGTTCCAATTTACCATTATATATTTTGGTGAAAGAAACAGTGTAGTGACAGGATAAAGGTGCGTCTCTTAGAGGCTCCTTTTGTGCTTGAAATGTCAAGACACCAACGCGCCTTTATCAGAACTCCTGACCCCCTCATTATCCCCTGTACCTTTTAATTAACTGTGATGAGTTAATGAGCCGTTTCAATCAGCATTCAATCACTTATTCACGACACTAGAGCCACAGTGAGTTTTAAATAGTTCGGTCACTGGACGCCTATGTTCTACTTATAAAATTCAAAGTGTCTTACATATGTATACACTGTGTTTTTTTGCTTATAAATGTAAATGTGCTTTTCTGTCTTTCGGCATGCGATGTGTCTGTGATATGCAGAAATCTACTTGGCACCTGCGTAGAATGTGCTTCCCCCTCCCACCACACGCCTCCTACCGCTTTCGCGAGTGAGAATGAGACAAAACATTACAGCGAGGTGCCTAGTTAACTTCTGCGTGTTGTGTGTAATATTGTTTGTCAACAAAATCATTTTTGAGTTTGACATTCGGGGGCGTGGGGTATCGCTCAACGATATCGCAAACCAAACTTTAGGTTTAGGTTTCATTGAACGGCCACATCCAGTGGTGTGATTTGTTGGTGAGCTTCACACAGTTCCTTCTCCAAGAAAGATGTTCGCTTCAGAGCTCGTTCATACTCTTTACCGCACTGGTCGAACCAATGAATGATGTCTTGCAACCTATCCCGTTCCTCAATAGCACATCATCATCATCATCAACAACCTGTAGAAGTCCACTGCTGGATATAGGCCTCCCCCAAAGAGTTCCACGACGAACGGTCTTGAGCCTTTTCCATCCACCGACTTCCCGCAACCTTTACAATGTCATCGGTCCATTGGGTGGGGGGCCTGCCACCACTGCGGCACCCGGTTCGTGGTCGCCATTCGAGAACCTTAACTCCCCAACGGTTGTCGGTTATGCGAGCTATATGGCCTGCCCACTGCCACTTCAACTTGCTAATTCTGAGCACAACTCATTGCCAAATACAACATTTTACACTACTGATTCTAAGTCAAAGTCAAAAGGCATTTATTTCAATAAAATCACTAGGATCACTTTGAAACGTCTTAGAAACTAGGTGAAGCTATGCCTGTTCCTCGCGACCAAGCCTAGAAGAATCAGGCAACAAACACGGCTTGGTGTCTATCACACTGTGGATTACACTGTCCTAGCTATCTATTTTCTACCTGTGCCACTTCTAGGGGTTCTATTCAATCACATTCAATTGTAGTTGTTCACCAAGCCAAGACAAGCGGCTTGCCTTGACCACAGCTATTATCATTTATATGACAATTAGTTTTACAAGCTCGTTAGTGCATGATTAGATGGGTTTTAGATAACAATAATTGTTCTAAGATTCGTTATAGATAACTAGCTTTCGCCCGCCGCTTCGCTCACGTGCGACATTTTATGTACCTACATAAAAAGCCTAAGTTCTTCTTCTTCTTGTCGTGTCACTGATTCTTTCGTGGTCATCCTGTATTATGTTAGTGACCATGTTAAGGTATGGTGGCCTAAGACCGTCGATGAAAGAATCAGTGTTGTGAAAGGATTAAAGTGCGCCTCTTAAGGCTCCTTCCGAGCACAAAAAAAGTGTTAAAATGAAAAAAAAAGTGTTGTGTAGTGGTTAAGTAAAAAACTCTATCTATTCCATGTTTCATCGAAATCAGTTGAGCTGTTGCGGCGTGATTGAACTAAAAACATCCTCACAAACAATCGCATTTACAATATTTTAACTTTATTTACAGAAAGAAACTTAAAACTAATACAAGTTAATATTTACAAAATACACAAGAACCAGTTGAGCCATCTAAAGACCGTTACAAATGATCTATAGATAGCTCAACTGATTCAGATCACTACCAGTCGGAAGCGTCCCCAAGACGCTGGCGGAATTGCCACGCTGGATGGCAATGCTAATTCGCTGGGCCAAATAAGAGCCAGCTCTCGGGTCACGCGTCGCTCACAATATTTTTAGACAGCCTATGCGCTATTCCAGACTGTAATACATTTCTGTGCCAAATCTCATCTAGATCCGTTCAGCTGTTCTGGTGTGATTGAGTAACAAACATCCATTCATCAAAACTTTCGCATCTATAAAAGTAGTAGGTAAGTATAAGATAAACTTTTTATACAACTTATGTGGCAAACTTGCTTACGGACGACCTGTTCGCAAGTGGTTACCGTAGCCGTTACCGTAGCGTTCATACGCTATCAAACTGTAGGTAATAAGTGACAACGCAAACGGACCAAACCAATAATCGAAGGACTGGCCTCATAGCTCAGTTGGTAGTAACTCTGCCTTCGTGGGTTCGATCCCCGCACTGGACAAACATTTGTGTGATGAACACAGATGTTTGTTCTGTGTCTGGGTGTTAAATATATATCTATTATGTATATCAGTCACTGGTACTCATAGTACAGGCTATGCCTAGTTTGGGATCAGTTGACCGTGTGAATATGTCCGGAATATTTATTTATTTATTTAAGGAAATGTTTTTATAAAAGCAATTTTTATGCGTGTTGTTTAGAATTGTATTTTAGGACACAAAAAAATGGCTATTCTTTCATTCCATTCGAACAGCTATCTTAAACCACAAACAATGAAGCCAATGGCAAATTACAAAGTACAAGAAACGTCCATTTGCAACGATTAAGCTACATTTACTGGTTGTAACTAAGTAGCTGGCGTTTTTCAAAAGTAAAGGCAACTTTATACTGAATATAAAAACGCACAAGCAAGTTGTTTCATTTAGAAAATGTAAGGTCTATAAAGGCCCCGATGGATCGACGACATTATGAAGGTTGCGGGAAGTCGGTGGATGGAAAAGGTTAAAGACCGTTCATATCCCTAGGATTTATGTTAACACTGTGCCTTGATTGTGAGTCAGTCAGTTATTTGATTCATCATCACCATTTCAGCCGTAGGACGTCAACTGCTGAATATGTCATATATGGCCTCAGCTGAGTTGGTAGTAACTCTGCCTTCTGCGCTAGAGGTCGCGGGTTCGATTCCCGCACTGGACAAACATTTGTGACTAACACAGATGTTTGTTCTGTGTCTGGGTGTTAAATATACATCTATTATGTATATCAGTCTCTGGTACCCATAGTACAGGCTATGCCTAGTTTGGGATCAGTTGACAATGTGTGATATGTCCGGAATATTTATTTATTTATTAATTTGGATGGCAATGCTAATTCGCTATTAGCATTGCCATCCAGCGTGGCAATTCCGCCAGCGTCTTGGGGACGCTTCCGACTGGTAATGATCTGGATCAGTTGAGCTAGCTATAGATCGTTTGTAACGGTCTTTAGATAGCTCAACTGTTTCTAGTGTATTTTGTAAATATTAACTTGTATTCGTTTTATTTATTATATTATTATATAGGCCTCCCCGATAGATTTCCAGCGCGACCGACCTTGTGCGGCCTGCACCCAAACAATCATTTGGGGGATTTGCCCATACTCGCCACGCTGGGCATGCGGGTTGGCGAGACCAGATAAATCTATTGCTGCTCATCCTCTAGCTTTTTTACTTAATGTCTCTTACGACATTCACGGGTAATGCGTAACGCTATCGAAAATAATTCGTGCTTGGCGCATTGTGCAGCGTAACCAGACTTATGACGAGCACCGAAAAGGGATGCCTTCATTTAGAGCTTGTACACAAAACTGAGATGCGACGTCGCATCGCAGCGATTCGCAGTTTTATATAAGCACTTATACTTAAAGCTTCTTTGGATCCTAGCCTTAATGAATAATTGTAGTTAAACTGACAGGATTACTGTTGCGGTCGCACTACTTGGGTGGCACAAATAGAAAACAATAAATAGGCATTATTGGTGCAAATTACGTTGTTTCTTTAGAGAGAAATAAATAATACACCAGATAATTGAAGGTTTTGAAATAAAATATTGCAGTTGTGGATAGGTACTACACGCTTGAAATTTGTTTACAATTTTTTTTTAAATCACATACGGTCATGTCCTCCCAATCTAGGCATAGCCTGTACTATGGGTACCAGAGACTGATATACATAATAAATGGGCATTCTTTATTTACAGAAATAAACTTAAAACTAATACAAGTTAATATTTACAAAATACACAAGAAACAGTTGAGCCATCTAAAGACCGTTACAAACGATCTATAGATAGCTCAACTGATCCAGATCACTACCAGTCGAAAGCGTCCCAAGACGCTGATAAATAAATATATATATAACACCTAGACACAGAACAAACATCTGTGTTAGTCACAAATGTTTGTCCAGTGCGGGAATCGAACCCGCGACCTCTAGCGCAGAAGGCAGAGTTACTACCAACTGAGCTGTGAGGCCAGTCAATAGGCCAATTACTATTGCATGCAGCATGGTTTCAACCCTGTAATACCAATGGCTGAAATATGTTCAGCCATTGGTATTACAGGGTTGAAATAGTTTACGGTTGCATGCGGCATGGTCAAGTTCCTAACTAGCATTTATTTAGCAAATTGATAGGAGCGCATGCAACTGTGAAAGAACTAAGAAACTGATTCTTCTAGGCTTGGTCGCGAGGAACAGGCATAGCTTCACCTAGTTTCTAAGACGTTTCAAAGTGATCCTAGTGATTTTATTGAAATAAATGCCTTTTGACTTTGAAAGCATGCTACACATCTCGTTTTAGATAATAACTATGATAGTCTAAAAAGTTATGATATTTATGATTCAAATTCGTGTAAAATAATGCTGACACGCTGTATTTGAATTGAAATTAGACGCCATGGACCATAAAAAACTGAGCAAAATATTAGACATAGACATAGACATAGACAAACATTTATTCACAAACTTGGCACACAATACACGTCACTATAAAAGCAAGATAGAGAGCAAAAAAATGAAACAAAGACAGAGAGGTAACACACAAAAACTTATAAAAAAGAACACGTGAAATGATATTGTGCGCCACAGCAGCAAAAAGGTCTCGGCTCAGCATAAATGCCTTACCACTGAGGAGTAGTTAGGCGCTGGTATTCTGCCGAAACCGTTATTTATAGTCACTTGACCTTGTGAGACTACTTCTAATTTGTGGAGTGTTATAAATAAATAGTTGTGGATAATATATATTGTTATGTATTATAAAAACATAATATATGACATATTATTATTAGGTCCGATAAAGGTTACCCTTGAAAAAGTATAGGTACAACTTCGAACGAATAAATTGGTGAGTAGGTACCTACTTATGGGCAGGACATTAATAACCTGAAGAGAACCTAAAAACAAACTTGCTTTCGTCGGCGATGCAATCAACCTTTTTGCAAATTCGAAGCAAAAATAATACAAAAGCGAACTTTCTTTTTCATTTCGACCTTTGTCTCGCAAGGTGAGTTTGGCCACAGCTCATTATAACGACAGCTTGTTCAATTTCTTTTGAGCCTCACTTAGTTTGATCGGCACCACACTCTACATTCCATTTTGTGAAAAAGGATCATAAAAATAGTGATAGGCACATGCGCCGTGTTTGTTGCAGGTAGCGAGGAACAGGCGTAGCTTGACATTTTTCAAATGATCCTAGTGATTTTATTGAAATAAACATCTTTTGAATTTGAATTCATACCCATATGTACGCGAGTTAGACATAGACATATACATTTATTTAATTGCCACCAAAACACACACATTTGCACAACACTTTACAATAAACATTAGGTACTTATAATAAAAGAAACAAGAGAAAAGTAATGAAAGAAAAATGGTGTTATGTGTGCTGCAGCAGCAAAATGGCTTTGGCTCAGCATTATGCCTACTGTTTTGCAGCAGACGCTGGTATTCTGCCGAAACCATTACCTACACAGTCATTCAACCCTGTGAGAACAGTCTTATTAAGATTATGTTATTAGTTCAACATAATTATTTATTTTATTCTTATACGTGTTCCGTACCTGTATACTATCCCGGAAGGAGCTTATTCTATCAAGAATAAAAAGAAATATAAGCGGATAAAAAACAAATTTTACACTATTTTTTTTGGTACATCTTTTCTGAATGTTATCGTCTTTGTAGCCTGATTCCATAGCCAAAACACAAAATTATTATGATTTGCCTTGTACCTACATTGGCAACCCGGACACATTTGAAACTTTGTGGTTCAATTTCATCAAAATGCAATATCCATCCAATTAATTCCCCGTATCAATAATCAATCACTATCTTCACCGTCCCAATAAAAGTATACCTGCATCTTTCTTTAGTTTACTGTTAGAAAAGGTCAGCGCGAGAGTTATCGAGCCGATAAAGTTAGTGACTGATTATGAATAAGAGTTTGAGAGAATGTGAATATTATGTTGGTATCGTAGTTTGATAGATCCAGCTGTTTTGTTACAGCTGTGGCGTGTCCCAGGAAGGGTAATGGGTCATTGGACCTCGCGTGCACCAAATATGGGACATCCATGATTGTTTTGGCCCGTGGGACGTTGACGGGCTGACGTATTGCATTCACTCTGTAAAGAGCAAGGATGTTTTAATTCGATATTGAAAGCAAGAGTGAAAGGAATAAAGTGCGCCTCTTAGAGGCTCCTTTCGCGCACCAGCGGCCATTTTCGTGCAGAAGAGGCTCCTTTCGTGCACAAGAGGCTCTTTTCGTGCATAAGGGTGTTTAATTATTGCTTCTTCTTCTTAATTATTGCTTAAAACTCAATAAGCTCGCCTCACAGCGAGATAAAAAGGAAAATCCTCGCAATTCGGTTCCATTTTAGGAGCTCATGAATTATTACCGAAATACAAAGATGGCGTCACCTTATTAACATTCAGTCTGAGTCCGCTAAGCCACATTAAAATATCGACCGCTTTGGTTTTGTCCAAATTAGACGAAATGCAATGCAGAACGAAAGAAACAAAAAAAATCGTTTGAAAATCTCGCTGATATGGCAGGAGAGTGCCGGGCTGAATAATCAGAAAAGGCAATTTTTTGGTAGTAGGTAAGTATAAGCATTTACACGTCTGAACATTATGTATATATATATTGACAAATAAAATGTATCTACATATATGTTGTTCGGGTATAGGTTAACTATATGGTACTCGTAGTTTGTGATACCCACGACACAGGGAATCCAAGTGCGGGGTATGTGACTGTTGGGTGTTATTACAAATGGTGTAGGAACCAGTGTTGTGAGCGTCCTACCACGCGTTACTCGAAATCTGTTTTGCAACGAGGAGACAAATTTGTGGCTTAAGACTTGCAAAACTTAACTCGTATTGCCCATGTAGGTAAGCTGGCTGTGTCCGGCCTTGTCGTCTATATATGTCCATGCTACATTCACGTATGTAGAAGCAATCTGGGGTGGACTTAACAGATCATTTTTAAATACATTATAGGCTAACTTTTGATCACAATCTTAACTGATGCTAAGTGACGATGTGGTCTACGGTGTACCATGTTTGCCTAGAAGAAACCTATTCACTCTGCTCTTGAAGACACCCAAATCGACTGGCCTCATAGCTCAGTTGGTAGTAACTCTGCCTTCTGCGCTAGAGGTCGCGGGTTCGATTCCCGCACTGGACAAACATTTGTGACTAACACAGATGTTTGTTCTGTGTCTGGGTGTTAAATATATATTTATTATGTATATCAGTCTCTGGTACCCATAGTACAGGCTATGCCTAGTTTGGGATCAGTTGACAATGTGTGATATGTCCGGAATATTTTTTATTTTTTTTATTTTTTATTAATTATAAGTATTCGGAAACACAGACGCCGGCAATGAGTTCCACACTTTGGTTGTCTGCATAATAAAGGTTGAAGTGAATCGCTTGGTGCCGCTAGGTGGTATGTCAACCATGAATGGATGCCGCGTCTCCCCTCTTGGTCGCGAGGAACAGGCATAGCTTCACCTAGTTTCTAAGACGTTACAAAGTGATCCTAGTGATTTTATTGAAATAAATGCCTTTTGACTTTGACTTTGTACGTCTGGTTGTCCGATGATAGAATGCTTTATTTAGCTATGGTTTCGTAAGCTGTGATTATTGCGGCCGATATATAGCGGACTAGCTTCCGCCCGCGGCTTCGCTCGCGTTTTTTTTTTTTATGTTATACGTAGGCAAACAGGCTTACGGCCCACCTGATGGTAAGCGGTTACCGTCGCCTATTGACATCTGCAACACCTGGAGCATATTTTTATATAAGAGAATAATTTTTGTATTTTTCTTAAAGCTCTTCATGTTGTAGGTTAGCGGGAAAACCTCGGAAGGAAGCTCATTCCACAACTTGCACGTATGGGGGAGAAAGGATCTCTTAAAGCGAGTGGTTCGAGATACCCACGTGTCGATGAGATGTGGATGAGCCTTATTCCGGTGACGCGAGGCACCAATGAAGATAAAAATGCCTTTATGCTATTACAGACTATAATCTATCTCCGTGCCTTTCATCCAAATTCGTTCGGCCGTTTGGGCATGACTGAACCAGAAACATCCAAACATCCTCACAAACTTTCGCATCCTACTTCCTACTAGTAGTATGAATGCGAAAGTATGTGTATGTATTTAGATGTTTGGATGTTTGTGCTTCAATCACGCCGTAACGGCTCAACCGATTTCGATGAAACTTAAAAAAAATCAGGTTCAATTCTTGGTTAAAATAGTATATAGGCTACTTTTTATCTAGGCAAGCTAGTTCTGTTATAATTTAGGACTTACGTAGTAAGAGAAATAATAGAAATCACAGTCTAGGAGCGCGCTAATAGTACTTTTCAAGTTATTTTATCTGTTTCTTCATCAAACTTGTCTATAAATTAGCAAGATTTCATTACAGCCATGTCATAGTTGTTCTTCTTCAGATTTATACCTCCGCCGTCATAAATCGATGCCCTCTAATCCGCAAAACGGCTGCGCGGATCGCTGGCTTTAAATTAAAAACCTAGAAATCATAAATTGTTGCTTATCTATAAACCGGTGTTGAGTACACTGGTGGGCACAAGTGCTTTCACTATCATCATCATCATCAACAACCAGAAGTTCACCATTGGACATAGCTATGCGGAAGTGCTTCGCGCTGAGAGTGGTCAAACCCACCTTGGTTGTTCAGTGATCACTCTCAGCGCGCCTCTAACCCTTTATGTAGTCCTCTAAGCTTGTTTTTCAGTTGTTGTGTCTTCCAATAGTGCGTCATCCTTTTTGTAGTCGCCAAGAACCTTTTGTTCCCCAGCGGTTGCCAGTTATGCGAGCTATATGGCAAGCCGACGTGCGTAGCTCAGTGCTTGTTCACACATCCCAAATTCTGTTCTGCCCTGCGCTGAGACGCAGCAAATTGTCAGCCTTATGTTCAGAACTGTACCAAAAGCTTGTCTTTACATTTAAAATAGTGCAAAAATAAAATGTATGGTCTTTATCAGTGAGCGTGGTTTTTTGCCTCGCGGCCACCATACAGCCGGCAAAAAACCGCTTATTTTTAGGACATTAATGCAAGGTCGCACAGATTTATTTCTATAGCGAAATTATAATGTTTTTGTAACAGCAAGCCTTATTATTTTATACCTGAAGCCGCGTTATTACTTACTTTTTGTTAGCTTTTGTAGTGACTAGTATTTAAGGATACCTGCATTCCTTAACTTATGCTGTCTCCGGGGGACAACTGACAGTGACAGATAACAGATGACACCTGAGATGGAGAGATGTATACATACTCTCTGGAAGTGAGTCAGTCTGTGGTCAAGCCGGCACGAGCAGGCGCGCGGGAAGTTACTGTGAGATATTGATATGTGTGTTGTCCTGCTGAGGAACCAGCCAGTGTGGCATAAGGCATACACTACAGCTTTGTTACCACAAACCTTTTTGTACAAATTGAATCAATATTTCTTCATGTAGGTACCTAGTTATATTCCACAAAATTACATTATATCATAGACAAAAATATTTGCAAAGCGATTCATAATAATATGTATGCTATCCCAAATGGGGCTTATTCTTCACGCTATTGCTTTTTTTTTTTTTGAAGTTTTTTCCCTTTCGGGCTGGCTATTGCATCTAGGCCTTACCGCCAAGTCTTACGTTTATATGTTCTTCGTAGTTATTTTTATCTTTCTTCTTCATTTTACTTCTTAGTCATGGTCAAGTCACCGTCAAGTCAAGTCTAATTCAGTTTTAGTAATATACGATGGTGGCCAACTCGAAAAATGACGATACACGCAATCATTTCATTTCACTTCACTTGTGCGGTTTACTCAAACAATATTACGCAAAACACCACCATAATCACATAATATTATTCAATTGAACACTATTAACACTAGTTTTGTAAAATAAATTGAGAGCACAACATCACTTTCTCAAGTTCTCGCCAAAAAGTCCTCACCCTATTGCGCAGGCTGCGGGCCAGCACTAATACCGTCCTGGCCATGATAGCTGCCAAAATTGATTGTCCATATGTAGGTCATTGTTGTGACAGGCATGCCCCTAGCGGGATAGGATAGTTTAATTTTTAATTAATTTTGTTTGTTTTGTCTAATTTTATTTCCTCACCTATCTTATCTTTTAACATTTTATGTACCCATTATGAGTGTGAAATTGCTTGAACTAAATTGATTTTATTATTATTATTATTATTGGCAATAAAGTTTTTCTACGACTTTTGAAAATGCGACATTTTTGTAAAAATCAGGTGTTTTGGGGTCAAATTATCAGTTCAAACTCACCGAATCACCTGTTTTAGGTATCTTGATCCCGAACTTCTTAGTTATAAAGATGATAAAAAATCAAGCAATAGTTAATTTGAGAAAGTTTGGAGTGAAAAAATTGAAGTTTTTTCGCTAATAATCATTAATGTCACACATTTTCTGAATAACATGTCATATATGTTTTTAATTATCTGATTAATCTAATTAATACATATTTCTTACGTAGAGATTTTAAATTAAATTCACGTCAAAAAAATAATATTAATTCAAATTATACAATAATTACATTAACGAAACAAAAAATAGTAACTTACTTAATACTTAATACATTATGGAAGATGTATTGCTCAAAATTTTTGCATGTAATAAAATTTTAATAGTCTGCGGAGATTTTAATATAGATATTCCGATCCATCCGTTATCTGAACGACTGCTTAATTTATTTAAATGTTTTAATTTAAATCATCTCTTTGTGGAACCAACAAGGGTGACACTAACCACTTCCACTTGTTTAGACAATGTTTATTGCAGTTGTGTACCAATCGCTAAATCAGTAATTAAACATTTCAGCTCAGATCATTACGGCCATAGTGTCATATTTACATGTAATTTAAGAAACAAACCTGAGGAATTCACGTACCGACCCATCACAGAAAGTAATATTAAGAAGTTTCAGGCTTGTATTGAACTCAAAATGTCCCTTGTACCATGCATGGATGATCCAAACGACCTTTTTACCATTTTATCGAATTTAATAAATAAAGAACACGAACAAATTTTTAAATTAAAAACAAGCACAGTTAAGGTTAGCGTCGGGTTTGCTGACTGGGCTACACCTGGCATTTATAAAAGCAGGAATAAATTGTACGAACTATATGCTGATAGGGAGTCAAAGCTGCACGACATTACTTTTATACTACATGTTAAGAATTATTCTAAAACTTTTAAAAAAGCTTGTCATGCAGCCAAATCATTGTACTTAAGAAACAAAATTGAAAAATCTTCTAATAAAATTAAAGCTACTTGGAAACTAATAAATAATGAAACAGGCAAATCAAAAGCCCTCAATAAACAAATCAATTTAATTAATAATGATAGTGTTTTAACTAAGAAAATTGAAGTGGCGAATGCCTTTGACAGTTTTTTCTCTAGTATACCTAATATTGTAACCCAGTCGTTAAAATCTTCAGCTTCTGGAGCGTCCCTTCTTCTAGAAGCTAGTGTTGCTAAATGTGAGACTGAGTTTAGTTTTAGTTACATTAATGCGGGTAATATTGTGAAAACCTTTAAATCCCTCAATATAAAAAACACAGAAGACCTATGGGGTATATCTACAAAGGTAGTAGGTGCTATTATTAACGATATTGCTCCATGCTTAGCCCACATCTTTAATAGTTGTGTTGACGATGGAGTTTTTCCTGACCTTATGAAGCATAGCAAAATCATTCCTTTGTTCAAGTCCGGAAACGAAAAAGATCCCGCTAATTATAGACCTATCTCGATATTGCCTACTCTAAGTAAAATCTTTGAAAAAGTTATTCTTACTCAGTTATTATCTCACTTCAATCTTAACGGGCTTCTTCATTGTAATCAATTTGGATTTACCAAAGGTCGATCAACAGCCGATGCCGGGACTTTGCTCTTAAAGCACATATACGATGCCTTTGAGAACTCACAAGACGCAATCGGTGTATTCTGTGATTTGTCAAAAGCGTTTGACTGCGTGAGTCATGCAACATTAATCTCAAAGCTAAAACATTACGGCATCCAAAACCGTGCAATTGACCTTTTACAATCTTACTTATCCAATAGAGTCCAAAAAGTTGACGTGGGTGGTGAAAGGTCTTCTGGATCAACTATTGTCATGGGTGTGCCACAGGGTTCGATTCTAGGCCCTTTCTTGTTCCTAGTTTACGTTAATGACCTCCCTTCTTATGTTAAAGAAATGTGTGACATAGTTCTATTTGCTGACGACACCTCGCTAGTGTTCAAAGTCGACAGATCCAAAACAAATTACGATGACGTAAACGCATCCTTGTCGCTAGTCCTTAATTGGTTTTCTGTAAACAATCTCTTGCTAAATTCAAAGAAAACGAAATGTATCAAATTCTCTTTGCCTAATGTAGTACACAATAGCCCCACTAACATTGTATTAAATGGAGAGTCACTAACCCTTGTTGATTCTACAAATTTCCTAGGACTCAATATTGATTCAAAATTGCAGTGGGGACCCCACATTGAAACTCTTGCCGGTAGACTTAGTTCCGCGGCATATGCCGTTCGTACGATAAGGTGGCTCACAGATGAAGCCACAGCTAGGTTAGTTTATTTTAGCTACTTCCATAGTGTAATGTCCTATGGTATCTTTCTCTGGGGGAATGCAGCAGATATCCAAGTCATATTTGTTTTACAAAAACGAGCAATACGTGCCATTTATAAAATGAAGTCAAGGGACTCCTTGAGGGAACTTTTTAAAGAAATTAACATTTTAACTGTAACTTCACAATATATTTACGAAAACTTATTGTACACACATAAGCACATGGCTAGCTTTAAGAAAAAAAGTGATGTGCATAGTATTAACACAAGAAACAAAAATAAATTGTGCATTCCAAAATTTAGATTACAAAAAGTAAATGGGTCTTTTATGGGGAATATGGTAAGATTTTATAATAAACTTCCGGTAAACGCGACGCAACTTCCTATTAGAAGATTTAAAGTGTACATAAAGAATAATCTTATAAAGAAAGCGTACTATAAACTAAATGATTATTTAAATGATAAAACCGCATGGCCTGAAGTCGCTCTGCCCCTCGACAGCTAAAATGCCATTTTGCAGTGTCTTTACAGTTTTTGCTTGCATCATATTTTAAGTATTATTTAATTATATAAGCATTAGGTACATATTTCATCAAGTGTAGCGTGTGCTGCCCTTAGATCATTTGTTGAAGCTCACATTTGTCTTCATTTTTTTTCACATTTTTATAAGCTCTTATTTATTAAGGATTATAATTAGATTACTTTTCTCTTGAGCCTCACCTAGTTCGATCGGCACCACACTGAAGCTTTAAATTCCATTTTGTGAAAAAGGATCATCGAAAAAAATGATAGGCACCAAGCCGTGTTTGTTGCCTGATTCTTCTAGGCTTGGTCGCGAGGAACAGGCATAGCTTCACCTAGTTTCTAAGACGTTTCTAAGTGATCCTAGTGATTTTATTGAAATAAATGCCTTTTGACTTTGACTTTGACTTTGACTATTCTACCTCTATAGAATAACCCCCTTTCGGGATGGTATACATTTTATAAATCACCTTGTTTATGTAGGGTAGTTATAATTTGATGTATGTACCTATTGATGGCTGACATGTGAATGACGGTATGGCGCCGATGAGTCGAGATGTACCTGTCAAAATATGCCGCTATGCCACCATCAATATTTGGATGGTAGGCGTGCATACATTAGTGGCAGCCAGAGGCTCTAACGTGGGTTTCGAGGACCCACCTCAGTGATGCAATTAATAGGTTCTATTACTTACCTGCCCACAAATATTCTTGACATCTAAACATACTTACGTATGACATAAGCTTGTTGATACAAACTGTCACTGATTGAAATAAGTAAAAAGAAAAAATATATAATCACGACTTTTGTCCCCAAGAATAGTAGATTTCCTCTCAGATCTCTAGGCGATCAGATCCTTGAAGTTGTCTAAGGGTAGTCAGAGACATGACCGTGGCATTTGCCCACATTTAGCAGTAGTGAGTAATGATGAGTATTCCATACGTGGTATGTCAACCACGTATGGAATACGCAGTTGGTAATGTTGTAAAAACACTGAGTGTGTTGTTGTGTTGTTGTTGTACCTACGCAGTTGTAACAGATTAGAAATAGCCGCTTAGGACCAAATCAAAGCAAATCAAAAGGTGTTTATTTCAATAAAATCACTAGGATCACTTTGAAACATCTTAGAAACTAGGTGAAGCTACGCCTGTTCCTCGCGATCAAGCCTACAACAATCAGGCAACAAGCATGGCGCGCGGGCCTAGCATTTTTTTTTCGATATTACGTCGATTTACCACAGAATATATAATGGTATTAACCGAGGTTGAGTGTTCATTTTTAGGAGAAAATCCAATTTGAAATAAAGACTGTGGCTTCCGTATACACGTAACACGGGGTAGGAAAATCAAGATCTCAAGGTGTACGAAGTGACAAGTGTCAAAAGTAGTGACAGCTAGTTCTTAATAATCAAAGAAGGTTTGTCTACCACTTACTGCACTGCTGAAGTTCGCAATGATATGTTGCTTGCCCCTTTACAAAGTGGCGTAACAGCACCAATAGTGGAATGGCGGAGTGACCACTTCGAAATGTGTAACTTTAGCATGTAGGTCGACATTATTGAGTAATTTGTACGAAATGCTAAGTGTTGAGGATGAGTGTGTGAATCTTTTAAAAATCATGACTTTCCATATTGTACCGTAACATAATGGCCACTATTATTATTCCATTGATAACACTTTTTATTGAATTAAAATACTTGAAATTATTGTAATAATAGGTACTACGATATTGAATAATGAGAGCATTGGTGGAGTGGTGGTAGTGATCCCACAGGTCGTGGGTTCGAATCCCGGTGTGCCAGTGGATTTTTCATTTGGAAATTTATGTGCGATATACTAGTTTGCTCAAACGGTGAAGGAAAACATCGCGAGCAATCTAGTTAGTATTCTTAAAGCAGCGGTGGGCTTGTACCCTGTCACGTATGGAATACTTACTACTGCATGGGCATGTGCCTATGTTCAGACATGCCTCTGACTACCCCTTTTAGACATCTTCAGGGATCTGATCGGCTGGAGGTATGACAGGATGATTTCTATTCTCGAGGATAAAAGTCGTGTATTTCTTTTTTAATTATGTTTTTTTTCTATTGTTACAGGATTTCAATGAAAGATGAAGGAACACACCGGTTCCAGACTGGAGTAAAGAACATAACACCAATGTTTATAGTGAACAGAGGGAGGTAAGAAGTTCATTTTATTTAATTAATACCAGTTCACAATTAAAAGTAAGTCAATCTTGAAAAGAAGGTTAATGTCTCGCAAAAGAGCCTTTGTGTCAGTAGTACCATGGATTTGTACCATTGATGGTACAAGTGACACAACTTTTTATCCTTAGTACCATTAATGGTACTAGTGACCATTATTTAGGATCAGTAGTACCATCAGAGTACCCAACGGCTTAATAATATTATGTTTATATTTCAAATTAGACTTAAAGTATCATAACTGTAAAAAAATAGCAGTAAGAATCATTACTGAGTAGAGGAAGAAAGTCAAAAATATAACCCAAGCAGTCACGATCTTTAACACAACGACAATCACAGTGGTTTTGAAGTAAAATCTGTAAACCTGTTACAGATAACCATACCCATGATACCCAACGAACAACCGATATATAAAACGAACGAAAGGGGTGCCACGGGGTGCCTCAGCAATGAATGACACTGGGAATTCGCTTCAAACCAACGATGGTATAGAAACTGCTGAAACAGAAGCGAAAAACAAAGAAGTAACTAAAGAACAAGCAAATGTGGAAGAACTTAAAGTAGAGAAAGAAGTTATAGAGAAAGACGGGAAAGAGAAAGAGAAAGAGGGAAAGAACAGATCGGTTTCGTTTAACAGAGACGTTCATGTGAAAAGATTTGGTGAGTTTTCGGTGAATCATGCTCATAATTTATCGGGTGGCTATAATTTTATGAACATAAATAGTGACAAATAAACTCTAGCAAACGTATCAAATATTACTTAAATAGGTACTATAAAGTATAAACATATCATTGGAACTATAAATCTAAAGAATAAAAGTTTGATGAAGATAATCTCTTCTAAGATTTAATACATTTGGGAATAATTTTAAAGTATGAAACATATATAGCCACAAAGATAAACATTTCAAAAGTAACAAACTAATTAAGTAACAAAACATTGGAATGATAAAACTAATTATGTAATGAAAAAACTAACCGCGTTAAAACGACTAATTAGTAACAAATTTTCTTCTATAGTATTCTTCTATGTATATCTTTCTTTGCTTTCTGACTAAGCAGGCTGAGTACCCTATAAGTATAACAAAAAATATACCTACTTCATTCAGTAGTTAGTTTTTGGAAAATCTATGAATTTAATTGTCACTAAAAGTGGGATATTTGCCATGATTTGTGAGTTTATTTGTGTGTACTCACAAATCATGGTTAGTATCCCGTTTTAAATGAAAATTATGCTCATAATCATGATAGTTTCAAAAATTAAATCTATGAATGTAGTTTTTATTAACTATTATATAGACGACAAGGTCCCTCGGACCAATTTCTCTATCTCTTATACTTAGTTCCACAGCCTGACTTCACTCAGGCTTCCCCCTACTGATACACTTCTTGATGAATGTCCTAGCATCATCACGAAAAGAGGTGTTTCTATACACAATCTATCAAAAGCAACATTTGTTTCTATGACCTCGGTGGCGTAGCGGGCGAGTGCTTGTAGAGACGCAATGGGTGCGGGTTCAATTCCCGCGGCGGGGCAAATGTTTGCATGATGTGCAAATATTTGTTTCGGGTCTGGGTGTTGCGGTATCATGGTACTCGTAGTTTCTGATACCCGCGACACAGGGAATCTTATAGTGGGGTCAGGACTATGTATGTGACTGCTGGGTGTTATAAGCCATTATTACCATAATGTCTCAGCCATAATTATCACAGTTGATTAATTAAATGTTGATCTTACGTGTAATTGTTTGTCGATGTAATTAATTATCCGTTTTCATGTTCTTTCCATTCATGGACACAATCACCGTGACCTCGATTCTCAACGATGAGTACTTTACTTATTCATTGTTGATGATACGGATGTTTTTCTAGTTTCTTGTCGCCTTGAAGATGTGGTGTGATGACAAATCTAAATGTTTGGTAAACAGTTTGCGTTAACATTTATTTTATAACCTAATAGGTTAGCTTAACTTAGTTCACACACAATTGTATAATTGTTACTGAATAAATATGAAATATAGCACCTACTAGGTGACTATTAATTTTCTACATACCAGCGAAATCATTTTTTTCAAACAATTGGTGAAGATAACGAGTAAGATATACACAAATAAAAAAACAGACGAATTGTGAACCTCCTCCTTTTTATGAAGTTGGTTATAAAAGCAAGTGGTCCAGATGGTCCAAACTTATGGTCAAACTTCAACCTTAAAACTTCAGTGACCAATTAGGCTCAGTAGTCCGATGATCTGTATTGATCCGCATTATCGGACTACTGATACGAGGCCTTGTAAAAGAACTAGTATAGAGGTGGTACATGAATAAACTTAACTTATTATACAGATGTGGGATAAAATCCTTATAAAGTTGTAACTTGTCATCGTCGGGCATGATATGAATATGTGATGGGTTGAAAGTCGCGGGTTCAAGGCTCGGAGAAGGCTGAGTCGTGGTCTTTACATCGAGATTACGCTTACTTACTCAAATGCTAAAGATAACTATTTTAGCATGTCTATGTGGATGATCTTATCATTGAATGTAAACAAAAGATCATCCGTGTAAAGACCACTCATTAAAATTTTGTTCCAACCACAAAGGTGCCAATTATATAAGATAGCCACAGCTTCACCTACAATATCTCGTAATAATGATTATTATCCAAGAAATATAGTTATTGTAACTTCATCAGTTCCGGATTACCCACAGTCTTTACGATTACCAAGGTTCTTAGGACAATCATGACATTAGTAATAATTATGTCACATCTATCTTCATCAACATCTAAACCACGTCAGGAGATGAACTCACCACTTCCTGTTTTACAGCTGAATTTTTTTTGATCTTTCTTATGGTGCCCAAGTTTTTAAGCTTTAGTGATTATTCTATTAATAAACTGATGATTAAAAAATTCACTCGCAAAATGTGAAGAGAGTCCTGTAGAACTAGTGGGCTCTTGGTGTAAGATATTTTACAATAGACGGTCTTTTTTGTGATCTCTTCCAGGTGATAAGTTAAGCCGTATTCAAACGGCGTGCGATCTGCCATCTCATTTAAAAGGATCTTTGATGTCTTCTAAGTTTAATGGAAATCGTATTTTTGTACTTGGCCTCCCGCGATACAGGCTAGTCCTAGTGCGGGGCGGTCCCCCTAGTTACTTGATTTGATTTATTTTTAATGTTTTGGTAAATTAATTAAATTGTATTTGTATTCTAAGTAAAGTTAATTTTGAGTTTGACTTTTAGGAGTTTACGATATCGTTGAGCTATATCGCACACCCCCAAATGTCAAACTCAAAACTGACTTTGTTCAGTAGTGGTAAAGATTATTTTAAACCCAATTATAAATGACATATCAAGGATATATCGCATGCCGTTTGAAAACGGCTTAATGCAACTAATCTCTTAAAAAATACTTATTAAGTATTATGATTTATGATGAAGGCTTGTATTGACGTTAATGATACTGAAAATACACTTTGCCAACTCAAGCTTTAATCATCAAGTTTTTATCATGAGTTTTTGTGATTATGCGATGACGATTTATAATCAATAAGACTATTTAAGGACTTAAACCAGTTTTTGGTTATTATGTGGCACATAGGAAATATATGGCAAAAGAAGAATCAGAGTTGGATAAATTCAGTGGAAATGAGAGCTTTGCGAAGTATTTGTGGAGTAACTTTGAAAGATAGAGTGATAAACATAAGAGAGCGTTGTGGAGTGTAAGAAGACGTAGCGATGAAGATTGAGAAAGGTATGCTTAGATAGTTTGTCAGGTAAGAGGATAAACGAAATAAGTTTAACGAATCAGGTGTATAAGGCGAGTGTGAATAGGACCGATGGAAAGAGGAAGATCTCGCGTTTATTGACCAGTTAGTGTCGTTTTGGAAAAAGGCCAGGTCAAGAGTACCCTAAACCGACGAGCATGTATGAGGAATGTGATGACAGTGGATAAAGCAAAAGAGGTATGCCAGGATCGTAGCAAGTGGAAAGCCGTGGTCTCTGCCTATAGCTCTGGGAAACAGGTGTGACATATATGTATGTCATCATCATCAGCCTGCAGTAGTCCACTGATGGACATAGGCCTCCCCCAAAGAGTTCCATGACGAACGGTCTTGAGTCTTCTCCATCCACCGACTTCCTGCAACCTTGGATGGGGGGCCTTCTAACACTGCATGTATACTGTATGTATGTATGTACATCTTGGGAAATTCTATGTAATTGTTTCCTTCTGTCATCGTTTTCATTATCCGATGAACAGAAAAGGTGCGATAGAAATACCTACTCTACAACATTGAAGCTGATGCTTTTGTCCACGATGTGCCAGTACAACAGCCGAGACCTGTATCCGAACAGGTTTCATAATCATTTGATTGCTGAGTGCCTAATGATAATTGGTTTTCTGTAAAATCGCTTTATGGCACCTTTTAAAACGATTCGAAAAAAAAACCATAACATTTAGGTAAGGTATAAATGCTTAAATAACATTAGATTAATCATAAAATTCTCATTCGCTAAACGTCAAATCTCAAAAACCATCTCTGTGTTTTGTAGAAAAATTCAATAGGCCAACATGGTTCTGGAAAATACAAATACAGATATTTTATTTCGGTGAACATAATCTAGGTAAATTTTATGGGATTGCGGCCCACTTACCTATGTTTAATAGTAAAGCATATTATAGTATAAACGAATTTTTGTATGACAAACTTAATTTAATTTAATATTATATAAGATTGACATTAATGATAAATTTATATTTTTTTGAATTTGTAACTTATTAGTTATTATGTAATTTGTAATCTAATTAATATTGGTTTAAATCTTTGTATTTATAATGTTTGTATGACCGATGTCATAATCTAGTGATCTGTACTCTAAACCTCACCATCTATCAATGTACCTAGGTTCACGAACAATAAATGAATTATGAATTATGAAAGAGAAAAGTAAGTAAGAATGATAGATACACATACCTACGTACACAAGGGGTGCGGGCTAGATTCCCGCTGCGGGACAAATGATTGAACGATCTGCAAATATTTGTTCCGACTCTGGGTGTTGTACCATATTACTCGTAGTTTTGATACCCACGACACATAAAGTAAAATATTTCACTGAGCCATAGCCTATTTGTCGTACTGCAGCACACGCAAACTTGCCTAATCTAAGATACCTACTTTTTTAAAAAAAATTGCTCTATTGATTATGGATACCTACCTAATGTATGTACTTTAGTTTAAAATTGTTTATTGTTAATTGTTAATTGTGTGTGTCTGTAGTGCCAAATAAATTTTTTATCTATCTATCTATCTATCTAAGTGGCGATCACCATAGGCCAGTTGTGGCCGCAGTGACACCATAGCCACATAAAGTAAAAATTAAATAATAATACCCACGACACATGGAATCCTACTGTGGGGTCAAGACTATATTTGAAAGCTGGGTGTGATTTTTTTAATGGCATTTATGGCATACCTTTGTAAGTACCTACGTTTCTACTGTAGAAAAAAGAGTTACAACAGAAATTAAGGCATAATGATTGAATGAAAAAAATAGCGTTACGGAAAAAATTATGACACAGATTAAAGTCTGTATTTGATTTGACAATAACATTTCAACTTAATTATGTAACTGTGTGGGCGTATCTCCATACCTATTACTTAGAGTCAGTTTGTAATTAGTTCTACCGAACCGTTATTTTGTAATATGATAGTAGAGCAAGTTTTTTAAAATATTATATCATTCGATTCAATAGCCTGAGGGGCTCGAAGCTCTGACTTCATATGCCGGTCATAGTAGGTCGTTTCCCAACAATCACGTGAGTTTTTAACTCATCTATTCACGTGAATAGGATGACAGGGAGTTGCTTATTAGCATTGGTAGGAGGTAGGGCACAGCGAGATTTTATCGCTCTAAATTGGAGCACCTTGCCTGTGGAGGTTACGCCTTACAGAAGATCGCAGCCAAATAACATTATTTGTTTCAAATAGTGTTGTGAGTAAGGTTGCCAGAGCTCTTTTACGGGGGGTTTGGGGTCGGCAACGCGTGCATGATGCCTCTGGTATTCCAAGCGTTCATAGGCTACGGTGACCACTCACCAACAGGTACAGGTAACAGGTATTTTTTTTACGGAGGCAAACAGGCTTACGGCCCTCCTGATGGTAAGCGGTTACCGTCGCCTATTGACATCTGCAACACCTGGAGCATTGCTAATGCGTTGCCTGCCCTGGAGAAATCTTTTTGTATATTTCTTAAAGCTCTTCATGTTTGCCACATTAGTAGTTTATAAGAAACGGTCATTTACTTCTAAGGCCACGAAGCACAGGCATCTCAGGCGCTGTCAAATCGTCATCTCATTTCCTAGAATGCTGTGATGAATGGGTACCAAATGAATAACAATGCTTCCTGTATTCAGCCTACAGCTTGCCCACGCTGATGACAGTACCAATGTTATTACAGTGACTAATTATAAAACACACTTCTTGAGTACCGTAAATAGTCACATCTTAGTAGTAGTAGTTCTTAGTAGTAGTAGATTTTGGTATATTTCTCAGTAGAGCTACTAACATTACAACAATAGTCCATTAATTCCTTATCAGCGATGAGATATTGAATATCGAAACAGATTACAACACAATATTATCTGTACTGCAGATCGATTCAATTTTATCACTTCGCCAAAAACCACCCAATATGTCCGCTTTTACACAGAAAGCAGAACAACCGGCGCCTATTTTCTTCAAAGAATAATATCCTTAGTACAGTCAGCATCAAAAGTAAATGATGATCCGACATCTCTCAACATGTAGATATTTTGTAAATTTCATGTAGGTATATTTTACAGTCACACGATATCACTACGACAGCTCAGCGTACTTTCTATGTAAATTCTGTCTTCTGAATAAAAGTGGCTCAATAACGTCACCCTGAGGCAGTCATTAGTCGCGGCGCGGAGGCGGTCCGTCCGGCGCTGCTCAGACAACCCAAAAAAGGTTTTGGATGACGATGCAAACACTTACACGGCCAGTTCTCGTCTGGCATTGACCCAACGAAGCTCCTTTTGTGGTCAACTCTGTCGAAAGCCTTCGATGAATCCAAACATTTGCATACTAATTAATCCGATTGCAGTTCTATTCATCTTATTAGCTAATTAGTTTTTAGTACTTGAAGTGGCTTAGGCAAAGTCTTAGGCAACTTGAAGTATATTTGTATGTTACTGAAACTTAATTTTATTATTAATATTATAATAATAATAATAATAAGTCATTTATTTCAGGCAACACAGCAAAGTACATGTACAAATACAGGGCCCATAGATATACATACCTTAAAACTAAAATACATAATAATATTCACACTTCAAAATATTAAAAAGTAACATTATCGTCATAACGAACGGTCTCGAGCCTTCTCCATCCACCGATTTCCGCAACCTTGACAATGTCGTCGGTCCATCGGTGGAGACCTTCCAAAACTGCGTCGTCCGGTTCGTAGCCGCGATTCGAGAACCTTTATTCCCCAACGGCCGTCAGTACCGCAGCCTGCTCACTGCCACTTCAGCTTGCTAATTCTGAGTGCAACATCACAATATCGTTAATAGTTAAAAAAATATCAATGTTTGAATAATCGATTGTATTATTCTGATTAATTTAAGTCCATGATACGTTTGTGATGACCAAATAGGTATTGAAATCAGGTTATCACACTAGATCGTGTGCATGTTGTGATGTGCAGTGTTGGAAGGCCCCCCACCCGATAGACCGACGACATTGTTAAGGTTGCGGGAAGTCGGTGGATGGAAAAGGCTCAAGACCGTTCGTCATGGAACTCTTTGGGGGAGGCCTATGTTCAGCAGTGGACTTCATCAGGCTGATGATGATGACTAGATCGTGACTAGGAATTATCGTGCTGCGAATGTGTAACAATAAATTTTAGTACTTATAACATGTTCCTACATAAATGATAATTACTTTGAGAACTCTGAACTATCTTTACAACATGTTTCGTAACTAGTATACTATCCCCGAAAGAGGGCTATTCTATCATAAAAAATAAATAAATTTTCCGGACAATTAACAAGACACACGGTCAACTGATCCCAAACTAGGCATAGCCTATACTATGGGTACCAGAGTATTAAACATAATAGATATATATTTGGCCTGGCCTCATAGCTCAGTTAGTAGTAACTCTGCCTTCTGCGCTAGAGGTCGCGGGTTCGATCCCCGCACTGGACAAACATTTGTGTGATAAACACAGATGTTTGTTCTGTGTCTGGGTGTTAAATATGGTATCTATTATATATATCAGTCTCTGGTACCCATAGTACAGGCTATGCCTAGTTTGGGATCAGTTGACCGTGTGTGATATGTCCGGAATATTTATTTATTTATTATTTATTTTATTTAACACCCAGACACAGAACAAACATCTGTGTTAGTCACAAATGTTTGTCCATGTCGACCTCTGTTCGACCTCTAGCGCAGAAGGCAGAGTTACTACCAACTGAGCTATGAGGCCGGTCAATTGAGGGTATTAGCGAAAATATACATAGCTCGCATCCTTAGCTCACATCCCTCAACAAGTTCATCATCTGTACATACAAGGTGATTCATAATACATAAGTATGTACGTATACATAAGTACATAAGTATGTTGACACAGTAGATTTATCTACTATGCCTTTTTGACCTCATTGTTTTATTTTTATTTTTATGTGTAATATGGATGTACGTACTTGTACCTACTAAACCTGAAATAAACAACTTTTATTTTTATTTTTTTTTATAATATGTATGCTATCCCGAAAGGGGCTTATTCTACACATAAATTTCAACAAACTTTGTTCTTACGACTTTTGGAAATCTAAAAAGTTCTACGAAATATTTCATATTTCGATATTTTTTTTCCGTAAATTTTCTTTCTTTATGTTGATAGTAAGCCTCTTTCGAGAAGGTATACATACCGTTTCGAAAGGTCCCCTTGTATGTTTGTTTGTCACGCGTCATCATTCAACTGAACACATGTATTTGCATCAAACACCAATAAACAATCAATTCGACGCAGCAAACATTTAATCAATGTGGCAAGGTGGCAATCATCGCGCGGCTGATGTGAAAAAGCCTTAAATATTAACACATCTTAATCTCTCGCCTACACACACGTATCTTCAACCATTTCTGAACCGTATTTATGTAAACTTAGGATGTGTTTTAGTGAAACAACTTTACAGGCAATTGCATTAGTAGATTTGGCTTTAACACCCACTGAAGCTTCTTATTTGGTTCTCGCAGCTACCTTGTTAATTTGCCTGAAGTCATTATTTGTGCAACACTTTTCAATAGTTATGTTCATACTAGCATCTGCCCGTGGCTTCGCTCTCGTGGTACCTACACAAAAAGCCTATATGCTATTCTAGGTAAAGAACTTTATCTATTCCAAGTTTCAACGAAATGGGTTGAGCCGTTACGGCGTGATTGAACAACAAACATCCTGACAAACTTTCGCATATAAATAGGATAAGAACTTACGAAGATAGAATTGAATAAGATTTTATTTGCAACAACATATAATTATAACAGGAAGGTTGTCTTACTTACAGATAAAAAAAAAACGCAAAACATAAAAATTCCAATAAATATAAGGAAATGACATCATACTGTTAAAAGGAACCTAACTCAGCATGATGCGGGTTGAATTAATCCCACGCTGGTCTGCCGTTAGAGAGATTTTGATTTGCGGTTTATATTAAAACATGGACAACAAATGACGTGAATTTGCGCATCCGCAGAAACGCCAACTACCTAATATAATCTTTATTATTTATGTTAATAGTATAGATAAATTTTATTTACAGAAAGAAACTTAAAACTAATACAAGTTAATATTTACAAAATACAAAAGAAACAGTTGAGCCATCTAAAGAGATCAAAGATCTATAGATAGCTCAACTGATCCAGATTTCTACCAGTCGGAAGCGTCCCCAAGACGCTGGCGGAATTAATAAATAAATAAAATAAATATTCCGGATAAATCACACACAGTCAACTGATCCCAAACTAGGCATAGCCTGTTCTATGGGTACCAGAGACTGATATACATAATAGATATATATTTAACACCCAGACACAGAACAAACATCTAGTCGCAAATGTTTGTCCAGTGCGGGAATCGAACCCGCGACCTCTAGTGCAGAAGGCAGAGTTACTGCCAACTGAGCTATGAGGCCAGTCAAATTGCCACGCTGGATGGCATAAATAAATATTATGTTAGATAAATATCCTAAGAGTAATAAATATAGACCTTATGTAGACTGGTTCCGTGACCTTGCATACAAAATGCGCCTAAACCTCCCACATAAAAATTCTCTACTTGACCTTGTCTAGTAAGTGCATTACTGATCTTACAATGGATGTATTGTTCCACATACCTGATGGTAGTTGATAAATGGTATTGGCTATTAATTGCGTGATAAAATCCGAAATGAGGAAATCCGTAGAAGAACCAAGGTTACCGACATAGCTTTCAGAATTAGCAGGTTGAAGTGGCAGTGGGCCGGCCATATAGCTCGCAGAACCGACAACCGTTGGGGAACAAAGGTTCTCGAGTGGCGACCACGAACCGGACGACGCAGTGTTGGAAGGCCCCCCACCCGATGGACCGACGATATTGTTAAGGTTGCGGGAAGTCGGTGGATGGAAAAGGCTCAAGACCGTTCGTCATGGAACTCTCAGGGGGAGGCCTATGTTCAGCAGTGGACTTCATCAGGCTGATGATGATGATGATTGGCTATTAATTACTGTACAAGGTGATTCATAACATCCATGCTATCTCGAAAGGGGCTTGTTCTCAACCTAATTGGCAAAAAAGTTTGTAATACGACTTCTGGAAATGCATTTTATTGAAAAAACTATAACTCAGCAAAAGCGGTCAAATCAGTTCAAACTTAATTATTCAGCTGTTCTAAGTAGTAATCTTGACGTTGAACTTCTCGTATGTTTAATAATTACTTGTATAAACAAAGCTCTTTCAAATGACACCCCACTTCTTTGTATTACTTTTATTTTGAGGTCGCGGATGCGATCCCCGCTGGACAAACATTTGTGTGACTAACACAGATGTTTGTTCTGTGTCTGGGTGTTATAGTAGATTATGCAACAAGGGCTTAAAGTAGTGTATTATATCAAGGGCGCTATATTGAACCCCGAGAACGAGGGATTCTATGGTTAACTCCCGAGCGGAGCGAGGGAGTTAAGGCAAGAATCCTGAGTACGAGGGGATCAAGATCGCCCAAGACAAATACACATTTAAGCCCGCGATGCATAATCTACTTTTTATACTTTCTGCGAGGCAATTGAAAGCAATGACTGTTAAGTAGACAACAATGATTTTTCTAGAAGTAAGTTTCCAACTATACCAGAGGCTTCAAATTGTATGCATTCTGGAGTCGAATCAAAATCACTGACGTCGTCACTTGACATTTTTTAGAAATTTATTTGAATCGAAACTGAATTTCGGTGTAAAGTTATGCTCTAACAACATCATCATTCCAGCCGTTTGAAGTCCTTTTACACAGACTTCCTATCATGTGGGGGAATTTGCCCATACTCACCAAGCTGGGCACGCGGATTGGCGAACGCAGTTACAGCTATCTTTGTTATAATATACGCTGCTACCTATCCCCTACCTTTTTTTCCCTTAGTCGCCTCTTACGACATCCACGGCTAGGAGATATGGAGGGGCCTATTCTTCAGCCGGGCCGGGCCGGGCCACCGCGGCCATAAGTATATGTACGTCGTTGCCTATACGTGTGCAATATTTAAATAATTAATAGGTATTTTATATATTTTTAGATTAAGGTATCAAAGTCAAAAGGCGTTTATTTCAATAAAATCACTAGGATCACTTTGAAACGTCTTAGAAACTAGGTGAAGCTATGCCTGTTCCTCGCGACCAAGCCTAAATATATATCTATGGGTCTTAGAATTCGTTTTTACCATCTGTACTATTCCTAAGTTACCTGAAATAAAATATATGTTATTATTATTATTGTTTGCTCTAGTATACAACGACGATTCGTCCAAGTAATTTGAGAGATCTTCACTCGATTAACTCGCTTTATTGATGAATAAAGCCACTGATTTTCGTTCATTACGTCAGTTACCGTGTAAACATCTTACGCCCACGGAAGCTGCCAAGGCCCATGCCCACTATAGCCTCGTTGTGTATCTGAACTCACTTAACACCGCATTCATCGATAAAATTCAAGGAAATCCCTAACTTATTGAGTGTGAAAATCAACTGAAGCGTTACCTACTACCGTCTAGTGATAACTGTATTAAATGATGTCATATCTTCTAAGTATAACTAAAGTAGTGTTCAAACGACATGCGATATGTCATCTACATGCTTACTTACTTATTTACTTACTAGTCTTACTAATTTTCAGATCCCTAAATTGAGTAATTATGGATTGCACATACAAACATTCAACCCCGATTTCACCCCTTCAAGATTATTGTTTGCGACAAAAGATAGCCATGTCCTTCTTCAGGATATAATTATTTACCAAATTTCATTACGTTCCGTTCAGCCGTTTAGTCGTGAAAAGGTAACAAACAAACAGAGTTACTTTCGCATGGATGATATTAGTTTAGTAATGGATGTGTCTCTCTAAGTAGGTAGGTAGGTTCCTACTATACTAAATGGCTAAAACCGTTGTCTGTCTGACTCACGAAGCCACTTGATCAAACAGCAAAAATGACGTCAAAATTTGTATATTCAAAATCTAAATATGGTATCGCGTTGTCTGTTTTCATATCTTGGCTGGCAGGCCGGTTTTGTCGTGTCGGTAAAATTAAGAAGTCATAATAAAAGACTTAAAGATATCAAAATTGCGTTGACAATAATTTCGTCTATTATCAGAGTGAGGGTGTAAAAATTGACTCCAAAAATACAGGGTAAGTCTGGTCAATACTTTTAGTAAGCCAGTCTAGAATCGTGCTTGGAATTCCAACCAAACATCAAGCAATTACAGAAGCGTAAATTATTTTCTAATTAATTTCAAAGGTTCATAAATATCTCGAAAGGTGCTTATTCTATCATCATATATATACAGCAAAATATTAGCGGAAAAAGACATTTTTTTTATTTTTTAATTATCCAGAACTTTTCAAATTAATTTTTTGTTCGTAATATCAATTTTGTAAGTAATTATTAAACGTACAAGTTCGACATCAAAATTACTGTAAGAAAATTAAAAGTAATACTAGTAAATAGTTACAAAATACACAAGAAACAATTAATTGAGCTATCTAAATACCGTAACACACGATCTATAGATCGCTCAATTGGTCCACCAGCGTCCCCCAGAAGCTGGCGGATTTGAATTTAAACCTAATACAGCAGATTTATTATTGCAGTTTTTTCAGTGAAAAAATATAAATTCCCCCATTATATAGGTAGTGCTAATTGGGTGCAGAATAAGCCCCTAGGTATGCTAGGCTATACATAGTATGATTAGCCTTTTATAACCGGTATCGCTATGTCATCGACCGATAACGCCCAAAAAAGTAAATGGAAAATGAAATACACGACTGAAGTTTATTACCAAAAGCGCACAGTGTCAGTGCAGCGGGCACTGACGTCACAGCCCCTCACGCTTATATTTAGCAATGACGGCAACTTTCCACCTAACGAGCTTCTTAGGGTTCCGTTCCTCATTTGGAAAAAAACGGAACACTTAATCACTTTGTTGTCCGTCTGTCTGTCTATAAGTTTGTGATCCCTTTTATCAGAACGGCTACTCTTCATCAACTTGAAATTTATACCAACGAGTAGGTTCCGTGAGCTTATAGGGCCAATTAATTTTCAAGCTCAATGAATTAAAAGGATATGGCAATCAATGTCTAATTTATGAATGGAAATGGCAAAAATAAAACACCATGATGTTACTTCCAGTTATCTCACATGAATTCTGAAAGGAATGCTATGAGATTTTGTGAATGAATAAAGAAAAATGTCTAAGACTTAGGAATTTTGATGTTTTTAAACCTAAATTTGGATTATTACGAGACAATGTTATATTTGCGGACATCATCATCATCAACAACCTGTAGACGTCCACTGCTGGACATAGGCCTCTCACACAAAGAGTATTTGCGGTCAATATCATACAATGAACTACGTGAGCGACCGCAAAGTATCAGTTTGTCAGTTCCTACACTTGGAATTTTGATTTTCTGACCCCGTGTAATGGTACGGAACCCTCAGGGAGCGATTTCTCGCATATACTTGTCTTTATTTTTCTTACCCTTTTTACAAGAAAACGTGAGTTTGATAGCATTCTTGATTTTATCATTGCTTAGAACTGTTTTAATTTGTACAAAAATAATAATTTGTTCGTTTTTAAGGTTTTTCGGAACTCGTTTTGGAAGCTGGTTTTCGTGAAATGACTATCAGGGGTTGGATTATTTAGGCCTAGCCCATTTCAGTATATTTGAAACGGTCAAATTAGCTTCAATATCGGTCTACTAGTTCTTTCCTGACCACCCTTCTCTAGGTCAATGACGAGACTCTAAAACATTTTGGACGAATTAGTTAGAACATGCTAAAGGTGCGAAAAAAGTTTATCTTAATTGGAACGTTGGAAGGGGAAGACCTAGGCGTACGTTTAGTGACCAAATCGGTGACGTTTTGGAAAAAGGCCAGGTCAAGAGTACCCTAAACCGACGAGCATGTTTGAGGAATGTGATGAGAGTGAATGAAGCAAAAGAGGTATGTCAGGATCGTAGCAAGTGGAAAGCCGTGGTCTCTGCCACTCTCTGGGAAATAGGCGTGATTTTATGTATGTATCTTAATTGTACTGTACATCAACGTTCATCGAAGCACCAACTTCCAGATATCACAAGATCTCAGTTCGGGGGGAACGACTAGTAATAGTGCGGTCAGTTGGAGTTCTTCTTCTTCTTGTCGTGTCACTGATTCTTTCTTGGTCATCCCGTATTAGGTCGGTGACCAGGTTGAGGTATGGTGGCCCTGAAAAGGGCCTAAGTTGGAGTTGACAGAGTAAGACTCAAAAATTAATTACGTAAAAAATGATACAAGATGATGATTAAATTTTCGTAACATAAACATGACATAAAGAACCTAACATTGGTGACTCAAACCGGATTTGCACAAAAAGAAGACATCAAACAAGCCTATTGTGACAAGCAATTTAATGTTTTTTACAATTACTAATACATGGTTCTATCTTCCACTTTATATTGCTCATCTGACTACACTCACAGTTTTTGCTTCGTTCTTTCAAAAAACTTTTTGTAGGTACCTATGTGTCTGCTTAGTACTTTTAACTTTAGTATTCTAAAGTTTCATCTATCTGTAACTTTTAAACCAAACTAAAAAGGGGTTTTTAAACTCAACAACGTTCACAGATTTTTATAATATCCCAAAAAAGTTCAACTCAGACGGGATTTGAATCCGCAACCTTTCCCCTGCATACGGGGATAATTTAACCAACTAAACAACCGAGCGAATTCCCATGTGTGTCCCATTCCCATCTTTGAAAATTCTAATCTGCGTAAAGCGCTACCTACCGAAGACAAAAATAGGTTTCCACCTTTTCAAATTGAAATTTTGGTATATTATAAAAATCTCAGTACCTATTTCCTTTGCGTGGGTTTTTCACTATAACAATAAACTAAACATTCACAGTGTAAAAAAATAATCATCAGAATGTTTGACAAGTGTTTTCGTTACAGGTAAACCGCGGGAGCCGCGGGGTGCCTCAGAACAGACGCCGACCAGAAAGGAACCATTCACACATCTCTCCGAACAGGAGCTCATAAATGAAGCCAACAAAGTACTAGCGCAAGCGCAGAGCGTCACTTGCACAGCCGACCACCCCCCGGAGAAGTTCTTCTCCCTCCCACACAGAAGAAAACTCAGAGAAGATAGAGGTAGAAGGAATAGTGACGACACGACGCCAGATGGTAAAGCTTCACTCGGAAGGTCTACTAGTGATGTAGGGAAGAAGAGGAAAGAAAGAACATCTCTATCAACCATATTCAGAAGACAACAGAGAAACAAAAGTCCAGTTGAACCAGTAGTAGTTGCAACAAAACCCGTAGCAGTAGTCAAAAGAAGCAAGAGTGACGTAACGGATTTGAAATCGAATACTAAACTTAACACACAAACGAAACCGATACGAAAGAGGTCTGGTAGTGAGACTGAAGAATTTCTTAAATCTTTACGCAACAAGAAGTCTCAGTTGTCGCCTATAATAGAAAGCTCACCAAGGGACGACTATTTCAAGACGACGCCTCCTCTAGAAAAGTTTCAGAAGCAAAAACTTGCTCAAAAGGATAGTAATAAATCTGACAAACAAGATAAAGTAGAGAAAAAAGTTAATCCTGTAGAAAAACCACCAAGATTCAAGACTCCTGATAAACTAGAACCCAGACCTCCAACACGCACTAAAAGAGGAAAATCGATTGAAAAGGAAAAATCACCTCCTATCAGTGAAACTCCCAAAAGAAAAATAGAAGTGAAGAAAACATTGCTCGTTGATGAAATTGATTCTTTCAAACCAAAAAATATCAATTCCGTAGAAGTCACCGACAAAATAAAAGATAGCATTAGAAAAATTGAAGAAAACGTATATGCCGATAAAGAAATGATTCACAGTAGCCAGCAACCACCTGACAAGCCACCACTGACACGGGGGCATGCTGTTGATAACATGGTTAGAATTCTAAGAGAAGACCAAATGTCTCCATCTCCAAAAAGCCATTTTATCTCATCAGTCAACGGAGGTAGCATTAATCAACCATTTTCATACATAAAACCAAGTGTAAGTCCTGATGGTAACCTATTTGTAAGAAATAGTCCAGACAGAGTCCCATCTCCTGTGAACAAAATGGACCGAGGTGTTCTTTATGCACAAGTCATTAGAGATGGTGATAAGAATACAGATAGGTTCATGGATACTCTTCACAAGAAGTACTCGCCACATGGACACAAAATAGCCAATAATTCTGATGAAGACGAGGGGCTTGGCTATGAAGAAAGATACAAACATTCTAACAATCGTAACTATGAATACAATTACAATCAAAATAAAAAAACCAGCGTCCCACAAGGGTACAAAATTACCGATTCACCAATAAAACCTAAGTTTAGAGAATTTAGAATGACGAATTTTGATGACTTTGAGCCTACCTACGCTAATGACTATCCATCCCATAAAGATGACTCTCATGATTTCATTGATACGTTTAGAGGTCGAGGTGACGGCATGGATACAAAGAAAAAAGCCTACGAACCGGAAACAGCTAAAGTTGACTTAGATTTTAACGAACTTAGTCACCGACGTCAGCTTTTAGAATCTCGACTAAACGCTCGAAAACACGAACGTGAGCGAGTGATAGAGAGAGTAGATGAACCTTTAACGAGGTACCTCATGGAAACCGATCCAATATACGAAGCTGAAAAGAAAATGAAAGCAACCGAACGTTACGTGAACGAGACAGCGCGTTATTACCGTCATACGCTAGAAAGGGATGGGTTCGCTGAGAATAGTGTCACTGAAGACTACAACAGATTTGACTCCGATAAACAGAAAATAAAGTATAATACAGAATCTCGGGCTTTTAATAAAGGTCCTAAAGATGAAGTAGATAGGCGTGATTATTCAGAACGGTTAGAACCAAGGTTCAAAGATAATAGAAAAATTATCCCACCTGAACCCGAATATGAGCCTCCTAGTCTTGAATCGAATGCAGCGAAGCCTGTTCTGACTCCCGACGAATATAAAGATAAGAAATACAGATCGAAAAAGCTCACTTCTAGTCATGACGCTTTGCAAACTGGGCAAAAGTATAAAGTGAGAGACGAGTACTTCGGGAAAAGAAAAGGTCACTACGCCTCAAACCCTGAGATAGCACAAGAAAGAGAAGAAGAATACGCTAATCTCCCTAAGTATACAGAGTCCTATCACAATTCTTTACGTAGAGTCAAGAACAAAGATAGGTACAAGGAAGACTTTACAATCAGACGTCACGATTCTGGCGACAGTAGAGACTACTACGATCGCTCTCCGAGTCGCTTTGACAATCGTCTTGTTGACTCTGGAATAGAAAACGACTTCCGTAAAGACAGCGGCGAAATTCATAGAAAACACAGGCGGTACGAAAGTGATGACGACGTGCAAAAGACATCATCATTCTTGGACAGTGAAAGAAGACATACAGAAAACAACTACCCCGGGGAACAGATCTACGCGAACACAGAGTACTTGAAGTATGGAGATGATGGGTATAAGAAGGAGTATGGGTCAAGAGAGAGGAGTGCAGATGGCTCCCGACTGAATCCTAAGCTAGAGAGGTATGAGAAAAGCCCAAGCAACGAGGACAAGCTTAGTGCTAAACCACCCAAGGCTAAGAAGCTTTCTGGACTTGAAAAAGTAAGTAACTGCAGAAATATTATCGAAAACGTGGAATTTTTAATTCAACGAACGAAATATATTGTTGGCCTTATTTGCCATCCAATTGGGTTCTGAGGCGATTTCTAACGTAGTGTGACTTTCGGATAAATAGAGAGGTCGGCTGCTACCATTAAAATCCCTGGTCTGTTTCAGCCATCCTGAAATTCACAACTAAAGCTCCCACAAAAAAATACATAGCTTTCCTCGCTTGGACGTCAGATGGATGAAAATGGCAGTAGTTATAGGTAAACTTCTGTTTTAGGTAAAACAGCTGTTCTCTCGCGACTCTTCCAAGAAGAGCAAGAAAGAGAAGGAGGAGAAGGTGGTCCCGCAGACGCGCACGCGCGTCCTCAAGAGCCCCGAGCATCTGGTCAGAAGGGACTCCGATTACAGAAGGTAACCAAGCTCTTCCATCTCTGGTAAAGGAGTAGTTTTTAGGATGCTTGCAGGCTTTCGTCATGATTTAACGACTATCACAGTTCGGACCAACTATTTAACGTACGAGGCCTTACATCTCCCATAAATATCAAGTCATTCGTAAAAACATTATTGGTGGTGATGATGCTTCCGCGCAAGCATTCCTGAATATCTAGGTCCAGACCGACCTAGCATGTTCTGAGCACGGCTCGCTAGCCGATTTGCCACGGCTGGTGTGGAAGTGGATCAGGCTTGGGCGCTCATTACCTCGACCAAGCATGGCTTGGCACGAAGTGGTGTCGGTACGGGGGTCTTCCTCAAAGGCGCCTCAGTTTAGACTGCTCCTCAGTGTGGACGGTCGTGACGGCGCTGAACGAGACCGGCATAGACTGGCTCGCGAGGCCCGCCTCTTAACTCCTTCAGTTTGTCTCGGTACACGGCTCCGACTATCCTGTTTGACCACGAGGAAGAAGCCAGAAATCCGACTGGGCTCGCGAGCATTTCTCGGTCAGTCTGAACTAATCATGAGCAATATTCCAGGTATACCGACCCCGAGCCAAGCGATATCATGGTCAAGAAGATAAACTACGAGTGTTCGGGAGACGAGCAACGTTACCGGAGCTCCAGGGAGGACCTGCACAGGTTCAGGGATGAAGGCGAGGTGGAGCGAAGGGAGAAGTACAAGCAAGATGATAGGTGAGGCTATGATCCTTCCAACTGGAGGTTTACGGTTTAAGAAATAATACAAATGGATTAGCGTGATAAAATCCGAAATGAGGAAATCCGTAGAAGAACCAAGGTCACAGACATAGCTTTCAGAATAAGCCGGTTGAAGTGGCAGTGGACCGGCCATATAGCTCGAAGAACCGACAACCGTTGGGGAACAAAGGTTCTCGAGTGGCGACGAACCGGACGACGCAGTGTTGGAAGGCCCCCCACCCGATGGACCGACGACATTATGAAGGTTGCGGGAAGTCGGTGGGTGGAGAAGGCTCAAGACCGTTCGTCATGGCACTCTTTGGGGGAGTCCTATGTTCAGCAGTAGACTTAGTCAGGCTGATGATGATGATGATGATGACAAATGGATTTTCCACATGAAAGTATTCTTGTGATACAAACGGGAAGTTTTGAGCGGCATTTCCTAGTATCAAAGTTTCTTGGCATGTTCTGAGACAAGAATAAAGGTTCAAGGCACGTTCTGGCAAAAGATCTAAGACTTTATCTTTATTTCAATTTAGAGCTGGCACAACAAATGTACCTCAAAATAATGAGATTATGTAAAAGTTTTTGCTAATGCCGTACGGCCTTATTACGAAACCAGGTTTAGTCCCAAACTTTCGCTAACTTCCGCAAAACTGGGTCTAGCTCTAGTCATTGGTCTAAATTACTGATGTCATTTTAAATTAAAATGACAGTGTAACATCTGATTAATTTAACTTGAATTTGATTTATGGGTATGACTTTTATGAGCGAATTAATTAATGACGTCACAAAACCAAGGTTTCGTTAATCTTCAAAGAATACAGTTGTGTACAATGAGGCTCGTATTCAGAGACAAGACTCAAGCGTTGATCTGTACTTAAATCTCGATTTGAGGCGAGATTCTAATTCTTGAACAGTTTTTATGTATAGATTCAATGATCACAGTTCACTTGAGTAAATGCTTATTCTGAAAAGTCAATCAGACGAAATCGGTGCTTGAGTTTAGATTTGATTAGACATTAATCAAATGACATTTTCGTTCCGTTACAAGTACTTTGATGCATATTTATACTTCACTTTATAGTTCTGTTCTATTTCCACCCTGGCTGTTTGAATTTCTGCGTAAAACGGATCGAAAATTATAAATAAATCAAAATGTAAACGAGAACATTTGAGTACAGATTTGAGACTCGATTCAACTGAGAGTAGTTTAAGTACCGTTCTTGAATAAAAGCTATGTTTGAGAAGAGATTCAATACTTAAATAGAGTTCAGCTGATCTGTGATTAAATCTGAGTTTGAGTCGTGTCTCTTAATACGAGCCTGAGTGTTTTATATTATTTTTGATTAAGGCAAAGTTAGACTACCTATGGGTAGAAAGTGACCTACTCCAGACTATACCTACCTACTTAGTCCAATTTGTGAGTAATAGGAGAATTATGGTGAGGTTATTTTTTGCTTTCGTTAGTTACAAGTAATTGTACCATTTATTTGAAATAAACACTTACTTTACTTTACTTTACTTAGACTGATGCTAATAGTTAGACCCAGACTAGAAAGACCTCGGACTAGAAGAGGTCTAGGCAGAGTTTAACCCTCGTTTCATAATAAGGACGATAGAGTTTAAATTTCATCCGATTCCAGGTACGAACGGAAGCCAACAGAAGAGCGCCGCTACCAGAACCACAGGGACCTCACACGGTACCACTCCTCGGAGCGGGAGAGCGACCGACCCTCGGATGGAGAAAGCGAGCTGAGGAAGACGAGGTCCAGGACTGCTGGGCCTATGGACTCACCAGCGCTGGTAAGTACTTACATATGGCTGGCCTCATAGCGGCCTCAGAGCGAAGGGCACTGGCGGTAAGAGGTAATATGCTGATCCGTAGGTTTTCCCGGTGTACACAAGAAGTGAAACTAACGCTATTTAAAGCATACTGTCAAAGTTTCTACACCGGGAATCTATGGGTTAACTACACTAGGCGACCGCTAGAGACCCTGCGTGTCCAGTACAACAATATTTTTAGGATGATGTTGGGGCTGCCGCGTTTCTGCAGTGCATCAGGGATGTTTGCAGAATACGAGACGGATGGGTTTGCTGCAATTCTCCGTAAAAAGACCACATCCCTGATGCGCAGAGTGCGTGATAGCCCCAATATCATCCTTCAAACGATTGCTGGCAGGATCACCTCTCCCACGTGGCACTGCTTCGTGAGGAGAGTGATCTACTGAAATGTTTAATTATTTAGCATTAAGTACTAATTATAAGTTCTTTTATATAATTTTACTAACAAATTATGGATCCTAGTCGTCCGAAATAAAATATTTTTATTTTATTTATTTTTATAGCTCAGTTGGTAGTAACTCTGCCTTCTGCGCTAGAGGTCGCGGGTTCGATTCCCGCACTGGACAAACATTTGTGACTAACACAGATGTTTGTTCTGTGTCTGGGTGTTAAATATATATCTATTATGTATATCAGTCTCTGGTACCCATAGTACAGGCTATGCCTAGTTTGGGATCAGTTGACCGTGTGTGATATGTCCGGAATATTTATTTATTATTATTATTGATCATGGTAGTCATCTGAACTTACGGAAACAAATTTAATATATTCGTGCCTTTTAGGTTCCAGCGCCTAGCAATTTCGCATAAAATGCGAAACTTTGTCTGTCTGTTTGTAACCTTTTCAGGACAAGACGGCTGATTTGATGTTGATGTTACTTGGTATGGAGATAAACTAAGCCCTAGGATAGGCCATAGGCTCCTTTTTATACAGGCATTACGCGAGCGATGCAGCTACCAATGTTGTGATAAAATCCGAAACGAGGAAATTCGTAAAAGTAGTTATTTTACGGATTTCCTCGTTTCGGATTGTATCACCTTTAAGCCCTTAGCAACCCCTTGGCCTATTAAACTAATATTCTTATCAGCAAATCTAGATTGTACGTACACTCTGTTGACCTACTTAATTACATGAAGATCGTATTGACGGTTCGAAAATTATGCCTCCTCCTAAAATTGGTATTTTAGGAGGAGGTAGGGCACAGCGAGATTTTCTCATTCTGAATTGGAGGCGTACCTCCGCCTTACAGAAGATCGCAGCCAAATAACATTATTTGTTTCAAATAGTGTTGTGCTCCTGCGGTGAGTAAGGTTCCTAGAGCTCTTTAGGAGGGAAGGGGGTTCGGGGTCGGCAACGCGTGCGTGATGCCTCTGGTATTGCAAGTGCTCATAGGCTACGGTAACCACTCACCATCAGGTGGGCCGTAAGCTTGTTTGCCACCTCACTTGTATAAAAAAAAAAATGTTCTAACACATATAAATACAAACATTGAACGCCGATTCGTTCAAGTTGTTTGATAAATCTTCGCTCGTTCGATCAAATATACACATAAGTCAATTTCATATCAAAATATCGTCAAAACTCTAAACATAGCACACGTCATCGTAAACAAAGCATTCGCCCCGCGCCCTCGGCGACCTATTGTATAAGGTCATGGGTTCATTACTAGCTACCAGTGGAACTCGAAAGCATCGAACCATATTTCTTTGAGCCTCAGTTAGTTCGATCGACACTACTCTGTTTTTTTTAATACAACTTATGTACTGACATAGCTCTCAGAATTCGCAAGTTGAAGTGGCAGTGGGCAGGCCATATAGCTCGCAGAACCGACAACCGTTGGGGAGTAAAGGTTCTCGAATGGCGACCACGAACCGGGCGACGCAGTGTTGGAAGGCCCCCCACCCGATGGACCGATGACATTGTAAAGGTTGCGGGAAGTCGGTGGATGAAAAGGGCTCAAGACCGTTCGTCGTGGAACTCTTTGGGGGAGGCCTATGTCCAGCAGTGGACTTCTCCAGGTTGTTGTTGATGATGATGACAACTTATGTGGCCAACAAGCATACGGCCCACCTGTTGGTAAGTGAATACCGTAGCCTATGAGCGCTTGCAATACCAGAGATCACGCACGTGTGGCCGACCCCGAACCCCCTCCCCAAAAGAGCTCTGCCAACCTTACTTACCGCAGGAACACAAACTATTTGAAACAAAATTGTTATTTGGCTGCGATCTTCTGTAAGGCGGAGGTACCTCCCAGGCGGGCTGCTCCAAATAAGAACGAGAAAATCTCGCTGTGCCCTACCTCCGCCAAAAACTTCACTGATGCGCTACATTCCATTTTGTGAAAGAAGATTATCGGAAGCAGTTTGATACGCTTGCTGTGTTTGTTGCCTGATTCTTCTGAGCTTCGTGGCGAGGAACAGGCGTAGCTTCACCTAGTTTCTAAGACGTTTCAAAGTGAACCTAGTGATTTTATTGAAAATAACACCTTTTGACTTGATGAATTTTTAGGATCTAGGACGTGCCGGTTTCTTTACGATGTTTACCTTCACCGTTTGAGAGTACTAGTATAGCGCACATACATTTTTCGAAAAATTTACTAACTTAAGTTTACAGTCTTTCGTCTAAAATAATAATTTGCGATGCTAGAAGAGAGTGAATAAGTTTATAAGTGCCATATCCATAGCTTTAAGACCTCTCTGTAACACTTATTTCTGCAAATAAACATCTTGAATCTATTGGTGCACGTGGGGATTCAAACTCTCGCCTGTGGATCGGAAGGCGAGCCACAACCACCATTCCATGGCCATCCAGTGGTCATATTTTGATGAACAAGGATAGTTCAGTTTTAAGTCGGCGTGGCAGTTTTCATTCTAGATTCAGTAGTAGCCAACCCTTCACGTTACACAACTGGTAATAAGCCGCTGAGACCATCACTTTCAAAAGCTGAGATTGATACCGAAATTGGGTTGTAATGACTTGAGGATAATAGAGGTTGTAAACAGTGGCGGATGCATAAGGCCTATGCCTACCAAAGAGGAGCAAAAGTAAAAAATAATATTTATTTTTTAATATTCCGGACATATCACCCACGGTCAACTGATCCCAAACTAGGCATAGCCTGTACTATGGGTACCAGAGACTGATATACATAATATATATATATTTACCACCCAGACACAGAACAAACATCTGTTATAGTCACAAATGTTTGTCCAGTGCGGGAATCGAACCCGCGACCTCTAGCGCAGAAGGCAGTGTTACTACCAACTGAGCTATGAGGCCAGTCAAAATTTATTTATTAAGAATACAGAATAACATCATAACAGGTTTTTTTATCCCTAAGGCGATACCATATGTTATTAGTGGGTACATTATAATAAATAGGTACAATTAGATAAGTACTAATCGAAACATTTCGTTTCTATCACTAGATATCTATTAAATCAACAAATCACCACCACCAACCAGCGATGTGCTAAAGTTGTCAGTTAGCTTTAAAAGCGATGTATTTAGCATGTATGTATGTACATACATGCATAAAATCACGCCTTTCTTTGAGGTGTAGGCAGAGACCACGGCTTTCCACTTGCTACGATCCTGACATACCTCTTTTGCTTCATTCACTCTCATCACATTCCTCATACATGCTCGTCGGTTTAGAGTACTCTTGACCTAGCGTTTTTCCAAAACGTCACCGATTTGGTCAACCGAAAAAGCAAAAACTCTGTACTCTGTTGCTCCGATTACTAATAAAGTTTGTAAAGGGATCCATGTGATCTCAATGAATAAATGAATATTGAAGTTTGATGATTGTGGAAGTCCACTGCTGGACATAGGCCCCCAAAGAGTTCCACGACGAACGGTCTTAAGCCTTCTCCATCCACCGACTTCCAGAAACATTCACAATGTAGGCGGTCCACGAGGGGCCTTCCAACCCTGCATCACCCGTGGTCGCCATTCGAGAACCTTTACTCCCCAACGGTTGTCGGTTCTGCGAGCTATATGGCCTGCCCACTGCCACTTATAATAAAATATATACATAAATTATTACATCCAAAAGTAACACGTAAGTACTTCACATACAGTTTTTGCTTGCATCATATTTTAAGTAATATTCAATTTTATAGAAGCATTAGGTACATATTTCATCAAGTGTAGCGTGTGCTGCCCTTAGATAATTTGTTGAAGCTCACATTTGTCTTCTTTTTTTCACATTTTTATAAGCTCTTATTTATTAGGGATTATAATTAGATAACTTTTCTTTTGAGCCTCACCTAGTTCGATCGGCACCACACTGAAGCTTTAAATTCCATTTTGTGAAAAAGGATCATCGAAAAAAATTATAGGCACCAAGCCGTGTTTGTTGCCTGATTCTTCTAGGCTTGGTCGCGAGGAACAGGCATAGCTTCACCTAGTTTCTAAGACGTTTCAAAGTGATCCTAGTGATTTTATTGAAATAAATGCCTTTTGACTTTGACTTTTGACTTTGACAGCTTCTAAAAGTGCACATATTCTAGTGTCATAGCTTGTTGGTTCAGAAAAACTAGGTACGTTCAGCGAGGTTGACAACTGGTAGGATTTCTGCTAGTAACACTGGTACTACACTGGTTCTTTCATCGGTAATATGAATTAGCTAATAGAACGTAATAAAGCTTCGGAATGTTCGAAGCAAGTGTCAGACTCGCTCTGGCTGGGATCAAGTCAAGAGCTTAGTCCACTGGTGAGACCATTGGTGGTGGTAACCCCGCTTTCCGATCCAAAGGTAGTGGGCTCGAATCTCGGTCGTATTGCAATTTTTTTTTATTTTTTTTTATATTCCGGACATATTCACACGGTCAACTGATCCCAAACTAGGCATAGCCTGTACTATGGGTACCAGACACTGATATACATAATAGATATATATTTAACACCCAGATACAGAACAAACATCTGTGTTAGTCACAAATGTTTGTCCATTGCGGGAATCGAACCCGCGACCTCTAGCGCAGAAGGCAGAGTTACTACCAACTGAGCTATGAGGCCATTTATTCATTGAATTCGCTTGGATTATTTGAAACGTCTGAAATGCAATTGAATTTAATACAGGCCAGAATGAACGTTACATGGCTTTATGATAATGATATTATTTAATTTAATAATATTATTAATTTTAATACATTTCAATCATTTTTACAATCAACCACGGTATTACAATAAGCGGCTCCTTGTTATAAAAAAGAAAACAAATAGTACATACAAGTTGATCTCCAAAAGGAGCTTGTTCTAAAACGAAAGAATTTGAAAGACGAAAAAAATGACTTTTTTTCTTTTCTAAACTAACTAAGACGCGTGCTGAGCAAAAATCTCTTTATAGGAATTTGAAGAGATTTTGTGCTCCACGCCTCTGCTTATCCCCTAGTCCCCAGGGTCCGTTGCACACGAAAGTGAAAGTAGTGGTAACAGTACGTCCCGTAACTGCGCTGCCCTATATCTTACTTCTGCGTGTTGCTGTAATCCTGGTACCTTGTGGTACTCGACCATAGTTTTGTTGCAATTTTCAACACTTTCCTTTCAGCACACTGGTCATCTCAGGATATAAATTATTATTTTATTCATCTAAAATGAAATAAACAAACAATCGAAGAACATTTGCGGATCTCGCAAAAATATGTCACAGTTTAAGAATCAAACCCACACCTCTCGTGCCCCAGGTAACCAAACAAATCTCACCGTGTGAAACTTGTTTAAATGCTTCATTTTATTATTCAAAGGTGTTCATTAAAAACAGCTTTGTAGCTATTATTAAAAGTTCAAAATATGCAATTATACTGTTAACGAGCTCATTTGTTAGATTAAATCTTTGGTTAAAGCCTCCATCATTAAACATCATCAAAATATTAAATATTAACTGTCTAAAGAGTTGATGACGCTGATATTTTGCCTAGCTTCTTTTTCCTGATAAATAATTCTTGCAGCACCAAGCGCTTTGCGTCTACCTTTATAATGCGGACAGCCAAAGAGTGGTACTCGTTGCCGGCGTCTGTGTTTCCGAATACCTATAATTTGGGTGTCTTCAAGACCAGAGTGAATAGGTTTCTTCTAGGCAAACGTGCTACACCGTAGACCACATCATTACTTAACATCAGGTGAGATTGTGGTCAAACGTTAGCCTATTTTGTATTTAAAAAAAAAAGATACCTCAATTATACCCCATTTCTTTAAACCCCTCCTATTAAATATCTCTGGCAACCTTACTCACCGCAGGAACACAACACTATTTGAAACAAATAATGATAAATGGCTGCGATCTTCTGTAAGGCGGAGGTACTTCCCAGTCGGGCTGCTCTAATTAAGAGCAAGAATATCTCTGTGCCGGTGAAAATTATGCCCTAAAAATAACAAACGCGAATAAAGTCGCGAGCGACCCACTAGTTCTTCTATAAATATACGTGAATGCAAATCGTCTCAAAGGCAAGTCGACTGGCCATCGAGATCTTAACGATTGTAATGATCGATTGTTAATCATTCGGGTAAGTATCTTGTCATCCTGTACAGTTGCATAAGTAAGTAAATATAATAAAAATAAAATAATAAGAGCTTTATTTCCACACAAAAAATGTACCTCATCCCCCCTGCCACCAACATCTTGCTAAGGGTCCTGCCAGTTCCACATGATTTTAGTAATACACTTAACCTTAGTATCAAAGAAAAGAAAAGATGGATAGACTGTGTGAAAGATGACATGAGTAAGAAAGGAGTGAATACTGATATGACGGCTGATAGAGGGGAGTGGAAGAGGAAAACATGTTGTGCCGACCCCACATGAAGTGGGATAAGGGCAGGGAGATGATGATGACTTGACCTTAGTATCAAAATTTGTCATTACCGCGTGATCTATGTTATATATAGTGTCATTTTTTTTTTTTTTTAAATCGGACATATCACACACGGTCAACTCATCCCAAACTAGGCATAGCCTGTACTATGGGTATCAGAGACTGATATACATAATACATACATATTTAACACCCAGATACAGAACAAACATCTGTGTTAGTCACAATTTTTTTCCAGTGCGGGAATCGAACCCGCGACCTTTAGCGCAGAAGGCAGAGTTACTACCAACTGAGCTATGAGGCCAGTCATTAATGACACATAAACACGACTGTCGACAACTGTACGTGATTCAGTTCAGAATAAGGATCACGTACTATTCCAGTGAACTTTACATGGCTTTATGTTAGTGACTGTACTTATCGGGAACTGTGTTGTGTTCACTGATAGTGAGCTGGTAAATCCGAAGGTTTGTCGCGTCACTGGTATTTTCATGGTTTTTTACGAGTAAAAGAACGTGTTGGCCTAAGAGGGTCCCCGGCTTTCGATCTTGAGGTACGTGGGCTCAAACACGGTCGCCAATGGGGTTTTCGATTCCAAAAATTTAAGTGCGGTGAAGGAAAACAACTAGTGGAAACCGGCATGTCTTAGAACCTAAATTGGATGACATGTAACATGTGCACGAAAGGAGCCTCTAAGAGGCGCACTTTAATCCTTTCACTACACTGATTCTTTCATCCACGAGTTTACCTTTTTGGTACAATAGACTTCAACGCGCTTTACTAAATTTGGAAATTAATTAAATTATCTTGTACGCTCAAGACCATTCATCGTGGCATTCTTAGCTTGCCTAGTATTGTATTAAGAATTCAGATAAGTTTTAGTACGATCACGAAAATGGTTGGGTGACCGCTGGTGTGGCATTTCCAGCTGAGCGCATTACCTTGAGCTCCTGGAAGCATTGCGGTGAAGGAAAACATCCTGAGTGAGGACACACGAGTTCACGTCCGGCATGTCCTAGAACATAAAAAATCGAAGACATGTGCACGAAGGGGCGCACTTTAGTTCTTTCACCACACTGGTTCTCTCACCAACGGTCATTACCCCTTTTCAGGGCCGCCATACCGCAACCTGCTCACTGACCTTAAAGCAGGATGACCAAAAATTAACCATTTAAGCGGCAAGCAAGCAACAATGTCAATGTGCTCCTTGACTTTGACTAAATTAATGACTGAGTATGTAGGTATTTCGCACTGGTTAGGTAGGTAGGTATGTGAGAATTCTCTTCATTCATCTCAAGACAAAGTCCCTGACAACACAATGGTGTGTCTGTCATCAAATATCGTATGTCTGGGACGTATTCAGGGCAGAGGGGCAAATTATTGATTCAGTTTTTGTTCACTAAGCTTTTGTTCAGGCTTAGCCTAGTGAGGAAACCACTAGATACTTCCACTATAACTATATAGTTGTCTGCAAACTACCTCAAAACTGTAGTATTAATTAAGATAAAGTTATTCTGTATATTTTTGCAGTAAATAAACATAATTTTCATTTTTTGCACTGATTTATGTTGTCAGTTTGACAATTAAACCCGCGGGTGGAAGCTGGTCGTTAATTTTTTCTCACCTCAAAAGGACATAAAACTTACACTAACCTATCAATTGGCATAGCATTAGTAATGTTAGCTTGTTTGACGACTTAGAATACCAGGGTTTACCCTAGAAGACCTTTGAAATAACCATTTATGTATCATTTTTCTGTGTGCAATAAAGAATTACAGAAGACCATCGGGAGGCTAACACATTGGTAATACGAACAAGTCTGAAGAATAGGCCCCTCCATATCTCCTACCCGTAGATGTCGTAAGAGGCCACTAAGGGAAAAAGGCTAGGATGGAAAGCAACGTCCCCTATTTTAACGATAGCTGTAACTGCGCTCGCTAACCGCATACCCAGAGCGAAGAGTATAGGCAATTTCCCGCCACATGATAGAAAGTCACTCTGGAAACCTGTGGCTGATGTTAAGCTGTGGCCCAAATGATAAATACGAACATAAAAGCACAGAAAAAAACTTTTGGTCCTGTCCTAACTCCGCCCCTGCATCTACAAAAAGCAAGTTCAACAGCCCGGGGTCAATGTCACGGTGACGTCACCAACACCTCGACATGGACAGAACTAATGAATAGCCAAATATTCCTAAGCTAACTGTACCTGAATTTAATAAATTGATTCACAAATTGAAATGTGGAATTGAGTCTGCTGAATGAAATAATGTAATTTTAAATAATAAAATAAATAAATAGCAACCAACACTATAATAAAAATGATAATAATTATATCATTAATTCATATTTGACGACATTGGTGGCGTAGCAGGCGAGTGTCCGTCTGAAACGCAAGGGGTGCTGGTTCGATCCCCGCTACGTGACAAATGTTTGCATGATCTGTAAATATTTTTTCCGTGTCTGGGTGTTGTGGTAACATGGTACTTGTACATAGTTTCTGATACCCACGACACAGGGAATCCTAGTTTAGGGTCTGGACTATGTATGTGAATGTTGGGTGTTATTTATTAATAGATCTTGCAAACATTTGTCCCCACATTTGTCCTCGTTGTACCGAAATCCTCATTTCTTGCAACAACATCACAAAAAGGAACTAACACGATCTATCTAATTGGATAAGGCTACTGGTCAACATATAACTGGTTCCAGACTCGGTCAGATGATTGTTCGATAAGGTCACTGACAACTAAATGATGTCTTATACTATATCATCACCATCATTTCAGCCTTAGGATGTCCACTGTTTAACATGATCCTCCCCCAAAGATTACCAGAAACAATCATTTGGGGGGATTTGCCATACTCGCCACACTGAGCATGCGGGTTGGCGAGCGCAGATAAAGCTTTTGTTGTTTATAGGGGACGCTGCTGCCTATCCCCTAGCTTCGTTTCCGTAAGTCGCCTTTTACGACATCCACGGGTAGAAATGGAGGTGCCTATTCTTCAGCCGGGGCCACCACGGCTCATATCAGTGAAGACTGAATTCAATACCTGCTGCTTGCGTGCCACTGATTCTGTCGTGGTCATCTTGTATTAGATCAGTGACCAGGTTGAAGTATGGTGGCCATGAAAAGGGCCTATGACCGTGTCAAAGAATCAGTGTAGTGAAAGGATTAAAGTACGCCTCTTAGAGGCTCTATTCGTGCCCATGTTACAACACTCAAACCAGAAACAAATATTTGCACTGCGGGCACTCGCCCCCTACGCCATTGAGGTCGTATAAATCTACAAACCGGAAAGACTTTTTATGACAAATTCGTATTTCCTTTCTTCACTGTCTGACCAACATCCAACAAGGTCAACTGCAATTGCGCTAAAGCTTTGGCCTGTACCGTCAACTTTGCGAATTTAGGCGGTAGTGTAAGTTGACAGTCTCACAGATTTATGGTTCAAATTTGTGTCAAATAGTGCTGACGCGCTTGCTTTTGAATGGAAATAAAACGCGATGAGAGTTAGTTCGGATGAGCCAGTAATGATAGAGAATTTAGGCCTCATTAAGGCCTCCGTGCTTAACGACTTTTATAGCCCGGGTCGAGATATCCTTATGTTCTCTTGAAGCACGTAAAAGATTTGCAGATTGTCGCAGATGCCTGATATAAAGATATTATTTAACGAACTTGTAGTCAAAGTCAAAAGGTGTTTATTTCAATAAATCACTAAGATCACTTTGAAACTCCTTAGAAACTAGGTGAAGCTACGTCTGTTCCTCGCAACCAAGCCTAGAAGAATCAGGCAACAAACACGGCGTGACTTTTTCGATGATCTCTTTTCACAAAATGGAATGTAGAGACGTGTGCTGTTTGACGTCAAAATCTCTTAAAGGTTGCCCTGGATGGTACAATTTTAATCGCATTATTGCGGTCGTTATCTATACCGCTTTTTGTGAAACCGCGATTTAACACGATTTAAAGGCACACGAGGCCGCCGGGTCGCCATATGGTCTGCGACCTTAAGTGCCGTTTTGGCGGTAGCTTCAGATTCTATTTAGTTACGACAAGGTCCTACAGCCTTCTGTCCGGTCTTGTCATCTTGTAACATGTCCGGTTAGGACACTAGTGCTTTCTTAGTCACCGTTGTGAGTCAGTGTGACGCGTTGAGTCACAAAGCTCCTTAACAAGGCAATAGACAGAGGTAACAGCACCGGGTGGTGCAGTGATAGCGTCTTCCGTTCGTGGGTTCGAATCCGGAGCAACAATGGATTTTTCTATTCTAAAGATGTTTATGATAAATAGAAAGATAAGATAGATAAATTATTTAATTGACACACACAAATACAGCACAGACAGAGATAAAAGCAGAGATATAAAATGTCCATTGTGGGGAGGCTTATGTCCAGCAGTGGACTTCCTCAGGCTGATGATGATATGCTCATTAACACGTGTTCAGAACGGTGATGATAAACATCGTAAGGAATCCGCGTCTTAGTCAGCTCCGCGTATTGACCATGTACTTTCTGTGATAGGAGTTCAAAAGTAGAGGAAAGTACAGGTGCTGAGCTAGTCTACTCCATCTAAACATGTCCCAGGCACTACTACAGCGTCCTGTAAGTGAGTAAAAAGTTCCACCTGACACTGTATAATTCTAGAATGGATATTATAAGGTCTTACTTATTATCTGTGCAAAGAACGTTGACTCCAGGATGTTGGCCTAGCCTTTATTTGAGTCTGGCTCGAAAAGGCTTTTTTCGTACGATTAATGTCATATGTGTAATTTTGTGGCACCTTTTTGTGTGGTGCTCGACCAGGCTTTAAACCTACGACCTTTGGATCGAATGCAAGTAATCGGCTCTTGGCACATTGCCGCATGACCACAAGTATTTGTTTCATTAGTTTCTATCTTATCTTTAAGTGTGTATTTTTAAATAGTTTAATGTATTTTAAAAACAATAATAATAAATAATCGAAATGAGTACCTAAGCTTTTGAAAAAACTGTTTTTCTTTTAATCATTAACTTGAATTCCCACATTAAATATACTAGAAATTATTACTAGCGTAACTTTTTGCTAGCAACTTTTTCATAATGTTTATGCTGGCTTCGTTTTTTGCTACGGATGGTAATTTGAAAGATGAAAATGATGCGGGCATTTCAATAGAGATGAGGTAATAGATTTGACAAGGTGTATTTGTATGTATGTAAAAACGTAATCAATCTAAATCTAAGTAATATAACTTAACTTATTATTGGCTAGTTAAGAAGAAAGTGTCAAGAAAATGGCCGGAATTTTTGTAATATAAAATATAGGAAAGAGAATCGACTATAATTTTGAACTAAGTTGATTTTCATAGAACGCAAGAGACAACAATTTTTTTTTTAATAATTGTATTCTTAGTCTATAATATTTTGTCACTCCACTCACAGTGACATTTTATAGATAGGATGTCTGTCTTTGTTCCTTAAAAAAAATATATCCTCAAACTTAAAACTTGAGAGTGGATTTTAATGAAATTTATTTGGAAATAGCTTAAACTTCGAGAAAGAACATAATATGCTACAATTTATCCGAGAATCGCATTAACTTTCATAGGTTCGTTGATCCTAAGAAGATTCCAGGATTTTTCTAAACATTTTTTGTGGGACTTTACATTTTTTTTAAACTATTGCCAACATTTATTTCCAAAGTAAACACTGAGGAACCCGATTAGTATTTACACCTGCAAATGTCGATGAACTCTGTCCGTGATCTACACACAGACGACATGTTGTTAGATATTCTTCATACGTAGTTCGACATGTTATGTAGTCATCGACATAGAATGGAAATCAAAACAAAACTTTTTTGTTAATATAAAAACATGTCTTGGATATCTGTAGGTAGGTAATTTTAATAAGCTGTTCAGAGTTTTTGCAAAGTACATTTTAATTGGCGGTGTTGGCCTCTGCTGAAGAATAGGCCCCTCCATTTCTACCCGTGGATGTTGTAAGAGGCGTATAAGGGAAAATAGGGTTAGGAAGCAGCTTCATCAACCTTTATCATTCCATTGTTGGACGTAGGTCTCTCCATAGCCGTGCCACTGAGCTCAATCTTTCGCTCCTCTCATCCAGTGGTTGATGCCAGCTACAATTCGCAAATTCGCCCCACCTTACCGGAGGGCATCCTACACTATGCGTACCCAAACGCCTATGTCATTAGTACCTAGCTAAAATAATAGAATCATGTTATTCCAGGCGGAGAGATACAGAGGGCGTCGTCGCTTGGCCACGCCAAGCCCAACGCCTACTCCGTCCCCGCCGCGCCGGCAGCCGGCTGCAGGCGGCTGGTTCAAGTCCCTGGACCGGCTGACAAGGAAGAAGGGGAAACCAAATGCTAAGGTAACCTACTCTACTTGGAAAAATCAGATGATAATACTAAATCCACCATTATCCCATTCATCATACATAACCCACCAGCTAGGGGCTTGTGCTATACTCATAAGAAGCTTGCGTACGTTTTGAACGAGTGGAGCCTTCGGGTTAAGTGCACCAATTCTTGAATTACACTGGGTCTTTCAAGTCACTATTCTAGATTAAAAATTAATCAATCAATTGCTACATCCCAAATTTGAGCCTCAGTATAACCTTAAGGTGCCCCTGCTAAGGAAGCGTCACACACAGCCTACCTTCCTGCCAGAGGTCTTCTCAGTTCTGTCAAAGACGTATCGCTCGGAAAATTAGTTCTTCCAATATTTTTGACTCATGAAAATTATTTTTCCAGGTGGAAAAAGAGAGTATCATCACCACAGAAGACGAGTCTTCCCGCAAAGTCTGGTCCAAAAAGACCACACCCCTCAACAGCCCTGCTAAAAACCTTCGCTTCTTCGGAGACACGGACCCTGACTCCGACGCTAACCTCTCCCACACCGCCGTCACGAAGACTAAAAGCCATCCACCAATGTCAAAGAGCCATGCTACCTTACGCAAGACCATATCAAACTCAACCAACGGTTTGGATGAAGTCGACAACAGTTTGCTCTCAAGCAAAAGCTACTCTCTCTCCAATCTCCATAGAGACGAGAAGAGGGAATCCATACCTAAGCAGTACAAGCGAAATCTCCAAAACATTACCGAGCACAGCAATTCTGAAGCAGACAGCAGGATAGACAGACGAATGACGAAAAAGCCGCCAATAAATCCGTATGACAGGTCCAGGAGTCAGAGCAGTTCGAAGACCTTGAAAGGAGAAAGACGGAGTGGGGACAGGGGCAGTGCCACTGATGTTAGGAGGAGGGTGGAGGAAAGAGGCAGTTCTAGTGAGCTCAGGGGAAGCAAACCGGAGATAAACAGAGATTTAAAGTGAGTACATAACTAGCCGTGGTGGTCCCGGCTGAATAGGCCTCTCCATATCTACCTATCCGTAGAGGCGACTAAGGGAAAAAAGCTAGGGGTTGGGCAGCAGCATCCCCTATTTTAACAACGATTATTCTAACCACGCTTGCCATGCCGCATGCCTAGTGTGGTGAAAATCCTTCTCATGATAGGAAGTCACTTTGGAAATCTGTTAGGAAGGACTATGTTCAGCAGTGGACACTATAGAGCTGACAAAACCAACCTTACTACCTTGTCTTACTTTAAGTTACTCAATCATGCACGCCAGAAGGGCTGAACGGATCTGGATGAAATTTAGCACAGAGATAGTCTGGAATAGCACATAGGCTACTTTTAAAATTCGTAGGTACCACACGAGTGAAGCGGCGGGCGGAAACTAGTTTTTTATAACCAAATATTTTTTTGATGGGCGTAAATTCTTGGGCCTATATTTTTTTCTGTTTATCCTCAGACAAAGACGCCGAGCCCCGGCCGCCAACAGTGGAGAGAGCAGCACTGAAGGAGACTCCAGCCACCAGAGCCAACGCAGCGTGGTCTATCTACACGCTACCACTGGTAAGCCTCTCACCACACTAGTTCACTCACTCGCCGTTCTTGACATCTCTGGGAAGCTAGCCAAACAGATCAGGTCAGAGACCAAGAAACGGACGAAGCCGTGTAGGAAGGCCCCCCACCCGATGGACCGATGAAGGTTGACCGAAGAAATCAGTGGATGGAGATGGCTCTTTGCGGAGGGCTCTGTTAAGCAGTGGACTTCTTCAGTTTGATGATGATGATTAAACAGATCAACAAAGATAAGCTACGTTCAGCTTGGTCACAAATGGATGGGTGACCTCAAGTAGCATTATCGTCTGAGCGTCTAGCGTCTTTGGCGCCAACTGTGGGCCCTGCCTGGCTATAACTTGACACATCGACGAAATTGATACAAATAGTGTACAAACCAAAATCTACCATTTCCAATTTTATATCGACCAAAAAGTAATGAACTAATAATTTCACTTTCAGTTGGGGACATTCCCGATCCCGGCAGAATAACCCGCAACCGTTCAAGAGACGATGTCTCCTCTGTCAACTCCTCAAACCTCCAAGTCAGAAGCACCACGAAAAGCTTCTCAATCTTCGCACCCTGGACCCCGAAACATTACGGAGACCAGCACGACGTCCACTACGCTCAAAGACCGAGAAAGCCCAAGAAGGAGGCCGTCAAAAAGGCATCTTCCACGAAAACTTTGACCGATGACAGACCAGCTACGCTACAAAAGAACAAGTCGTACAGTCAGACTACGTTGACAAAACGCCCGACAAACAACAGACTAACGAGTTCTAGTCAAACCTTGTACAGAAAACCGGAAAAACGCAGAGAGAGGGAAACACAGTCCACTCTACGAAAGCCCACAGCTAGGGATGGGAAAAAAACCCAGTCCAGCGAAATTATTAGCAGGGAGAGTGATAGAGAAAGGGTATCTAGGTCAATCTCTATGCCTAAGGACAATAACAAAAAGGCTGGCTGGTTTAAGATGCCAAGTAAAAATAAAAAACCCGAAGCTAATTCTCGAGTTCGCTAGTAACTCTTGTAGCATCTTCATCATCATCCTGTAGAAGTCCACTGAAGACATAGGCCTCCCCCAAACAGTACCACGACGAGCGGTCATGAGCCTTTTCCATTTAAAGTCATTAAAGTCATTAATTGGATTAGTGAAGCTGCCAGGGACTGGGGGCTGTTTTTTTTATTGTACCAATCATGTTTGGGTTGGTGTTTTCTAGCATCAATATACTTAATTTATATTGATAATTCTAATTACTACATAAATAATAACAATAATTAGATATATTATTAATAAGTTTCCATTGACTCTACGATGGGAATCGGTAATTTGTCGCTTAGAACGTTGCGGGAAAGTACGGTCGACATTTTTAACAATCTATAATTATATCTTTAGGTGCTAAAATCTAATTAACGATAATAGTGGTCACTTCTAAAAGTGCCATGGACCGTTGAATGTTGTTACCATTTTAGTTAAGTCACGAAATAAACGCTTTTTACTAATTTTATTGTGAACTCTATTTACTTAATCTAACTACAATTATAAAGCGAAAGTTTGGATTTTAGATAGATGGATGTTTGATACTCAATCACGCCAGAACGGCTGAACCGATTTCGATGAAACTTGGAATATAGTTTTTACCTAGAATAACATAAAGGCTACTTTTTATCTAGGTACCATGCCAGGGAAGCCGCGGGCGCAAGCTAGTGCCTAATATATAGTCAACCAACTTATCGTTTGACCAATATTTTTGCTTCTTGTGTTTGCTTCTACATAATATTATGTTACTAATTAAGTATTTACATTTATATATTTTACATTTATATACCTACTTAGGTCGATTTTTGTATATTAACATTCCATAGAACAGTGCAAAAAAAGTATAAATTTTTCTGCATCTCAGTTTTGTTTTGCAAATACCTAATCTTTTTTTTTTTTTTTTTATACAACGGAGGTGGCAAACAAGCTTACGGCTTAATCTATTTACTATGGAAATTGTAAATGTAACTTTATAAATAAACAGAAATCTAATTTTATTTTACGTTTTATTTATCACGATACTTCCTAATAAATCAAATGCGAAAGTTTGTGATAATGTTACACTACTAGGCCTTTGTCGTGGGTATCAGAAACTATGAGTACCATGGTACCTACCGCAACACCCAGACCCGGAACAAATATTTGCAGATCATGCAAACATTTGTCCCGAAGCGGGAATCGAACCCGCACTCCTTGCGTCCGAGACGGGCACTCACCCTGTGCGGGACAAATGTTTGCAGTTGCAGACAAATGTTGCTGCTGCTCTCGCAGTTTCTGAAACCCACGACACAGGGATCCTAGTGTGGGGTCAGGGACTATGTAAACGTTGGGTGTTGGGTGTTTAATATTATAAGAACTCTTATCTATCACCGAGTTTGTCTTTACCTAGAATAGCATATCTTTAGGCAACTTTTTGTCTAGGTCACAAAAAACTCTTTCATCAGGGACCCACACCTTATGATTCTTAAGTCCGACTAGGCCGGCACCCTGGCCTATAGTTTTGCCATTGTCTATCATGAAGCCTTCATTACCATCACCAAAGATAACATAGTAGAAAGGTTCTTAGTATCTTTGCTATCACTAAATATGTCATATTACGGCATCTAGTGACGAGTAGAAAGCAATGTCCATCTGAACTAATTTAGCACATGATAACGAATTTTACCGCTATCTAGTATGGAATAGAAGAACTTTGATTAAACTTTCTTATGCACGCCATCTAGCGTCGGTTCGTAAGACCTATAAAGGTTCGCGCATAGTGCTACTAAATTGCAATGAACACAGTAAATCAAGAATACGTAGAAGATTCTGCCAAATTTAATTCGGTTGGATTTTTGAATTGTGTGCGCATTGATGTTTTTGGCGTTTGATACCAAACTGTGACACTGTGACCTATTTATTTGTTAGAAAAAATGTCAATTTACCAAAAGAAGCCTTCTTGGGCCTCTGTTACTATTTACCAAAGTTAGTTAACAAACGTAAATGTGTTTAACGACTGTGTTTATCATGAGTTATGAATATTCTTATTAACCCTGTTATCTAATGATAAAAACATTGTTTTATTATTCGTATTTATGTCCCTGTTATTTACAATTAGATGCCTACCCGATTACAGTGTTCCAACTTGTTTTTTTTTAGTAGGTATAGATCAAATTATTATTATAAATTCGTTGAACAGATCATGCAATCAATATTTATAGTTGTGGTTAGGTTTAGTTTACAGCAATAATGTCTTTCGTGAAGTGTTGTTTTGAGGCTAGGGAGGGACACGATTTCCTGGATTCCTTTGTTCAGAAATGCACGGACCCTGGATGTAAGTATTCCTCCATTTTTCAGTATGAATTGAGAGCCAACAACAACAAAATTCAAGACCTTATATACCTAATCAAATTAGCACTGCTGGAAGAGAAACAACAAATTACATGAAAAATATTTGCAAAGTATGTCGCGTACATTATTGATTACAATGATTACAAGTTTGTAATTGCCGCCAAAGCTAATTTCCGATTTCCGGTTTGGTTACCAAAATACGCTCCAGTCTCGTTCAAATAAAATGTTGAGATAATTAGAATTCCTTTTTTTTATCATAGTTTGTTGTTATATTACTGACATGATATGATTGTATAAGATCATAATTATCATGTCAGTAATAATGATAAAGAAATCAATTTTTAGTAGCAAAAACCTATTTTATATACCAAAACTTAGATTGTTATCACGGAAGTAAAAAAATGATTTTCTGACAGAAATGGAACGTATGCTTACAATCGATTGACTCAGATAGAAACCGTGTCTTGTGTTTTGATTTTTTTCACGAAACTGTTAGTAGTTTAGCTAGTAAAAGTTGTAGTGCAGGAAAAACAATGGCACAAGGTATGTTTCCAAATCCTTAAATTTAGATCCTGCCTCCTAGATTTCTGAATAAACTGTTTACAAAATAGGGACTTTGACATCTGTTCGATCGAAGCGCCATCTTGGATGACGAATGTGTCAAAGTTTCTCGGCGCGTTTTCGTGTTTCTTGTGATGAAAAACATAATATTCTCCAGAGATATCAATCAAAATCATGTAAAAGTACGCTGTAATATCTCTAATACTCATGATCGTTAAACTGTGAAAAACGTGAAAAGTGCCTCGTAGTGAAAGCTTTGCGGTTTCACAATGACCACAACTACCACTCAAAGCCAGGCTAAACCCGTTGTAGCGGTGCCTGCGAAGTCCCAGAAGACCTACGGGAAGATCGTGCTCACGTTACACAACTGTCTTCTGCCGGAAAATGTGTTCAAAGAGACTCCATCGCAAGCTGATGGCCTCGACATCGAAACTGAGACTGACCTTCGTATATTGGGGTGCGAGATGATACAAACCGCGGGAATTCTGCTCAAGCTGCCTCAGGTTGCCATGGCAACAGGCCAGATCTACCTGCAAAGGTTCTATTACTCGAAATCCTTTGTCAGATACCCAATGGAAACTATGGCGATGGGCAGCATTTATTTAGCATCCAAAGTTGAGGAAAAACCGTGTAGAATCAGAGATGTGATCAATGTATTCCACCACATAAAGCAAGTGAGAGCACAAAAGACAATTTCTCCGCTGATAGTTGATCAGAACTACATAGAACAGAAGAACCAAGTGATCAAAGCTGAACGGAGGACATTGAAGGAGTTAGGGTTCTGCGTTCATGTCAAGCACCCTCACAAACTCATTGTGGTATACCTCCAATTACTGCAGTACGAGAAGAACCGGCAGCTAATGCAAATGGCGTGGAACTACATGAATGATGCCCTGAGAACTGATGTCTTTATGAGATTCCCACCGGAGACGATCGCTTGTGCCTGCATCTACTTGACTGCCAGGAAAATTAACCTAGCACTGCCGAACAATCCTAACTGGTTCTTACTATTCAAAGTCTCCGAGGAAGACATCAGGGAGGTCTGTATGAGGATCCTTCAGCTATACAAGCGGCCGAAAGTTAATCCAGAAGAATTGGAAAGCAAGGTGGACTTGCTCCGGAAGAAGTACCAAGCCAACAAATACTTGCAAGCTCAAAGAGACAAAGAAGCGAAAGCTAACGAGGACAAGAAACCTGAATCCCCCACAGCATCAACTTCTAAAGACACAAGACGGGACTCCAAAAAGGGAGATAAATCTCCGAAAACCCCACCCCTATCTAAATACCACAGCTACAAGTCGAAGAAAGAACGACGCTCGCGATCAAGGTCTCCGTACGAACGCAAAAGAGAGTACAAGAGACACAAGTCCCGTTCCCGTGATCGGGAACTCGACCGCTCCAGAGAAAGACGGTCTGATGACAAGCGGGTACGTCCGTCGAGGAAGTACGATGATTATGACAGGAAGATTAGAGATCGGGATGATAAGTCCAGCCGGGATAGAGATGAGAAGGGCCGAGACAGGGAAGACAAAAGAGAAAGAGAAGAAAAGAGGGACAGAGAGGAGAAATCAGGGAGGGACAGAGATGAAAAGAGAGATAGGGATGACAAGAGGAAGCATTAGCCTGTAATAAAATTAAGTTCAATAAATATTTTTTTTTTAAATTATTTTGTTTTAATGCTGGTTCCTTATTCAGTTGCTTATAGCTGAATGATGGCTTCATACATCGGGTCTGCCTGTCATTGTACTGGGTTAGGAAAAAGAAAGAATCGATTCTATGTTAATAAATAAATAAAAATAAAAACTTTCACATTTATCATAATAGTGGGATAGTACGATACATGTATAAGAGGTCGATAGAAATTGTATAATCTTAACGTTGACTTTGACGTTACTTAATTATTATTTTTTTTGATGTTTTTCCCCTTTCGGGATTGCTATGGCATCTAGGCCTTACCGCCAAGTCTTACGTTTATTTTTCCTTATTATTTTTATTCTTTCGTCTTTATTTTTCATCTTATTCATGGTCAAGTCATCGTCAAGTCAAGTCAAGTTCAGTTTTCGTAAGATATGATGGTGGCTATTTTACTAAAACCTCGAGGGACCTCTTGGCGCCAACTCGAAATATGACGATACACGCAATCATTCTATTTCACTTCACTTGTGCGGTTTACTCAAACAATATTACGCAAAACACCACCATAATTACACAATATTATTCAATTTAACACTAGTTTTGTAAAATAAATTGAGAGCACAACATCACTTCGCAAGTTCCCGCCAAAAAGTCCTGACGTTACTTAAGCGTAAACACAATAAAAGGGCGTTCAGTTTTAAATTAGACAGTCTCTATACTTAGAGTTATTATGACTCCTTGTTAGCTAGAATAGGTGCGTAGGTACTTTGTACATAGGCACCTACTTCGTTACATCAAAGATTCAGCCCGTCCGGTCGTTCCTATTGGCGCCCGATATCGGCATCTATTTCCAGAGTTACCCGCCTGTTATAGCCAGTTCACTTGTCACCGTGCCCTAAATCTATCGCGTACCTTCGCCATTTGTGCATAGTGATGTTTATTTGCCACCACGCTGTAGGTAGGAGGCACCAGTTGAAGTGACGAGAAGGCTACTGCTGGTACCCTGTTCTAGTGATTCAAAGCGCACACTGCTAAAAACTGTAGGTAGAGGTAGGTAGGTATTTCTAAAGTTGATGAAAGCGGAGATTTCCAATACATATTTTTATAGAACACTAGCTTGCGCTCGTTGCTGCGACTTCGGCTTCGGCTCGCGTGGTTCCTGAATAAAAATATGGTATTCTAGGTAATAAATAAATAAATAAATAAATGTTTTTATTGCTTTTCAAAAATTACATAGGTTTATACATTGATGAGATCTCCTTTTAAGTAAGAAATACTTGTCATAGGAGATCTCGCTCTTGCTTAGGTCTATTTTTAAGTTTCTAGGAGTCCTAAAATAACAAAACATTTAATTCAGACGAGTATAAAATATAGTAATATAGGTTTATGGGTGAGTGTGTGTCAATGTAGTACATATGATTTGTGAAAGTGTAAAGTGAGGGTGTGTGAGTGTGTATGAGTTCCATTGAGAACACCAGTCTCTTAAGAGTCTGGGCAACAAATGGAATCCAAGTGGTGCGTGAGTGTATGCAGGTATGTGTGTGAGAGGGTGTGAATGTGTGTGTTATTGAGGGTGGTGTGAACTGTGTATGTATGTCTGAATGCGTGTGTGTGTATGTATGTGAATGTGTATATATACTTGTGGGTGTGTGGGTGAGTAACGGAGTGTCACTTGGTGGTGGAGTGAGATTTGCTTGTAAACATTATTTTGTACTTACTTATTTTATCTGATAATTTCTAAGAGTGCTTCAGCATCGTCGTAGCTTAAGGACTGTAGCCATTTAGTTAAATTGGTTTTACAGTCATAATTGTTCATGGGGTATATATTTATAAGTTTATTAATCTTATTGTATAGATGGACGGATTGTTTAAAAAATTGTCGTGTTGCATACATCGATTTTACATTAGTTACATTTATTACGATATCTTTTCTTCTTTTGTTTAGTTTAGTGACGTCATATTCAAGTGTTTTATGTAGTTTAAGTATCGAATTTAGAATATATAATTTCCGAACAGAAAGTAAACCTGCGTCTATATACAACATTTCAGTGGGGTACCGATATGGTTTAGAGAACACTACTTTTAGAAGAGATCTTTGTGCCTTTTCGAGGTCTAGGAAATGTGTTTTAGTAGCTCCTCCCCATATAGGTATACAATAGTTAAGTATAGATTGTACCAGCGAAACGTATATTTGCCTTAGAAGAGTGTGGGATGCAACATGTCTCAGATTTTTAAAGATCCACATTAGCTTTCTAGTTCTATTCATGAGTTGTTCTAAATGCGCATGCCAGGTTAAACGTTGATCTATGATCACCCCGAGATATTTAGTCTTTTCTACTTTATTGATTGTTGAGCAGTCACAGGATTGATTTTTTATGTCACATTCATGTATTTTAATATTGAAGGCCGGATCAGGTTGTGTTCGATTGTACATCGTGAAGCAAATATAGTTTGTTTTAGCTATATTAAGGGTAAGTAGGTTCTGTTTTAGCCAGACATCTATTTTTGCAAGGCCCTTCTCTGCTTTGCATTTAACTTCCTCCCATGAGTTGCCAGAGAATACGATGGCAGTATCGTCTGCATATGAAAATATATGACCATCCTCTATACTCATATTACACAGGTCATTGATGTACATTAAAAACAAAGTGGGTCCCAGTACGCTTCCTTGTGGGACACCATATGCAACAGAAGCATCGTCACTAACTACTTCTCCAATCTTGACTCTTTGTTTACGTTCATGGAGATAGTCTGCAAGTAGAGTTAGTGGAGAGCCCCTAATGCCGTGCATCTCTAGCTTTTGCAAAAGAATGGGTATGGAGACTGTATCAAAAGCCTTTTTGAAATCTAGGAACACAGTTATACATTTCCGATCTTTATCTACCTCTTTTGTAACGATAGTACTCAACGCTGTGATGGCATCCTCGGTTGAGAGACCTTGTCTGAAGCCGTACTGTGATTTTGAAATAAGTTTGTATTTGTTTAAATAATTCAGTAGTCTAACGTTTATTAATTTTTCCAAAATTTTTGAGATTGAGGGCAAAACTGAAATTGGCCTGTAATTATTAACGTCGTCTCCATTCCCACCCTTATACACAGGGGTAATGATTGATTGTTTGAGAGCATCTGGAAACAATCCTGTACTAAAGCATAAGTTGACTAGATGGCAAATAATAGGAATCAAAATATCTTTAGCGAGTTTTATGAAATAAGTTGAGATATTATCCCATCCGGGGGCACTTTTGGATTTTAAACTTAAAATAACGTTAAGAACTTCTTTTTGGTCTGATTCAAGTAGAACAAATGACGAGGGTTGGTCAACAGGCGGTGTTACCAATACGTTACAATAATTATGTACTGGGCTCCGCTGTACAATATTTTCGGCTAGAGATTGTCCAATGCTTGCAAAGAAACTATTAACATGGTTAACTGATTTAGTTGATGTTGTCTCTATGTTAAGTAACCGGATATTTGGGGTTTTCACAGATTTATAATGGGTTATGTTATTAATAGTATTCCAGAGGGCTTTGCTGTTTTGAGCGGATTTAGCTAGTTGTTCTCTTTCATATTTTCTCTTTAGTTTTTTGACAAGGTTGTTACAAAAGTTACGATATCTTCTAAACGTTATTTTAAGTATAGAATTGTGAGGATCTGCTCGTAATTTCAACTGCATGTTATTTCTATTTTTAATACAACGCAAAACCCCGTGAGTTATCCATGGTTTGAGAATACGCTTGCTTCTAGATATGTACGTTGTTTGCGTGTTGTCATTCAGGCTTTTCTGAATTTTATTAATCAAAAGGTTAGACAGGATATTAGGATCATTTAATTGTAGAAGGTCTATCAGGTTAAGTTGAAGATCTTGTATCGCTTTTGCATAATCTATGACGAATTTAGTTTTACGACTATTCAAGTTAAAAACTTTAGAGAGGTTAAGAAGTACCATGCGGTGATCAGTAGTTGAGGTCTGGAGAACCGCAATTGTAGCCCTATTTTTAGTTTTAGTTAGTTTGAGCATGAAGTGGTCAAGACAATTGTTCTCTCTAGTAGGTAAGCAGTGACCAGGAAGAAGTCCGTGCATTGACAGAATATTTAGGTAATTGAGTCTGTTATTTCTTTCATTGCTGCGTTCATCTATTTTATCTATAATATTTATATTTATATCTCCTACAATAAAGATTTTTTCAAAAGTTTTAATAGTTTCCAAGTGATTGTTTAGTGATTTTATAAAGTTTTCTGCATTATTTACAGAAGGTGAACGGTATATGCATAAGATAATCATATTATGAACATTGATTTGCAAACATGACGCATGTTCCAATTTTATTTCGTCCACGCGCGGATTATGATTATTTTTTACATAAGTGGTAACTCCATCACATTGATTAAGATGATTAATAGTTGTAAATGAAGTGTAGTTAGTTAGGTAAGGGGTGGGTTTAGAAGCATTAAGTCTACATTCTGTCAGTACAATTACATCCACCTCAAATAAAAGTTCAGCTAGTGATATTTGTAAGTCATCGAAGTTACGGTAAATGCTCCTAATATTCTGAGTGACTATTGAAAAATCAGAAGCGTTTCTTTGGATCTTGTGCGAAAGATCTTCAGTATTACATTCAAAAGAGTATGCGATTTCTATGTTGTCTAATTCATCGATTATTTTTATGTGCTTATCCATCATAAAAGTTTAAATAAGGGAAAGTGGTCATAACATATTTGCACGAGGCAAATTGAAACCAATTTGTATAGTTTGAATGGACGTGTGTAAGTGTTTTGGTAGTATATGAGTGTAATGTGTATAGTGTAATTTGTGTACATGTTATAAAAATAAATTGACAACTTAATAAACAATCTAGAAGGGCGTCTCTGACGGTGTCCCGATGATACCAATAAGGTGATAGTCACAGAGCCTGCATCAAGCTGGTCACCTGATTTTCACTACTGATTGTGATTATTTGTGCATTTTCGTGTTTTCTCACGTAGACCCGTCCGTATGAGGTCCAGCAGAACTTGTAGTCTTTAGATTTCGCTAGGTCCCTTGCGAGATAGTATAATCTGGATCCCTTCACGGTAAGCTGCTCCGAGATAAAAATTGGCGTTTCTTCATCTTTCGTGAAGCCCAGGTTTTTAGCACGAAGTTTGCTCTTGTTTTTGAAATTGAAAGACTTACTCTTCATCAAGACGTTGGTCTTCAGTATAGTAGACGATAGCTCAACAATAATTGGCGCATTTTGTCCCTCCTTTTTCCCTCGTACTCTAAAGATGTCGCTGATATCACGATTTTCAATCGTACAATCGATGGATTTTCCGAGGCGTACAACCATGTTTACCAAATCTTCCTTTGATTCCTCCCTATTTTTCGGCACATTTTTTAGTTCTATGCTGTTTTTCCTGTCGCCTCTTTGGATATCTTCAATTCTGTTCTCCAGAATTGTGATGTATTCGCTGTTTTTCTTTTTGTCTTGCTCTAGTTGAACAACTCTTTTAGTCAGTTCTTCATTCTTGCTCATCAGCAGAGCAATAGAATTTTCAATGTTCTGGTTGGTTTTTTTTTATTTCATTCAGTGTAGGAGAAAATAATTTCTTAAGTTCCTTTTCTTGCTCAGCCATCAGATCTCCCATCATCTTTTTCATTTCAGCTTTAAAATCCATGAAGTCCGAATGCCATTCGTTTTCCCTTTCCCTTTTGCCACGCCTGAGTACGTAGCTAGGTGGAGTAGTTTCGTCACTTTTACTCGCTTGGATCAGGTTACTCTCGCTTGGTGATTTTGCAGTCAACCTTTTGTCAAACAGGAATTTATCCATCTTGTATAGTATTCAGGTCAAAGCAAAAATACGCTCGTGTATGGTCTGGGATAAGCGAAACGTAGCGTAGCAGATTGTTGGTCGTAGCAGCTTCGTAGCACGATCCGAGTTTCGTAGCAGGTGTTGTAGACACGCGTAGCACACGAGTTATGTAGGCTAATTTCGTCGCAGCCGCTCACTATACTCCTGGCGCAGTTGGCACACGCACAGACCGAGACACCGGCCACCGCAAGCTCGAATCCAAAGAAATGAAAAAAGGCAGCGTTCACTCACTCCGGCGTCAGGCGCACCAAGCAAAAGGCGAAGTCCCGGGGCGCAGTCCCAAACTGAAGCGAATAGCACGGAAAAAATCAACAACACGTCCGCTCGGTTCAAAAGCCCAGAGGCAAGGCAAGGTAAAGAACTCTTATAACGATATCAGGGCGTCTGATCGAAGCGACGTGAGACCCGAGAGCTGGCTGCTATTTGGCGCAACGGATTAGCATTGCCATCCAGCGTGGCAATTCCGACTGCATTTTGGGGACGCTTCCGACTGGTAGTGATCTGGATCAATTGAGCTGACTCTACTCTATCTATAGATCGTTTCTAACGGTCTTTAGATAGCTCAACTGTTTCTTGTGTATTTTGTAAATATTATCTTGTATTTGTTTTAGTTTTCTTTCTGTAAATAAAGTTTACTAAGAACTCTATATTCCAAGTTCCATCGAAATCAGTTGAGCCGTTACGGCGTGATCTAAACATCCAAACATCCTTAGCGTTTTTCCTTCTATTTCAATTATAACAATGATTTGATAAATTGTTATAATTGAAGCCCTATCCCCTAGCTTTTTCCCTTGGTCGCCTCTTACGACATCCACGGGTAGGTAGATGTGGAGGGGCTGAGAGACCATGGCACGTACGAGAGCGTATAAAACGATTAATTTTTCAATCTTTAGATAGATAGATAGATAAACTCTTTATTGTACACAGCGATAGAAAATAACAAAAGGGAGAAAAAAAAAATATATTACGTACAATGGGCGGCCTTATCGCTAAAAGCGATCTCTTCCAGGCAACCTTTGGATGGACAGGATAAACAGATCAAATAAGATGGAGGTGTACAAAAAGTTTAACACTACAATACGTACTATAAAAAAACTTTAGTTTTGATAGGTTTATCAAAGATCCTGCCCCTACAATTGAATAATAAATTAGAACTTACTAGTTACTACTAGCTACGTCTGGCTAGTCTCAGAGTAGTAATTAGCAAACTATAGAGCGCCACAGCTGAGTGTAGAATTGTAACAACAAAGTTCCAATGGTTATGTGAAGTTAGTCATCATCGTCATCAACAACCTGTAGAAGTCCACTGCTGGACAGAGGCCTATGTCCAGCAGTGGACTTCAAAGATCTCCACGACGAACGGTCTTGAGCCTTTTCCATCCACCGACTCCCCGCAACCTTTACAATGTCATCGGTCCATCGGGTGGGCCCTTCCATCACTGCGTCGCCCAGTTCGTGGTCGCCATTCGAGAGCCTTTAATCCTCAACGGTTGTCGGTTCTGCGAGCTATATGGCCTGCCCACTGCCACTTCAACTTGCTAATTCTGAGAGCTATGTCGGTGAAGTTAGTAACGGTTAGTAAAAGTTAGTAATGGATTTTATACAAAACACGTGTTCGCGAGATATAGTGAAAACAATGGTGCAAACTCCCACTCAACCTATTTTTTGCGTTCTATTGAGATTTGTATTGTGTGCCAAGTTAGTAAATAAATGTCTATCTAGGATAGGATTATCCTACTAATATTATAAATGCGAAAGTTTGTGAGGATGTTTGGATCAATCATATCGTAACGGCTTAACCGATTGCGTTGAAACTTGGAATACAAATACTTCTTTACTTGATGGGTGGGGTAGGCGCCTGCTTTTCTCTCTTGTAAATGTGTCTACTGTTAGTGATCTGGACCAGTTGAGCTATCTATAGATCGCTTGTAACGGTATTTAGATGGCTCAGCTGTCTCTCTTGTGTATGTTGTATTGCTACTTGTATTAGTCTTTTTTTACTGTTAACCTACCTACCTACTAAGCTTTATTTTATTTTGTGTGATTGTTACCTGCTGTTGTTTCTTCTGTTTGCTTTTATCTCTGTCTGTGCTGTATTTGTGTGTGTGTCAAATAAACAATTTATATATCTATGTATCTATCTTTACCTGGCTCAACCGATTGCGTTGAAACTTGGAATACAAATACTTCTTTACCTGGAATAGCATATAGGCTACTTTTTATGTAGGTACCACGCGAGCGAAGCCGTGGGCCGAAGCTAGTGTACCTATATGTAAACTTAGGTAATTAGTAACGAAATGCACCTAATAAATACCTATAGACCTACTGATCTCTATCAACTATCGCAGTCAGATAGACGGTATCTTGTCTCGAACAGGAAAAGAGATAAGTAGGTATCTACCTCAGTACGTAGGTACCTAAGTACGTAAGGCATTACGCGTGCTGGAATGCCGACAAGACTAATTTTTCTTACTCTGCTAGACTAAATCCCACTATTCACGTAATCGGCATAAATCAAGAGATTTTGCGAGTAAAACCGGGCCAAGTGTCACTCTTATCACTTCCTTATCAATACAACAAACAGTGTACAGCGTGGAGCCATGTAGTGAGGATGTGTACCGGGGAGTTAAACGAATTTCAACTTAAATCAGCTGTGTTATGGTTCAATGTTGAATAAAGTGTGCGCGGATATTTTACTACGGAATTTTTCGTTCGTTTTCCCGTTGACGTAGGTTTAATACCTATTGAGAATCAAATCCCAATGCATGTTAGATAATGGTTGCAGTGCAAAAGTGAAATTAAATTTGTAGTGAAAATGTCCCGAATGAGAAAACTAGTTCATCGTACTTGCTTTGTTTTTAGCAGAAGTGTTTATATGACATGTGAGTATCCAATACAAGGGGACTCGTGATATGTATACCATCACGAAATGGGTCTACAATTACTAGTCTATCAACAAAAAAAAAACAATTTATACTCAAATATTATGTTTCTCAGATTTCTGCCAAACTTTTCCAAATAAGCATGTCTTTTTATTATTTATCAGATTATTACCTAAAACAGCTGAATAGGTAGTTTAAAACTGATTTTTTACCAGTAGATTTTTGCGTCGAGTTTTCATTGAAAACTGTCGAATTTCCAAAAGTTGTAAAACAAACCTTGTTGCCAATTGGGTGTAGAATAAGCCCCTTTCGGGATAACATACATATCATGTATCACCTTGTATGTATAAACAGCTGACATGCAATATCACCTTATGTATTATCATAGGTGTTAAAGAATGCATTGTTTTGTTATTCACTGCCCGTAACTAAGTTGTAAAGTTATTTTGTTGCAAACTACCTCTACATCATTATTATGGTCATAACCCCCCCCCCCCCCCCTTTATGTTGTATAGTACTACCTACCTACTCAATTGAACATACAAAATACACTGTTAAACATATAACCCTCAGTAGTCGGGTTAAAATAAAACGACTACCTCTAAATGTATGTACCTACCTCTAAAGGTATGCTGATATGGTTGAAGATTGACGAAACAAGTGTATAAGGCGAGTGTGAATGGGACCGTTGGAAGGGGAAGACCTGGGCGTACGTTTAGTGACCAAATCGGTGACGTTTTGGAAAAAGGCCAGGTCAAGAGTACCCTAAACCGACGAGCATGTATGAGGAATGTTATGAGAGTGAATGAAGCAAAAGAGGTATTTCAGGATCGTACCAAGTGGAAAGCCGTGGTCTCTGCCTACCTCTCTGGGAAATAAGCGTGATTTTATGTATGTATGTATGTACTACGTCTAAAGATCCTCTCCATCATTCCAGGCTGCTGCGGCTGCTGTTCAGCCCTCAGGCCGCGCTACAAGCGCCTCGTGGACAACATATTCCCCGCCTCGCCCCAGGATGGTCTGGTCAAGTCTAACATGGAGAAGCTCACCTTCTACTCGCTGTCCAGTCCCGAGAAGCTGGACAGGATCGGCGAGTACCTGTTCCAGAAGGCTTCAAGGGATATCTATAGGAGACGGCATGGGTAAGCATCAGGTCTTCAGGATACTGTTTTTTACTCCTCTCTTCATTCCATTTTGTTACTCCGCTCTACATTCCATTTTGTGATAAAGGATCATCAAAAAAAATTATAGGCACGCATGACATGATTCTTGTAGGCTTGGTCGCGAGGAGCAGGCATAGCTTCACTTCTAAGACTTTTCAAAGTGATCCTAGTGATTTTATTTTAATAAAGACAGTTGATTTGGTCGTAGCAGTGGTCTCTGCCTACTCCTCTGGGAAACAAACTATTTTACGTTGTGGGTACCACGCTCGATTTTTTTTGTTCTAGGACTAAACTGTCATAGAACAAAAAAAATCGAAGACATGTGACATGTGCACGAAAGGAACCTCTAAGAGGCGCACTTTAATCCTTTCACTACACTGATGCTTGCACCGACGCGACGGCCATAGGCCCTTTTCAGGGCCACCATACCTCAACCTAGGTGAGCAAGAAATATTCAGTGACACGACAAGCAAGCAAGCTAAACATTACGACACAAAAGTCAAGTCAAACGGTATTTATTTCAATATAATCACTAGGCTCACTTTGAAACGTCTTAGAAACTAGGTGAAGCTACACCTGTTCCTCGCGACCAAGAATAATCAGGCAACAAACATTTGTATCGAAGATTACTGATCCAATTCAAGGTAGCCTAAACAGAACCAGCTTTCAACAGCTCTCAATCTCAAGTGCGATTATCGCTTCCGGGCAAACTTGTAACCAACTATCGAATTTGAGTTAGATAATCTATCACTTAAGATAATCCTGGGTAGGTAGTTACTAGAGCACTGGTGGTAGTGGCCTTCCGATCCACAGATCGTAGGTTCGAAGCCCGGTCGTGCACCGTGCAAAATTTGATTTGCTCAAACGGTAAAGGATCGTGAGGAAACCGGCATGTCCTAGAACTAAAGAGGCGACTCTAAGAGGCGCATTTTAATCCTTTCACTACACTGATTCTTTCACCGTCGTCAGTCATAGGACCTTTCCAGGGCCTCCATGAAAGATTCCAAGATGACCAAGAAAGAATAATTTATACGACAAGCAAGCCGCCTTACAGAAGATCGCAGCCACACACATTATTTGTTTCAAATAGTGTTGTGTTCCTGCGGTGAGTAAGGTTGCCAGAGCTCTTTAGGGGGGGAGGGGTTCGGCAGGCAACGCATTAGCAATGTTCCAGGTGTTGCTGATGTCAATAGGTGACGGTAACCACTTATCATCAGGTGGGCCGTAAGCCTGTTTGCCTCCGTATAACATAAAAAAAAAGCAATGGAATATTGAGGCGAAATTAAAATTATCGGTATTTATTAAAAACTAGCTTCCGCCCTCGACTTTGCTCGCGTGGTACCTACATAAAAAGTAGCCTATAAGCTATTCCAGACTATAATCTATCGCTGTAACAAATTTGATCCAAATCCGTTCGGCCGTTTAGCCGTGATTGAACCACAAACATCCAAACATCCTCACAAACTTTCGCATTTATATATTCTTCTTCTTGTCGTGTCACTGATTCTTTCTTGGTCATCCTGTCTTTGGTCAGTGACCAGGTTGAGGTATGGTGGCCCTTAAAAGGGCCTACGACCTTCGATGAAAGAATCAGTGTAGTGAAAGAATTAAAGTGCGCCTCTTAGAAGCTCCTTTCTCGCACATGTCACATGTCTTCGAATTTTTAGGTTCTAGGACATGCCGGTTTCCTCACGATGTTTTCCTTCACCGTTTGAGAGCACTAGCATAGCGCACATAAATTTTCCGAATGGAAAATCCATTGGTGCACGACAGGCTTAGAACTCACGACCGGTGAACCGGAAGGCGGGGCCACTACCACCCCTCCACCAGTGCTCTCATTTTATTTATATATTAGTAGGATAATGTCACTCTGGTTAGAATGAGTGGAGTGAAAAAACACGACTAAAAATAGGTTAATTTGAATGTAATTCGGCCAGGTTCGTGATAATAGCAATGGAGGCGATGGACCAGCTTCTGCTGGCGTGCCACTCGCAGACGCTCAACCTGTTCGTGGAGAGTTTCCTGAAGATGGTGCAGAAGCTGCTGGAGTCTACAGACCCTCAGCTGCAGACCCTGGCCACGCAGAGTGTGAGTCATCATCATCATTCCAGCCGTTTGCAGCCACTGCTGAACATCGTCCTCCCCACAGATTTCAGAATTCCTGTCATGTGCGGAAATTAGCCCCTACTCACCACGCTGGGCAGGCGGACTGGCGAGCGCAGTTAGAGCTGTCTTTGTAAAAATAGGGGACGCTGCTGCCCCTCCCCTAGCTTTTTTCCCTTAGTCGCCTCATACGACATACGGTAGGAGATATGGAGGAGCCTATTCTTCTCCCGGGGCCACCATGGCCAACGGAGTGTAAGTGAGAGGTCGACATAGAGAAGACAGACTGGACCTGTCCTACTTCTAATCCTTTCTTAGAAAAGATTTGAGCACGCTTCACATGGCTCTTTGAATGCACTTTTTAAGGTGAGGAATAAATTGTTTTATGATTTTTGAACTGTTTTTTCTCAATAACCGCAAAACGCACAGTTTTGATTTTTATGACAAAGATAACTTGAGCATTTTATTCACCCAAATCCAAGACAGAAACGCAATTGGTAAAACTTTTCTCGATAGTTTTTTTTTAAAGTTCGGTCCTCTGCAACAGTTTTTTCGAAAATACTTAGAAACTATCAATCATAAATAACTTTTTTTTTTATATATTGTGTTAGACAATAGCGTTGGGTACCTAAATCCAAGACACTTTTTTTTTTTAAATACTTAGTTTTTAAGATAATCGATATTTTCTTATATGTCGCTTATGTCGATTACTTTCGAGCGCCTTCTAACGCTTGCTATCTCTTCCACATTCAATTATAGTACGTAGCGCTGTCACTTTCTTCACTCCGCCCACACGACAGTTTATTATGATTCTCATAGCGCCTTAACTCTTTTTTTTTACCATCACGCCGTTAGAGGAAACGCGGTCAAAAACGGTCGTAAAATGGTAAATTTTTGTGATTTTAGAAGGTTCCTAGATCATATAATTATTAATTTAGAAAAACAAAACGTAGGGGCATACAGTGGTACTTATATGTAGATGGTATGGTAAAATAATATTTGCTCTAGTGTCATTAACCAGAGAGGAAACAGAGGAGTTCGTTTGTGAGGTCTAAACGCCGCCCGCGTATCCTCTCTTTGAAACTGTCAAATTACGTCTCAGCCTAAAGAAAATCGCAATATTGATGAGAAAAAGTTTTGACGCCCTCGATGGCGTGGCCGAGTGCCCGTGTGGGACGCAAGGGGTGCGGGTTCGTTCCTCGCCACGGGACAAATGTTGCATGATCTTCAAATATTTAAGTAAACGCAGTTGATTACCAATAAACGAATAAACAAAATATTTGTTCCGGGTCTGGGTGTTGTGGTACCATGGTACTCGTAGTTTCTGATGCCCACGACACAGAGAATCCTAGTGTGGGGTCAGGACTTTGTATGTGGCTGTTGGGTGTTATTCATTTACTAGCTAGGAATAAACCTAACTTCGATCGTTTTCAGTTCGTCCGTTTCGCGAACATAGAAGAGGATACTCCGTCGTACCACCGCCGCTACGACTTCTTTGTGTCCAAGTTCTCAGCCATGTGCCACAGTAACCACGGAGACAAACCCGCCAGGGACAAGATCCGCCTCGCCGGCATCCAAGGACTTCAGGTGAGGGCATCAGCCCCCGTCAGCCCCGGCGGGGACGTCGCCCCGTCGGTACCGGCTGTCGTATGTCGCGTATCATCACAGGTCATCAGCCCCCGTCGGTAACCCATCATAATGAGTCCACTGCTGAACGCAGACCTCCCGGAAAGAATGCCACGATGAGCGGTCTTCAGCCTTCTTCCATTCACCGCCTCCCGCAAATTTAACAATGTCATCGGTCCATCGTTATCAGCCTGAGGAAGTCGACTACAGGACATCGTCCAAAGTCCGTCGTCCTCCTCAGTGTGCCATTACGGACGGTCTTCATCATTCTCCATTCATCGACCTCCAGAGCTTAATCAATGTCATCGGTCCATCTTGTGGTTCCCCCACCATGATCATCATCAGCCTGTGGAAGTCACCTGCAGGACACAAACCTTCCCCAGAGTGCCACGATGAACGGTCTTGAGCTTTCTCGATTCACCGACATCACGCACTTTACCAATTACGTCGGTCCATCGGGTGGGCCCCCCCACCATCATCATCATCATCAGCTTGAGGACATAGCCCTCCCCAAAGGAGCCGCGGTGAACAGTCTTCAGCCCTCTCCATTCACCGGCTTCCCGCACCTTTATGTCATCGGTCCATCATGCAAATACAACAATATTTTTCAATTTGTTTCCAGGGGGTGATCAGAAAGACGGTGTCGGACGACCTGGTGGAGAATATTTGGGAGGCGCAGCACATGGACAAGATCGTGCCCTCGCTGCTGTACAACATGCAGGTGTGCTATTGAGATCAGGAGGTGATGGCATAGTGGGAGGTACCTCAGCAGGATCTCCAGATGTCCACAGCTGAACATAGGCTTGGTCATCCTGCATTAGGCGCTGGATGGAGAAGGCTGAAGACCGCTCATCGTGGCACTCTTTCCGGGAGGTCTGCATTCAGCAGCGAACTCAGCACGCTAACAACGCACCTACCCTTCGGGCTTTGAACCTTCTGAATGCATTTATATAAGAGTTCCAACAGTTTATTTAACGATAGTCTTAATTCTATTTATAATAATCTAAGAATATATTTAGTTAAACTTTTGTTTAGGATAAGTATAGGTTAAGTACAATTAATTAAGACAGTTCAGCGTTTTGGTGTAAACTGTAAGCTCACTGTCCAGAATGGAATAAATAAATAATAATAATAATTAGATCAGTGAGCGGGTTGACAGCACTTGTAGCGGACATACATTTTCCGAACGGAAAATCCATTGGTGCACGACTGGGTCCGAACCCACAACTTTTAATAATAATAATAAATAAATATTCCGGACATATTTACACGGTCATCTGATCACAAACTAGGTATAGCCTGTACTATGGGTACCAGAGACTGATATACATAATAGATATATATTTAACACCCAGACACAGAACAAACATCTGTGTTAGTCACAAATGTTTGTCCAGCGCGGGAATCGAACCCGCGACCTCTAGCGCAGAAGGCAGAGTTACTACCAACTGAGCTATGAGGACAGTCAACTTTTGGATCTTCGCTAGTGCTCTAAACTCTATTCTACTGCTAAACAATGTGATCATAACATGTATACCATCTCGAAAGAAGGTTATTCAACAAAAATCAAGAATATTAGCCAAAAACATATAAAAACAGCTAATTTAAGTTTTTGTATTTTATCAAGTCAATAACTAAATATTAAACTTACGAGAACTTCGGCATCAAGATTGCAACATAAAACAGCTGCATTCGACCCTAAAACAGCTGATTTTTGCATACAGTTTTTTCAATGAAAAATTACGAATTTGCTAAAGCCGTAGAACAAACTATTGCCAAAATGGGTGTAGAATAAGCCCCTTTCAGGATAGTTTTTACAATCTGTTTGTGATTGTTTCCAGACAGCAGAGAAGTACGAGACGGTGTCGTGCATGGAGACGGAGGCGCGCGAGGGCAGCGAGCAGCGGCCGCCGCGCCTGGCCGAGGCCTGTCTGCGCGAGCTGGTGGGCCGCGCCTCCTTCGGACACATCCGCAGCGTGCTCCGCCCCGTGCTCACGTATGTCAGCCCCGACCTTCACCCTGACCCTGACATTGACCCCGACCCGACAATAACAGAATGCCTAATAGAAACTGAGGCGTGCCTGGTCAGGCTGATGGAAAAGGCCGCTTAGACACATCCGCAGCGTGCTCCGACCCGTGCATGTGTCCAAAGTGTCTGTTGACACATTTGCAACCTGTCCTTACTTTAACCCTGACTCTGAACTTAATGACATTGACAAGTAACAGTATGCAGCAAAGAGTGGCTTGCTCAAGCGTACCTACGAGAGCTGGTAGAAAAGGTCGCTTTGGACACATTCGCAGCTTGATTAGATCTGTCTTCACATAAGTTGACCTTGACCCTGATACTGAGTGCGCAACCTAGTTAGAAGGGACACATTTGCAGCGTGGATAGACTTGTCCTCATGTATGTTGACCCTGACCTTGACATTGATGTCCCGGATGACCTTAATAGTGACGTTGACTCTGACCGACACATCCGCTTTTCCTTGTTCTTAGCCTTGACATTGACCTATATGTTTTGTTCTGTTACAGTCATTTCGATCGACACGACTTGTGGATTCCGAGCGATTTTGCCGTACACGTGTTCAAGATTATCATGTTCTCTATTCAGGTGAGCAAATATATTTTGAAATGAAATTTATTTGATAATCAACAGATAAGGGCGTTTTGAACTTTTTAAGGGGTCGGCAACGCGTGCGTGTTGCCTCTAGTATTGCAAGCGTATATAGGCTACAGTAACCACTTACCAACAGGTATGCTTGTTTGCTACATTAGGTGTATAAAAAAAAATTAACAATAACATGTAATATTAAGTTTTATGTAATTAGTAACATAATAAACTAATAATATTCGTGGTTGGATAACATTGGTATGAACAAACTAGGAATTAATATAATAGCTAACGCGCGTGGCTTCGCTCGTGTGGTACCTTCATAAAAACCTGTGGTAGCCTATATGCTATTCTAGGTAAAGATCTTTATCTATTCCAAGTTTCAACGAAATCGGTTGAGCCGTTACGGCGTGATCGAACAACAAACATCCTCACAAACTTTCCAATTTATAATATTAGTAGGATAGTAGAGAGTTTAAATTGTTTCGTTTTTCAGGCGGCGTACTCCTACAGCGTAGTGGAAGCGTTGATGCAGCATTTGGAAGCGGCGAGCGGGGTTCAACCCCGGGTGAGGGCTGCTAGGGCAACCGTGCTCAGCAACATCGTTGCATTAGCGGCCGCCGATACTGTCGGTACGTTCTTCATCATCATCATCATCATCAATAATCATCGTCTTCAGCCTGAAGAAGTCCACTACTGGACATAGGCGTTCCTCAAATAAAGAGTGCCACCACGAACGGTCTTGAGCTTTCTGCATCCACCGACTTCGCGCTACATTCACAATGTCGTCGGTCCATTTCTTCAAACACTCGAAGGTAGCGATGTTGGTATATAAAAACTTACTATATAAAAGAGGTAGCAGCACCATCTAGTGGGGGGCCGTCCAACAGCTCCCAGAAACCTTTATGAGATCGTAGCAAATCGTGCAACGATTATGTGGCACAATTAAAAGAAAAAGTCTAAAATTGAGGAATTTCGACGTTTTTACCCCTAAAATTGTACTGTGGAACCCTTAGAGCGCGGGTCTCGCTCGCTCTTGACCGTTTTTATGTTTTTCAGGGCCCTCAGTGCTGGAGATTATCAACAATCTTCTTACCAATTTGAGGGCTTCGGTCACACGGGATTCTGAGGTAAAAATAAACTTTTATTATGAAAGCCGTGTTGGCCTAGTGGGAGGTAGCCCGACTTTATATGATGGTGTTAGTTCGAATGTTGGTCGTGAACCAATAAGTTTTCCTTTAGAATACTTTAAATGCGCGTTAACGCGTACTTGCTTGCTTGTCACTGGTTCTTTGTTGGTCATTCTCTGTTAAAAAATGTGCCGGTGAACCATCTTTGAAACAGTCAACTTACGCCACTAAGTTTATGGTCAGGGTAGTCGTATCGCATTGCCGATTCAAGGCAAAGATACGGGTTTGAATCCCGAAGGTTCGAAAATTTTGGGTGGTATTTAAATAAATAAATAAAATTAATATTCCGGACACATCACACACGGTCAACTGATCCCAAACTAGGCATAGCCTGTACTATGGGTACCAGAGACTGATATACAACTTAGGTATATATTTAACACCCAGACACAGAACAAACATCTGTGTTAGTCACAGATGTTTGTCCAGTGCGGGAATTGAACCCGCGACCGCGACGCCCAGAAGGCAGAGTTACTACCAACTGATCTATGATGCCAGTCAAATTTAACTCGTTTTTTATAAATTCACAGAAAGAAACAGACGAGAAATTGTACCAAGAGGCGCTGATCAACGCATTGGGAGAGTTCGCTGACCACTTACCCGACTTCCAGAAGATAGATATCATGATGTTCATAGTCAACAAGATCCCCAGCCAGAGGGGGTCCAAGCTATCCCGCCCTGATACTATGCTGCAGGGGATTCTGCTCAAGTCGCTGCTGAAGGTGAGCCTTTCACCACATTTGTAAGTTTGTGCGCGCTTGCCAACTCTCAACGGAGGTTTTAGGCCGCCTGAAGAAGTATTCCCTTTGGTCCCCTTGCTCTGTCCTCTGATGGGGACAAACGGGTATAAAAAGTTCCATTTGTCACCCTGTTAGCGAAGGGGGGGCGCAGATTAAACTTTTATAAAATTTGTTCTGTAGTTACATATTATGAAACATTCTAAAAATATCGAAATGTATTTTTAATTATATATACATGTATAGCAAAATAAATAATTTATCATTACATTTTTTTGATTAATTAGTTCATTTGTATAAATTAGCCAAACACACGTTCGCTGATACTCATCCTGTTAGGCCTGTTATGTACAACTCAAACGGTAACTCGTACTCCTGAGACCCAAGATACAGGCTTACACGCCTAGTTTGGGCCTCGACGACAACTCAAAACTTGGTCTATGAAAACACTGTCGTGTAAAACCTACCAATTATCGTGTCTATAATCATCATCAGCCTGTAGAAGTCCACCGCTGGACATAGGCCTCCCCCAAAGAGTTCCATGACGAACGGTCTTGAGCCCTCTCCATCCACCGACTTCCCGCAACCTGCACAATGTCGTCGGTCCATCGGGTAGTGTCTATGATTTTGGCAATAAATTATCTTTTATCTTTTAAAATTCGCCGTGGTGCCCCGGCTGCAGAATAGGCCCCTCCATGGGATGGGCAGCAGCGTTTCAAGTATTATTTAATTTTATAGAAGCATTAGGTACATATTTCATCAGGTGTAGCGTGTGCTGTCCTTAGATCATTTGCTGAAGCTCACATTTGTCTTCTTTTTTTTCACATTTTTATAAGCTCTTATTTATTAGGGATTATAATTAGATTAATTTTCTTTTGAGCCTCACCTAGTTCGATCGGCACCACACTGAAGCTTTAAATTCCATTTTGTGAAAAAGGATCATCGAAAAATGTTAGACACCAAGGCGTGTTTGTTGCCTGATTCTTCTAGGCTTGGTCGCGAGGAACAAGTGCATGCCCAGCGTGGCGAGAATGGGCAAATCCCCCAAATGATTGTGTGCAGGGCTTACATGGTCGTTCGCGCTATAAAACTGTGGGGGAGGCCTATGTTCAGCAGTGGACGTCCGGCAGCTGAAATGATGATTATTTAATACCACAATGTCAACTAAAATAAAGTTTTTCTTCTGTCTTGTGCAATGATGATGAATAAAAATGACTGTCTTCCCAGGTGGGAACCACGTACAAGACCACGGAGTTCAGTAAGGCGTTCCCGGGGGCGTTCCTGGAGGCGCTGCTCCGCATGAGCTCGGTGGGGGAGCCCAGCTCCAGGGTGCTGCTGCAGAGGATCCTGCACACGCTGCTGGATCGCAACAGGAACGCGCTGCACCTGGCTATACCCACGTGAGCAGCTTAACATTCTCGTTTTTGCTAGTCTCAGAGATCCATAAAAAAGCAATTCAGTAGTTTCATAGTGGAAATGTTACAAACAGACAGACAAGAGAGACTGAGCTACTTTCGCATTTTTAATTAGTGTTTTTCCAACAGTGTAGACTACGCGGAGCTGGGGTTGTCAATCGAAAAGTGCTCGCGTCAAGATCTTATCTTCGTCAGCAAACATGGATACGCCATTTTCAGCTCGTTATATGACGGTAAGAATATAAATTGACCACACGGTCAGCTTATCCCCATACCTAAGGAAATCGCGGGGGTTCGATTCCCGCCTGAGTCATCAATTTAGGTATTCATTAAATATTTGTATGACCATAATATCGGCGAACAAATAAACTCTCAAATGATAGTAAATATCCCGTTTATTAGTGCAAATGATTTGAAACTGGTTCCTAATTTTACAATTTTTAACTTTATCTGTGTTACATCGGTCCCCACTATTTTTGCTGTACAATCCCTAACTGTCACCAGGAGTAACAAAACTTTTTTATGATCATTTACTCTTTGTTACATAATTCCGAACCGCCCCCATATTTTTTACTAAATTCCCATCGGCCACCAGTGTTAACATTTTTTTTTAATAATAATAAAAAGTGATGTATTGCATAAGACATGAGATCCATATTTTGTTTTCAGATTAGATTTCTGTTTAGATTATATTATACATACTTATTTCATTTATAATTCAATACAATTTATGTCAATGTTGCAATAATAATGAATTAATAAAATTTAAGGTCCTTGTAATCAATACCAACATAAACGTTACTACATACATACTACTTATTTCGAAAGAAACTTAAAATAACACCTATTCCAAAAAATATAATTTTAAGCTTTATGTTTTATCGAATATAATTTAAATCTCGGTTCTCGACGGATTTCCTCATTTCGGTTTTTATCACGCAGTGAAACTCCGAGCATAGCTCTCCCCACAGTCCTTTAGACTTTGAGCTTGAGTATGAGGCCAATAAAGCGACCAAGTCTCAGTACCATAATATGGCCATATGTCATTACCAGTGATCGGAATTATGAGAGCTAAAATACCTACTTTCGAATTATATCATATTTTCGAATCGGCTATGTTTGTTAAAAATAACCCTGAGCTATTTTGTCGACTTTCTGATGTCATTGTACGTAACAGACGAGATCAGGCTAAAGTCTGCACACAAAACTCAAGAACTACATTGATGCGCAAGAGTATCTTCTGCATGGCTCCTTCCATATACAACACATTACCTAAAACAATAAGAGAGTTACCGCGTTCACTGTTTCAGAGAAAGTTGAAAATCACTTTGGAAAAAAAATGTTATTACTCTTTTGAGGAATTTCTTAATGACAAATTTTTTATTCAATCTGTTTTGCTAATTTATTGATGTCTTTTTTTTTTACTTTTTAATTTTTTTTTTTTTATTATGAATTTTTAATTTGAACTTGACATTATTTTTAATTATATACTGTTAAACGAAATATTGCACACCATAACATGGCAGAATACATTGATTCCATTTTATAATAACATTAACACCTCTGTACATGTATTTCAAGCAATAAATTTTTACTTTACTTTACTTTACTTTACTGCTCGAAAAATAACAGTGGAGATGCCTTAGGACTAAATATTTTTTCGGCCCAATTGTCTCGGTTTTCGTGACATTACTAAAGTACATCTAAAATGAATTCAGTAAAACAACTATCGAACTAATTTTCTGTTTTTGTTTTTAAAAAACAGTAGGTAGGTACGACTCGTATTATTAAAAAAATAATAATGTCCTTTTCGTTCACAATATTATTAACATTAATTTTAAATGTACTTGCTTACTGTGGCAATTGTTCCAATTTTCGGCCCAATTGGGCCGAATAAAATTGTTGTAGTAAGGAAGTGTCCACTTTTTTTGCCTCTGTTCTTGATCTTTAGGTATTTTAGCTCCCATAATTCCGATCACTGGTACTGGTTACTCTTAATGTTCATTTATTTACAACATTTTTATTGGCAGGTCTCCAATTGGAATCGAACACAGTTGAGAACATCGAAGCTATCTACACAACGCTAGCTCTGCTCATCATAGAGCTGGGCTCCGAGGAGACTGTGTGTGATGTGATGCAGCTCATTCTTGCGTAAGTTATCATCATCATTATGTTTATTAGGTTGTCTGGAAGAGATCGCTTTTAGCGATAAGGCCGCCCATTGTACGTAATATTTTTTGTTTCTCCCTTTTGATATTTTCTATCTCTGTGTACAATAAAGAGTTTATCTATCTATCTATTGATGTTAGAAAACCCGTCAGAAAACCAGCGCCGCACCGTACAATTGTTGGTGCAGCTTTATGCTGAGACGGGACCCATTTGCCCCACACAACGCATACCTTCTTAGCCTACATACCACCTCGCCTACCTACATGTTTTTGCTTTCGTGTTTTCCTTTTGTATTACTTATAAGTATTTTTATTTGTACCTATGTGGCGAGCTACGCCACCACTATCACTCCGTCGCCGCCAAATTCAAATACCTCTCAGTTGGCATAGCGACGAAGAATAGAACGAATTGTTGATTCGGTCGGACGACGGTCTGTCAGACTACTTTTACTTCTACTCTGGTCGTGTGCTTTATCGTGTTTCCTAAATCTTCTATTATTCTCTGTAAATACCATGTACCTATTGTAAATATTATACACCTGTAAATAACAACTCTGCACTCTCTCTTTACACGTCCTGTAGGATCTCCACCAACCATACCTACTTACCTACCTGATTTCTGCGTTGTGGGTCAAATAAACAGTTTTTCTTTCTTTCTTTCTTTCTATCATCGAACTGAAGCTCTACGGCTGGACATAAGATTTCTTTCAGACACATTTAAAGACATGGCAAATCCTACCCCTACTAAAATTATAAATGCGAAAGTTTGGATGGATGCGTTGGATGGTGCTATTCCAGACTATGAGCTATCACCGTGCCAAATTTCATCCAGATCTGTTCAGCTGTTCATTGGCTTGATGTCCATTACCTTCCATCCTAAGGTTGCCTGGAAGAAATCGCTTTCAGAGATAAGGCCGCCCATTGTACTACATTAAGTTTGTTGTAGATTTAAAATGTAATCCTTGTGTACAATAAAGTGTTAATCTATCTATCTATCTTAACTGAGTAACAAACATCCGAACATCCTCACAAACTTTCGCATTAATAATAATATAAATTTTATTGAATAGTACAGATGGTAAAAAACTAATTCTTAGACCCATAGAAATATACCTTAACCTAAAGTATATAAAATAGCTATTAATTATTTAATTATTGCACACGTATAGACGACGTGTGACAGGCGTCCGACAAACCTCTTGAATTTGACACCTTTAGGCCACATCTCCCCACTCATGAACATCGATAAGCGATCAATAATATTAGTAGGATAGTATGATTAAGGCTATAAAATCTTCTAATTTCTAGTATTCAACAATCGGGACTGTCGAACCCAGTGCTATCAATGGCAGCTCAATGTCACCTGCAATCCGTCAGCATTTCCCTCGCGTGCTTGGTGCCTATCGTTACCACCTTGCCTCGCCTAGCCGACTACTTTGATAAGGTAAGATCATCATCTCCGTGCCCTTATCCCACTTCATGTGGGGTCGGCACAACATGTTTTTCTCTTCCACTCCCCTCTATCAGCCGTCAAATCAGTATTCACTCCTTTCTTACTCATGTCGTCTTTCACACAATCTATCCATCTTTTCTTTGGTCTACCTCTCCCCTTATATCCTTCCACATTCATATTTAACACTCTTCTAGTCACATGGCATTCTTCCCTCCGCATGACATGCCCATACCACGCTAACCTTTTGCTCTTCAACTTCTCAGTCACTGGCGCTACTTTCAAACTTCCTCTGATGTAGTCATTCCGTATCTTGTCCATTCTAGTCACTCCACACATCCATCTCAACATTCTCATTTGCAGCATGCACTCTTCTTTCATCCGTCCCTTTGGTTGCCCAACACTCAGATCCATAATACACTTTGATAAGGTAAGATATCAGACTAAAAAGTTATTATTTGATTTAAAACTTCTTAGAATACCTAGATTATAAATAAATAACAAATCACACGGTGACCAAATCGGTGACGTTTTTCAAAAAAGGCCAGGTCAAGAGTACCCTAAACCGACGAGCATGTATGAGGAATGTGATGAGAGTGAATGAAGCAAAAGAGGTATTTCAGGATCGTAGCAAGTGGAAAGCCGTGGTCTCTGCCTACCCCTCTGGGAAATAGGCGTGATTTTATGTATGTATTATGTAAATAACACCCAACATTCACATAGTCCTGACCCCACACTAGGATTCCCTGTGTCACGGGTATCAGAAACTACGAGTACCATGGTACCACAACACCCAGACCCGGAATAAATAAATCATGCAAATATATGTCCCGAAGAATGGGAATCGAACCCACTTGCTTTCAAATACTACCTAATTTTAAACTTGTAATTCATCTCTATGCCACACCCTATGTCTGTCTGTCTTTAACGTTTTCACGACTGGTTTTTTGGTGAGATTTGGTTATGGATATAATAATAATAATAATAAATATTCCGGACATATCACACACAGTCAACTGATCCCAAACTAGGCATAGCCTGTACTATGAGTACCAGAGACTGATATACATAATAGATATATATTTAACACCCAGACACAGAACAAACATCTGTGTTAGTTACAAATGTTTGTCCAGTGCGGGAATCGAACCCGCACTGGATATATAGCCTAAACCCTGAGGCCTTTGTTGTTAACTTGAGGTGTTACTCCAGAGCACATCGCTAATGCTGTACCTTTTTTGATGTGATTTGCAGATAGTGTCAGCTCGTCGGGAGGAAGCACTGCACCTATTACCGCCATTGTTAGAAGAGTATCCGCAACTCACCGCAAACAACATGCCTGTGAAACTTCCCTATTTGATGATTGATCAGGTACGTCTATACAAGGTAATTCATAATATGTAAGCTCTTGAAAGGGGCTTATTCTGCACCCAATTGGCAATCAAGTTCGTCCTAAGATTTTTTTTTTTTTTTTTTTATGTTATACGGAGGCAAACAGGCTTACGGCCCACCTGATGGTAAGTGGTTACCGTCGCCTATTGACATCAGCAACACCTGGAGCATTGCTAATGCGTTGCCTGCCGAACCCCTCCCCCCCTAAAGAGCTCTGGCAACCTTACTCACCGCAGGAACACAACACTATTTGAAACAAATAATGTTATACGAAAGGGGGGGGTTATTCTATTAAAAAAAGAAGGAATATTTGCGGGAAAAATCAAAATATTCAAATGAATTTTTGTGTTCAGATTTTTCCCAATCTTTTTAAAAACAAGCTGTTTCTGGACTTTAATCGATTTTATAAATAATTATTAAACGTACGAGAAAAACTATAAAATTGAGTTTGAAATAGACTATTGTAAAGTTGGTATTTTTCCTTGTAAAAATTAGTTTGTGGTCAAATCACATCGGTTCTCATTTACTCCTAACCTCAACTTTGGCTCTTTCATTGAGTCCAGGGCCAAGACAGCCGCAAAAAAGCTGGGCATACTGTCGAAGGTGAGGCAGTACTTCACACCGGGACAGCTCCTTAATCTGTACCAAGCACAAGTCCGGTCGTGTATGGAGTACTGTTCACACCTTTGGGACGGTTCAGCCAAATACCAGCTTGAGGCCCTCGAAACCATAGAAAGACGAGCCAAAAGACTCATAGGTAATGATGACTTAGTTGAGTCTAAGCTTCTGAGCCTCGATCATCGTCGCCGAGTAGCCAGCCTATCGGTCTTTTATAGGATACATTTCGGAGAGTGTGCAATTGAACTCTGATTTAGTCCCCCCATCCCCATTCCATCATCGGACAACCAGACGCACGGACACGCGACATCCGTTCATGGTTGATATACCACCTTGCCGCACCAAGCGCTTTGCGTCTACCTTTATAATGCGGACAGCCAAAGAGTGGAACTCGTTGCCGGCGTCTGTGTTTCCGAATACTTATAATTTGGGTGTCTTCAAGACCAGAGTGAATAGGTTTCTTCTAGGCAAACGTGCTACACCGTAGACCACATCATTACTTAATATCAGGTGAGATTGTGGTCAAACGTTAGCCTATTTTGTATAAAAACATTTCAAACTCAATTTTATAGTTTTTCTCGTACGTTTAATAATTATTTATAAAGACGATTAAAGTCCAGAAACAGCTTGTTTTTAAAAAGATTAGGAAAAATCTGAACACAAAAATTCATTTGATTATTTAGATTTTTCCCACAAATATTCCTTCTTTTGTTAATAGAATAACCCCCCCTTTCGGTATACATAATCAGAATAATCTTGTACAAGGCGACTCATAATAATTATAAACTATTGTATAACTTTAGGCTTGGTCGCGAGGAACAGGCGTAGCTTCACCTAGTTTCTAAGACGTTTCAAAGTGATCCTAGTGATTTTATTGAAATAAAAACCTTTGACTAGTTTCTAAGATGTTCCAAAGTATTCCTTGTAACTTATTAAAATCAAACGGGTGTTTATCGCATACCTTATATTTTATTAAACACTCGTACTGATCGCGAAAGTTTGAAAAATACTGTTCCTTGTAAGTTTTGTTGGCATGTATTGATCGCGGTTGCGTTCGTAGATGGCGGTGTGCGAGGGCCTGCAGGCGGGCGGCGTGGAGGCGGCGCGGCTGGCGGCCGCCGCGCCCTACGCCGCCGCGCCCGCCGCGCCGCACCGCCACTCCTGGCTCGAAGCAGGTACCGTAACCTCCGCCTACCGCATGGCCATCGGTAAGTCACCGCCACATCCCACACCTACACATCCCACGCCTACACATCCTACACCTACACATCCCATACCTACACATCCCACGCCTACACATCCCATACCTACACATCCCACGCCTACACATCCTACACCTATACATCCCACACCACACATCCCACACCTACACATCCCACACCACACATCCCACACCACACATCCCACACCTACACACCCCACATTACACCAGACCCCCCAAATCCCACATCATACACCACACATCCCACACCGCATATCCCACACCATACATCCCACACCACACATCACATCCCACACGAGACAACCGACATCTCACACCCCAAATCCCACACCACACATCTCACACCACACAACCCACACCTCACATCTCACACCACACATCCCACACCTACACATACATTTCCAAAGGCGACTAAATTTCAACTCAGGGGATTTTTTATTACTCCTTTATTTTGGCCACCTCGACTTTTGTCGTCGTTGGCTCAAATACCACCAATTCACCGATAAGGTTAAGTGCGCATTGACACGTGCTTAATACAATGAAGATAAACATCATGAGAAATAGGTATTCTTATAACCGGCGATGGACTCGACCTGACACTTAAGGAATAATCACAAATGTTCGGACGTGCCTCTGCCAACACCCCTTAGACAACTTCAAGGATCTGATCGCCTATCTACCATGTTACCACCATGAAAATTGTGAGCCTTTTTCTTTCAATTTTTTTTGTCCCAACTTTCATTACCATTGTTTGCACTGAAGTAATAGACACGTTATTGACACAAAGTTCTCTTATACCTACATAATTATAATATTATGTAGTTCCAACTGTACGTAGTATCACTGGTTCTGTTTTAATTATTCATCCTGCACTAAGCCTAACCTAGTAGGTGTACCCTGAAAATGGTAAATAAACCAATGCAAAGATTCCATCAAAATAATGCGTGCGTTTTAAATCCGTGTTCAAACGGCTTGCTACGTCGTGTGCTGAAGAAAGACAATTTTGAGTTTGACTTGCGATCATCATCATCATCATCATCAGCCTGTAGAAGTCCACTGCTGGACATAGGCCTCCCCTAAAGAGTTCCACGACGAACGGTCTTGAGCCTTCTCCATCCACTGACTTCCCGCAACCCTCACAATGTCGTCGGTCCATCGGGTGGGGGGCCTTCCAACACTGCGTCGCCCTTTTCGTGGTCGCCATTCGAGCACCTTTACTCTCCAACGGTTATCGGTCGGTTATCGGTTGACATACGATATCGTTCAGCAATATCGCACCTAAGCGAATGTCACACTCAAAACTGACTAGAAGTAAGAATCATTTTGCAATAGATTTAAAACGTATTTTAGACATCGCACGCTGTTTGAACACGGCCTCACTCTCGTTATTATAATTTAGTTTGCAATCTTTTGTCTTGCATTTTATCTTACATAAGACACTTACCTAGCTCTGATACTTAACTAGGCTGCATTTTTGTTGATTTTGTTTGTGTATTTTTATCACAAGTAAATAGGTTAATGATGTTAGTAATTAGAGTACTTAAGAGTAAGTATGTATTTATTTTTCATTATATTCAAGTTTTATATTCGCTGTAAAATATTCAACCATTTTCCCTTACCATAACGTATACAAGGTGATTCATAACATGTATACCATCCCGAAATTATTCTATCAACAAAAATAAATAATTTAAGCTAAAAAAATAACAATAAATAAAAATATAAAAAAAAAAAATTCCGGACATGTCACACACGGTCAACTGATCCCAAACTAGGCATAGCCTGTACTATGGGTACCAGAGACTGATATACATAATAGATAAATATTTAACATCCAGACACAGAACAAACATCTGTATTCATCAAACAAATGTTTGTCCTGTGCGGGAATCGAACCCGCAACCTGTAGCGCAGAAGGCAGAGTTACTACCAACTGAGCTATGAGGCCAGTCAAAATCAACAATGTTTTGTTAATTCGTTTTTAATTATTTTATCCCAAAGTTTCGCATATTACTTGTTTTTGGTATTGTTATCATCTTTATTACCAATTAATAAACTTAAGAGAAGTTCGGAATCGAGATTGCTACCTAAAACAGCTGATTCATCGAGTTTGAACTGATTTGCCCCAAAACAGCTGATTAATACATAGTTTTTTCAATGAAAAATGACGAATTTACAAAAGTCGTAGGACACTATTGCCACTTTGGTGTAGAATAAGCCCCGTTCGGGATAGTATACATGTTGTCGCCAATCAATCAAAGTCATGGCAGACAAGTGTAAAAACACTCAATAGTTTTAAAAATAATATTAATATTTTAAACTTGTAACACTATAGGGACGCTAGCTACCGGAAACGGAAAGAAAAAAAGTGCTAGTTCAAAATTGTCATGGCGGATTAGATTACGTAAGAAAAAAGTTACAAAAAGTTTCAGTCAGTTTAGTTTAATTTAGTCTTAGTCTTTGGAGTAGTGTTCATGTCAGTCAGTTACTTATTATTATTAATAAAAGTTTCTCGTGTATTGCTGGATTTTATTACCGACTAGAGTGCAGAGATCACACATGTTATGAATTACCCTTGTTTTGATTTATATGTATAGCGGAGTTTCGTTAATTGCAGGAGCTACGCAGGGCCGCGACAGCCTGGCGGACGTCACGGCCGGCCCGACCACTGAGATGGACAGCGCTAACAGCTCGCCTGGCGTTACCCGTGTAAGTACTCTCTACTTTTATTATTAGGACTGTTTTCTAACAAATAACTTTACTGAATACTTTAAAAAAACCTGTATACTTTAATTAATTATTTTATGATTTTTGAATTGTTTTTTCTCAATAACCGCAAAACGCACAGTTTTGATTTTTTATGACAAAGATAACTTGAGCATTTTATTTACGTAAATCCAAGACAGGAACGCGATTGGTAAAACTTTTCTCGATAGATTTATTTTTTAAAGTTAGGTCCTCTGCAACAGTTTTTTCAAAAATACTCTGAGCTTATCTAACAAAAATAACTTTTTTTTAAATATTTTGTTAGACAATAGCATTGGGTACCTAAAACCAAGACACTTTAAAAAAAAATAGATAGTTTTTGAGATATAGATTATTTTCTTATATTTCGCTTACGTCGATTACTTTCGAGCGCCTTCTAACGCTTGCTATCTCTTTTCGCATTCAATTACAGTACATAGCGCTGTCACTTTCTTCACTCCGCCCACTCGACAATTTATTATGATTTTTGTATCCTCTTAATGCAGTTCTTTTTTTCTACAAAACTGACCTCGTGTTTCCTAAGCACAACACTGTCTTAGTAAAAATACCTTTATAAATAAATAACAGCCAACAGTCGCATACATAGTCTTGACCCCACACTAGGATTCCCTGTGTCGTGGGTATCGGAAACTACGAGTTCCATGGTACCACAACACCCAGACCCGGAACAAAATAAATATTTGCATATTATGCAAACATTTGTCCCGCAGTGAATGTTTCTTGTGTCTCAAATGGGCACTCGTCCGCTGCGCCATCGAGGTCGTTTTTTTATAAGTTGCGATTTTGTTGTTAATTTACAAATTTCATGGAGAATTCTTTTTTTCTTCAAAATTGACCTCGTGTTTCCTAAGAACAACACCTTCTAAGTCAAAGTCAAAGTCAAAAGGCATTTATTTCAATAAAATCACTAGGATCACTTTGAAACGTCTTAGAAACTAGGTGAAGCTATGCCTGTTCCTCGCGACCAACTATAAAACAAGACCCAGGTTCCCTCCATGTCCCACTACTTGTCCTACCTTGTATCCTTGCACAAGGTGATTCACAACATGTATTCCATCCCGAAAGAGGGTTAGTCTATCAACAAAAGGAATAATATTAGCGAAAAATAACATCAAAATTTTCATTTAATTTTTTCAATTTTTTTTCACAAACTTTCTCAAATTAGCTGTTTTTGTTTTGTTATCTTTTTATATAAATACTAAACGTACGAGAAGATCGGAATCAAGATTGCTACCTAAAACAGCTGATTCATTGAGTTTGACAGCTGATTTTCGCATAAAGTTTTTTCAATGAAAAATATCGAATATCCAAAAGTCGTAGAACAAACTTTATTGCAAATTGGTTGTAGAATAAGCCCATTTCGGGATGGCATACATATTTTGAATCATAATGTACATGTAGAGGTGTATTTTCGTTTTTAAATAATAAGTTGAGTTTTTAAGTAGTAAGTTGAGCAACCTTCAGCGCGATCACCACAATTGATGGGTGACCGTTAGTGGCGTTAACACTGAGCGTTTCCGTGCCGAAGACACTTTAAGATATCTGCCCTGGGTGAAATAGTCAAACTTCGCCACCAGGGGCCATTCTTTAAGTTTTATTCTTATACTAGTCCTTTTTCCATCACCCAGCAAACCCAGTACGATGACCTTGATGAAGAGTATAGAATGTTTATTGAGAAGTATAATCACAACCATCGCCCTTCTATGCAAAACTTTGGAACTTACGTAAATTATTAATCCATTAAATTTTTTATATTACTGTACTACTAGCTTGCGCCCGCGGATTCGCTCGCGTCGTACCTAGATAATAAGTAGTCTATATGTTATTCTAGGAAAATAACATATTCCAAGTTTTATCGAAATCGGTTACGGCGTGATTGAACCACCAAACATCCAGTAGATATTCCCAACTGCCCCCATTGTTTGTGTTACCATATTTCCTACCGCCACCAGTAGTAACAAAGATTTTATTTTGTATTCCCATACAAATGTGAATACAAAATAAAATCTTGGGAACAATCTCGCTCATTTTGTTACCACGTTCCCCACCACGAATAGTAACATCCTACATTCCTTTCCTTTCCCAACCTTTATTTTCCTTTCCTAGAGAGACGACATTCAGTTCTGGCACTGGAGTCACGAAGACTTGAGGTGTTCCAGCTCTCATGATATGAGAAAAGACAGGATCAAGTGTGATCGGAATTCGGTATTTACTAAATAAAAAAAAGGATTTGGAATAATCACATTATCTATCGTTTTCCATCAGAAATTATAAACTAACATATTCTTACTACTGATCGAGCTGTTTATATTACAGTTTGTTTTATTTTTTGTTCATAAACACGAAATTCTAAGATGTCCCTTCCCAGCCATTTCCGACCATCCTTCTTGGAAGTGATCCAGGTCATCACGCCAATATTTTGAAGGCTTAATTAACCTCTTATTCGGGGCGACTATTTTCAAAATGTAGCTAACACTGGATTTAAAGAGCGCATAACCGGCCATATCTTGGGAGAGACCTACATCCAGCTCGCTTGCCTGTCGTGTCACTGGTTCTTTCTTGGTCATCCTGTATTCAGTTCAGTAAGCAGGTGTGGTGGCGCTGAAAAGGGCCAATGACTGTTGGTGAAAGAAAGTGCACCTCTTATTTGCACCCACTCCACATTACATCCACTCTTATTTGGCCTCTTAGTGGCACCTTGTACGTCCAGCAATGGTTATAGGTTGATTATTTGGAGCTCTTGTTTGAATTTGCAGCACGAGATGCAGGTGGAGAGCATCAGCCTGGAGGCGCTGCGGCGCGCGGCCGGCGGGCCCTCGGACGCCGAGCGGCGTGACGCGGAGCGCCGCCGCGCGACACTCAACAACGCCTTCAGGACCGCGCCCTTCGACCATCTGCTCACGCTTACAACTCCTAAGGTATTCAACTTACTTTTCTTTGATTGTGTATTACGAGATTGATAAAAACCGGGTATAAACTAGTATAATATGTTATTCCAGGCTGAAAACCAGCGCCGCACCGTACATATTATGTTTGGTGCAGCTTTATGCTGAGACGGGACCCATTTGCCCCACAAAACGCATACCTACTCATCCTACCTACCGCCTCACCTACCTACATGTTTTTGTTTTCTTATTGTGTTTTTGTATTACTAGGTTTAAGTATTTTTTTCTTTGTATCTACCTACCTACCTACTTACTGCGTTGTGGGTCAAATAAATACATTTTCTTTCTTTTTACATACATGGCAAATTTCATTTCTATCTTCAGTGCTACGGTAGTAACAAACATTTTTACATCTTTACAAACCTACTTAATTTTTTTGAAAATATGTATTGTTTGCACAACGCTGAATATGTTTTGTATTATGTAACAACTGTACTTAACCCATATTACGCAATAAATTACTTTGATTTGATTTGAAAAACCTTACATTTATAACATTAGTAGGAAGTAGGATGTGTCATTTATAGGTATTATTCCAAAATGATGGTATACGAACTAAAATCACCAACATAGATTAGTGAAGTGGCTGTGGGCCGTATATCTCACGTAACCCATAACTGTTGGAGGATAAAGGTTCTCGAATGGCGATTACGAACCGGACGACGCAGTGTAGAAAGGCCCCATGATTGACGGATGACATTTGAAAAGTTGTGAAAAGTCGGATGTAGATTGCTCAAGACCATTCGTTCCACCCTTTGAGGAAGGCTTACGTCCAGCCATAGAATTCATCATTACCACAAATCTGAAGAAGTCCACTGCTGGACATAGGAGTTCCAAAGAGTTCCATGACGAACGGTCTTGAGCCTTATCCATCCACCGACTTCCCGCAACCTTCACAATGTCGTCGCTCCATCGGGGAGGGAATCTTTCCAAGACTGCGTCGCCCGTCATCAGACATTCATCTTCATGAGTCATTCAGACTTCATCAGTCATTCGTATTTATCTTTCCAGGTGGAGATAAAGGACAAGCTGGAGGAGATATTCAGTTCCATCAGCGAGGTCCCCCTCGTGTGTGGCTCGGGCGCCAGCTCGCCGCTCCGCTCCTACCAGCAGAACGTACCGCCCTACACCAAGTACTTCCCTGAGCTGTTCCTGTACTGAGCACGTCACTACTTCCATCTTAAAGCAATAACGACACAGTAAGTTTAAAAACGAAAACCTGACTACTCATAAGCAAATTTTGTTTTACAGTTCCTTTCTTTTGTATTCCTCTAGGTAATAATGCTGTTTAAATTTAAGATTATATTTTAAAACTAAGTGTATGCTTTACATATATTATTAATCTAAGTATTTCTTTATTAATTTTCTAATGTTTGTTTTAGTAGGTAGTCCGAACTTATCTTCCTGTTAATTCTTATAACTGGTCTCCACGACACAGGCTATGCCTAGTGTGATGGCCGCTGGTAGATTGTACCTGGATTGTTTTTTACAAATAAATATTTTTCAGTTAGATATTTTTTATTATTAGTTAAATGTTGTTTATATAGAATATTGTATATCGATTTATAGTTTTAGAATACACTCTCACTTTACTCTTACGCCCTATATTTATACTATGCCACCCGAACCATAAATATACGCTTCATTTGATACCTCATTCGTTAAATGATGACCAGTATTTAAGGAGCTACAAAGACACAGATGACTATTATAATATAAAAAATAAATAGACAGCCCTGCAGACAGGTAATAAAAAAAATAAAAGGTTCACTTTTAGAACTCTTGTTTTATTAGCTAATCTGTAAATAAAATATGATTATTTATGATAAACAGTCGTTACATTGTTATTGAATGGCTCGATAACTTGCTAGTAAAATATATCAAAAAATAGTCGTGCAAGTAAACCTGCCATGAAAATGTTACCTTTCAATGACTAAAACTACACAGGTAACATTTTTGGATGGGGGCAGATGGAAATTTTTTTTGGGGCAAGGTAGCGCATTTATAATCTTTATCAAAAATGTAATAATGTTTTTTTTGTCCACAGGTGAAAGCGAGGTTTTGTGCGCGTGACTCAAAACATTGCTTATTTACGTAGGTACTTAACACTTAATGTTTACAAATTTTTGCATATTCAAATAGCATTTATTCAATTGACAATGTTTTACAAAATCATGTAACCAAAACACTAGCTTAAAATATTCAATCTGTCACATAATAAGAATCCGTTGTAATAAGAACTAAACTTATTGGACCATGGTCTCGAAATATCCAGTTCGACAAGATATTACGCGCGTATGTTAGTTACAATATTATATTTTATAAGTAGTTTTCATATTACAATGATAATTATATTAAAATAAATGCATTCCTGTTGCTATTACTATTAAATAATTTAATGAGAATCTCTGTTGTTATAATGTTGATATTTAGAACATTCAATTTTGCGTATTGCTGATCAAATATTTTGAATTAGGATTAATAGTTTTAAATAATTGCGGCTGATAGAGGGGAGTGGAACAGAAAAACATGTTGTGCCGACCCCACATGAAGTGGGATAAGGGCAGGGAAAGGATGATGATGAAATAATTGAGAATGTGACATCTGATAGCGTTGAAATTAGATTGTGTTAGACAATACCCTATGGTATAACAATGTTTAGTCGACACGTTAATTAGAGGGTTAAACAAACATTGATTATTTTGACAGCGAAAGTACGAAAACTACTAAAAATAATTGGATTGGGTCTTAACAGCTATTAATGTGTAACTCTATAGCTTTGTTAAGCTTTAACATCAAGGCGAATGGATTTGATATTGAGATAATGTTCATTATATTTTAACTACCACTGCCAATAGTGTCAACAATTTTGAAATTGTTAATTTAGTTTTACTTACACTTAGATTACTCATATCATCTTGAAGTACATTGTGTTTATTGATAACAAATTAGCATATACAATTTTTACTAGATTCGTGTCGACTTAAAACTGGGATGCCTTATAAATAAGATGGCTTGGGCTTTGTTTACGCTACGCATATGCAACTTTCTGTATTTATGTATTCATTATTTTAATTAACGTATTTTTGATTTTTAACGGTGTATGGAATGGATTTGGTGTTTAATCGAAATAAGACTTATTAATAGAAATTATATTATAAAGTGATCTTGTCAAAGCTCCACATGGGTTGTAAAAGAATTAAAAAAAAAGATCGCATATATTAAATGGTAAAGCAATACTGATCCCTGAAATTTACCCCATTAATATCGTGTATTTAAGCTTTATCCCATTTTAAATCATAGTCGTTATCGAAAATTGTGACTGGATTATCCTACTATGATGTTTGGATGTTTAGATGTATGTATGTTTGTGGTTTAGTCACGCCGTAACGGCACAACCGATTTCGATGAAATTTGGAATATATAGAGTTCTTAACCTAGAAAAGCATTAGGCTTTTTATCTAGGTACCACGCGAGCGAAGCCGCAGGCATAAGCTAGTCTATTATTTATATTCGAAAAAATATGAATGTAAAGTGGTTAAATCGTGATGTGGTCAAATGATGTTTTTTAAGCTTAGTGCCTCTTCCATCAAGATAAGTGTCTGGTAGACAAACTGGTAGTAGCCGCTGTTCGCGATAAGGCCGCCCGCTGTAGCTACTTCGTTTTTTTTTTTTCAATTTAATAATGATTATTTCGCGGGGATTATGCTGATTGAACGTCAGATAAGTGTTAAGAGATTCGTTTAATATCAGTCATTAATCAGAATGGAAAAGGCCCTAAATACCATGTTGAGGTGTTTGTATGACGGTGGTAGATAATATTATACCTAAATTATTTATTCCGTATTGTATTATTGTTAATTTGTACTTAACATTATGTCGATTCTAACTAGGTTGTGTACCAATTATATACGTGGTTTTAATCTTATTTTGGGTTTTATTTTGAATTACCTTCAAAGTAAATCAAATAGGTAAGTAGCATAATATTTATAAACGTTGGCGTAAGACTTGCCATTTTCATCATAAATAAAGAAAATACCAACAGCCCCCAGCAAAATGATTGGTAACAAAAATTCCCATTAGCCCCCTTCAGAATATGAACAAAAAGATCCATCCAACCTTCTTGGATGACCGACTCAAAATACGCATCTATTTGCCCTTCTGGCATAAGAAAAAAAATATAAAAAGCTTAATGAAGATTTAGGAACATTACTATAAAAAATCAACCATTCACCATCATGCAAAATATTTGAATGAAACTAAATTATGGTAGATTATGTACCAGGTAAATAAGATAATATATTATTATCCTCACACTTGCTTCTTGACCATGCAAATACAAACTGTATTCGAATACACTGCTGGAAAGCTAGTATTGCTTACCTATCATGGATTTAGTAATTTTCAGACCCTTTGTTGGGGTGAGGAGTGATATAATGGGGAAGCGAATTTTTTGTACACAGAGGGGTCGCGAAAAGAAAGTTTTAAAATAAACAAACTAGATGGCGCTGCTAGCTACGACGTATTTCTGGATCACGCTGACGAAAACACACAGCTCCGAATGACGTGCCACAGAAGATTTCACTCCAGTATCGCTTCTCGGCCTTTTGGCTAAGATCAAAGTGTAGTATCTGTTCTTTTCAGCTTAATATCTGAAAGTTCCCTCACTGAGGGACCAGTATATTAAACTGATTTTTGTAAAGCGACGGGATGTTCGGAGCTCGCTCCACTCCCGTCACGGGTCGGCCCGGCATTGCAGTGCCGCCGGGATCGGCCCACAGAATTTATCTAAACCTTGGTGATGTAAGTGGTAAATCCCAATCCACATACTTATACTTACTTATATTTCTCAAGGCTGCAAAACAAAGCTATCTACCGCATTTCGGCCTTTCGTCAGAGATCAGTATAGTCTAAAGAAACTAGAAATTGGTAAAAGTATGGGACAAATATGATTCATACATTGACATTCCGAACGGAAAAGCCATTGGTGCACGACTGGTTCGAACCCACAACTTTTAATAATAATAATAAAAATAAATAAATATTCCGGACATATTTACACGGTCATCTGATCCCAAACTAGGCATACCCTGTACTATGGGTACCAGAGACTGATATACATACTAGATAAATATTTTAACACCCAGACACAGAACAAACGTCTGTGTTCATCACACAAATGTTTGTCCAGCGCGGGAATCGAACCCGCGACCTCTAGCCCAGTAGGCAGAGTTACTACCAACTGAGCTATGAGTCCGTCTGAGTCTGAGTCATGAGTTATGTGTGCGAGTATCTGTTAATAATTGAGATAATGCGTGGCTCGCTCGTTATAGTCAACCAAAAGAATCTAAACCACAGAATTTACAGAACACAGAATGTTTTCAGAACCATAAATAATAGAAAACCTGCCTACTTCAATCAACAGCGACAATTTGAACACAAATGTTACTCTTTTATTAATATGTAAGGAGAATTTCCATCTGCCCCCGGTCAACAATTTGTTACTAATATTTACCTACTCGTCGTCGTGGAACTCTTTGGGGGAGGCCTATGTCCAGCAGTGGACTTCTACAGGTTGCTGATGATGATGATGATGATGAACCCTATTATTATTAGTACTTAGCAAAATTCCCATCTGTCCCCTTTTCAAACAAAATAGTTATCCCAATTGCCCCCATCACCTTCCTTTGTTACCAATATTATATTATTGATAAAATAAAAAACCACATTAAAACAACAATATATTTTTCAATATAACACCGATTTGTCTATCTACACTTTACATCTTGTATAATTCTAAAACTTTGGACGCATAACAATTCCTGCAGTTATAAAACAACATTAAAACAGATAAACAATTAAAATACATTTTTAAAAAATTGTTCGTGCGTTTTCGTAATCGGGTGTATAATATTAAAGCTTTATTCCCATTAGTTCATCCGTTTGTTTTTTTTTATACATATTTCCGGACCGTTTGTTTATACTTCGCGTCCAAATAGAGGAAAAACAGAGAAGAAAGATTTAGTAAAATAATAAATCTTACATAAATAACTCATTTACCCAAGATTATCGAATACAGCGTCATTCAGACCATGGCATAGTTAGTCATCGCATTACCGATACTAGGCGAAGATGCGGGTTCGAATCCCGCTGGTTCGATATTGACACGCAAAAAGTTCGACATGGGCACCAGACTGAAGCTCCATATTCCATTTTGAGAAAAAGTATCATCGAAAAAATATTCTAGGCACGCGCGCCGTGTTTGTTGCCTGATTCTTCAAGGCTTGGTCGCGAGGAACAGGCGTAGCTTCGCCTAGTTTCTAAGACGTTTCTTCTAGTGATTTTATTGTAATAAACACCTTTTGAATTTGGCTTTTACATTGTTTAGATCGAAGTGAAATAAGTTATAGGTACCTAAGTAAATACATATTTAATAGGAATCCACCACCATACAAATAATAATTATAATGCGTAAGCTGTAGATTTTCAGTGTACAATATGATTCAGAATATGTATGCTCTCCCGAAATGGTATAATTATACAGCGATTAAGTTTGTTCTACGACCATTGGAAATTATATATTTTTCAATTAAAAAAACTATGCTAAAATCAGCTGTTTTATGGTTAAATCAGTTCAAACTCAATTATTCAGCAATTTTAGGTAAATCTTGATGTCGAACTTCTCGTACGGTTAATAATTACTTATATTGACTGGCCTCATAGCTCAGTTGGTAGTAACTGTGCCTTCTGCGCTAGAGGTCGCGGGTTCGATTCCCGCACTGGACAAACATTTGTGTGATTATCACAGATGTTTGTTCTGTGTCTGGGTGTTAAATATATATCTATTATGTATATCAGTCTCTAGTACCCATAGTACAGGCTATGCCTAGTTTGGGATCAGTTGACCGTGTGTGATATGTCCGGAATATTTTATTTATTATACAGGTGATAAAAATACCTAAAACCAGCTAATTTCACAAAGTTCGGAAAAATATCTGAAAATAATAATTGAATAATAATTCATTTCCCCCCTCATTCTTTCTTTTTGTTGTTTGATTATGCCCCTTTCAGGAAAATAATATACACGTTCTGAATCACCTTGTATCTATATTCTGACATGTAACCACATTTACAAAACACATCATCACACAATTCTATGTACTTAGTTTATAGTAATAGGATTAAATACAAATCATTAAAAACTATATAGTATTTGAGCACCTATTTGTCACGTAGTTATAATTAGTACAGATCTGTTTATGGCAAAATGGATAGTAAAATATAGGAACGGTTGCAGATTCGTACATTTTTAGAATTGCATGGCTGTAAAATAAATAAACATACAAATCAGAATATTATAAGTTAATATGTATGTTGTATACAAGGTGGCCCATCTATCCAACAAAGGATAGAAGATATTATGGCCACCTTGTATTATGAGAGGAGGCCACAAGTTCATACAAATATAATTTTATAAAAGATATTTTGTTTGAGGCAAGATTTGTATAAATATACACCAAAAAAGTTTCAGCATTATATTATCATGTACTTAAGTGGAGGCTTAATTTTGGAGGCCAATTTTTCAACACAATATATTTAAATTAGTTTTAGTAAAAACTCTTTTATTGTCTCGAATATACAAATTATATCAAATAAAATAATTTTATTTCATATTATTTATATAGTTAGTATATATAAATAATATTTATATAGTTACTATAAACCTTACCTATTTACATTATGTACATATTTTAAACAGGTAATATTTTCATTGGTACTCAGTCAACTTGATAAATCATTTGTGTGTTGTCAAAATTATTGCATTCATAAATGTATAGCAAGCCAAAAGAGGCTTATTCTACAATCTATAGGCAACTTATACTACAAACGTTTTTTTCTACGACTTATTTTGATGAGAAGCACTGCAAAAAAACCAACTGATTTCAAGTCAAATCAGTTCACACTCAATTGAGTTATATTTTATAAATAATTGAGTTTTCGGTGATATAGTTTTGGTGTATTAAATAAAGCCCTGTTGCCATATTATACGTTGTATGAAAATAACTCCATACAAATTCGTAGGCGTTCCACTAGTCTTATAATTTGTGATGGCAGTTGATTACAATTTTATCAAATACAGTCAAGCTTGACAATGGTTCGCAGGAAACGTATAACGGTAGTTCCAATTATCTATGGGTCACGGGATCCTTACCACAGTGGTGTCAATTTACAATGGTTCATGGGAGCCTTACGACGGACCTTACGACGGTGGTGCCAGTTGACAACCGGAACCTTACGACGGTGGTGTCAATTGACAACGGTGCACGGGAATCTTAAGACGGTAGTGCCAATTGTCAATGGTTCATGGGAACCTTATGACGCTGGTGTCATTTGAGGACGGGTCACGGGAATCTAACGACGGTGGTGTCAATTGACAACGGTTCACGGGAACCTAACGACCGTGGTGTCAATTGACAACGGTTCACGGGAACCTTACGACGGTGGTGCCAATTGCGTCTTCGCTGCAGGCGTGCGCTAATGCGTTCTCAAAGTCTTGGGGGAAGTAAATCTGAAACATGAAATGAAATGGTTTGCAATAATCTAGGATAGACATCGATTATGGTCAGCGTAGACGGACGGAACTTGACCTCGGTGGCATAGTGCGACGCAAGGGGTGCGGGTTCGAGTCCAATGTTTGCATGATTTGCAAATATTTGTTACGGGTCTGCTTTTCCATTAAGCCGGCTTATTCAGGCTAATATTTAGTAATGGGTGTTAAATATATATCTATTATGTATATCAGTCTCTGGTACCCATAGTACAGGCTATGCCTAGTTTGGGATCAGTTGACCGTGTGTGATGTGTCCGGAATACTTATTTATTTATTTATTTAACAGTAGACATACCTTATCAACCACGGGCGTGAGATGGCCGGAGTTGACGAGTTGCGTGAGTATCTCCAAGCCCTCCCTCGTCTTGTACTTGTCTTCCAGCCAGTCCGTGTGGGTTCCGTAGCCGACTACCCACTGCAAGTGAGATTAATTTCCTCAAAATAACTATAGGAGTTTTTAGAGATTTACTTATATTTTTTTTAATTTCTCATTTCTACAAGGTGATTCATAACATGTATACCATCCCGAAAGGGGGTTATTCTATCAAAGAAAAGAAATACTATAAAATATTTTCAATTTATTTAAAAAAGAAATTCGCAAAGTTTCTCAAATAAGCTGTTTTTGGTATTTTTATCATCTTTAGAACTAATAACTAAACGTACAAGAAATTCGGAATAAATACATTTAGTTTGACCTGATTTGACCCCAAAACAGCAGATTTTCTCATAGAGTTTTTTCAATGAAAGATGTCGAATTTCCAAAAGCCGTAGAACAAACTTTATTGCCAATTGGCTGAAGAATAAGCCCCTTTCGGGATGGCATACATATTATGAATCACCTTGTATAAGGGATGGAAACAGGTTGTATTTTTACAACGGTTCCCGTTCCCCCGGGAAAATCCCATCCCTTTCTTATAGAAATATGAGAAAGTTTGAGAAAAAAAAATGAAAATATTGTTTTTATTTCGCTATATTCTTTTTTTTTGTTGATAGATTATTCTATAACATGATTGTTATGTACATCTACACAATATGTATGCTATCCCGAAGGGGGTTATCCCCCTTAAGGGATAGCATATGCTATGAAACACCTTGTTCAGATAAAGTACTTCTTCAATCTATTTCATGGATTTTCCAACTGTCCCCACTACGAGGGTCCCATTCTTATTGAAATCTGTGCTGCTATGATGGCCCGAAAGGTTACTAGCATTATATATAATAAATAATCTTTAACACAGCCTGGTCACCGACCTAATACAGGATGACCAAGAAAGAATCAGTCATCACGACATGCATTGACTTACCCTTAAAAGTCTATATGTGTAGAATGAAGCTGCGAATACCAACGCGAAGGGCGCCGGCAGTCGGTCCGATATGAACGCCTTTGGTCTGAGGTCTAACGCTGAACCTCGAGGCGCAGTCGCCCTAAAACAGAAAAAAAAAGAAATAGAATTAGAATTATTTATTTCAGTTAAATCAGCAAGCTTACAGTATATACCAAAGTGCCTACTGTCTAAAATTAAAACTTAAATATACTCTTAGCGAATTAAATATTTTACAAATGTTATCATTAAAGATGTCGACATGTTGGACCTCGTGTACATAGGCATTTAAAAGAGGCTCGAGAATTACCTATTACCTATCTAATTGTACCTACTTATTATAATGTACCTACTAATAACATATGGCATCGCCTTAGGGATAAAAAAAAACCTGTTATGTTATAATGTATTCTAAATAAATAATTAAATGTTATTTATTTATTCGATAATATAGGCGAATAAATAGTACCTCCTCCAAAAAGGCTAGGCTATTAAGTCCCAAGACTACGTAGTATGTCGCTATAGTCTACCCCCTATCTAAAAGACACATTGTAGTCGGGACACCGGACGCGGTACATTTGACTAATGCGTCCAGGACGCGTAGTTATTTGAGTCTAGCCTACATTCCTATCTAAAAGGGACATTTTAGTCGTCTTGTCTATCTAGTAGCGACATTGTAGTCGGGATATACTCACTTCAATAACGCAGCAGTGTTACATCTGGCTGTGGCCGGGACATTGGCCGCATTGCATGTGACTACTGCGTCCCAAGGGCCGTGGAGTTTGGCGTTGATTTCTAGCGCGGCCCATTCCGATGGGACACTGTCTTTGGTTTTCTCTATATCTACGTATTCTTGGGCACCTGAAATTAAAAAAAAATCACCTAATGATATTAATTATTCGTAATGGTGGTCGCCGTGGTGGCCCCGGCTGAAGAATAGGCCCCTCCATATCTACCTATCCGCGGATGTCGTAAGAGGCGAATAATGGAAAAAAAAGCTAGGGGATGGGCAGCAGCGTCACTCATTTGAACAGCGATAGCTCTAACTGCGCTCGCCAACCCGCATGCCCAGCGTGGTGAGTATGGGCAAATCCCCCCAGATGATAGGAATTTACTCTGTCTGTGGGGGAGGCCATGTTCAGCAGTGAACGTCGTACGGCTGAAAAGATGAATGAGATTTCATCAAGAGAAGTAGGGCTCTATGTGCAGAATCCGTCCGAGGAAGTATTACCACCGTCCCAAAAGGGGCTGTTTCTATCAACAAAAATAAAGAATATTAAAGAATATTGAAAGAAGCCAGTCAGATGCTCTGACTTGAACTTGTGTAGTGATAAATAATAGTGTTATATAGTGACAGTGCAAACGAGTGCTACCTATCAAGAACACCATAACAAAGTGTCTTCCCCTTAAGGCGCTATGAGAATCATAATAAACTGTCGAGTGGGTGGAGTGAAGAAAGTGAGAGCGCTACGAACTATAATTTAATGCGGAAAGAGATAGCAAGCGTTAGAAGGCGCTCGAAAGTAATCGACGTAAGCGACATATAAGAAAATATCGATTATCTTAAAAACCAAGCATTTTTTAAAAAATGTGTCTTGGATTTAGGTACCCAATGCTATTGTTTAACAAAATATTTAAAAAAAAGTTATTTTTGTTAGATAGTCTCAGAGTATTTTCGAAAAAACTGTTGCAGAGGACCCAACTTTAAAAAATAAATCTATCGAGAAAAGTTATACCAATCGCGTTTCTGTCTTGGAATTACGTAAATAAAATGCTCAAGTTATCTTTGTCATAAAAATCAAAACTGTGCGTTTTGCAGCTATTGAGAAAAAACAATTCAAAAATCATAAAATAATTTTTATACTACCTGCTCGTCAATGGCATATTATGTGTCATGCAAACCTTTCCTAAAGTAAGTCATTACAGCCCTACGGTCTAGCCGGGTCATAATGTTGTACTGAATTTCATTATTTCCCATGGGACATAATGTGATTGGAATTAGGAATGCAACCCATGTAGTCGTGCTTGATCGAGGTTGGTTTCAAAAATGTTTGCGTGCAATGAGATTTTATTCTAATTAGGCTGTATGTTATCATTTTCTTTGCATTGCCTACAAATTAAAAAAAAGAAAAACATGAAAACTGTAGTATCATGAAAATATGCATCGGTAGGTAAACGAATACTGTGCCTACTCAGCACCATATAATAAGTTATAGTTAGTAATAAGGTAACTTTACTGTAATTTAGTACTTTTATGTTACAAATAAACTGGACTTCAACGAAGCAAGTCGTTTCACTCTTTGCCGCAATAGTACCTAATTACCACCAACACTACATGGCGACCTTGCCACTGCGGACCACATAAAATAGAATGAAGATTAAAATAAACAGTAAGATGAAACATTATAGAAGAAAGAAGATTACCTTATAGAAGATCAGAAGAAAGAAAAATGAAAATTACCATATAGAAGAAAGAAGATTATTTTAGAAGATAAGAACAAAGAAGCATGAACAGCACAATATAGAAGAAAGAAAAAAAAAACAGGATGGGAAAAACAGTATCGAAAGAAACAAACAAGGAAGAAGTTATCATTGCTCAGAACGCCAACGTAGAAGCAAATGCAAGTGCTAGCCAATCTATTGGTATACTAAGCACTACAAAAATTTTATTGACCTTCATACTCGTTTTGTTGAGTGGTGCTGCTGTATATTTCATTTTGAGGAAGTGCAAGAAATCAACTGTAAGAACTTTGAGAAGAGAATTAAAAGCTAATAGCTTGAGCGTCATTTTCCGTCCTGAAGCAAATAAAACAAAGAATTTAGAAGAAAGAAGAAATCGATGTTGGTGGAGTCAGGGAAAATACCCGGCTGAAAAAAAATGGAGACTTGTGATTGATTACCGGCACTTAAATAGTAGAATTCAAGATGATAAATTTCCATTACCTAATATAACGGAAATCTTAGACTCTCTCTCTGGTAGCATTTATTTCTCTAAATTAGATCTTTCACAAAGTTATTACCAACTTTTACTTAATGAAAATTCAAGAAAATATACTTCTTTTAGTCTAAATAAAATGTATCAATTATCTTTAGATGAGGACTCTCGTAAATGTACTGCATTTACTGCTGGAAAACAATACCAAATGAAACGTTGCCCGATGGGGCTCAAGACAAGTCCTAGCGTGTTTTCGAGGCTTATGACCATAGCCATGGCAGGACTAAACTATAAAAAGTGTTTTATTTATTTAGATGATTGTATTGTCATTGGAAAATCACTAGAAAACCATAATAAAAATCTAATTTCCGTATTAAATCGATTGAGAGAAGTGAATCTTAAATTAAATCCTATAAAATGCGAATTTTTAAGGCAGGAAATAGTGTACTTAGGACACAAAATAACATCCGATGGAATTTTTCCTGACCCGGGTAAATTAGAAACCGTGCAATGTTTCCCAACACCGACTTGCAGCGATGCCGTCAAACGTTTTGTAGCATTTGCAAATTATTACAGAAGGTTTATACCACGTTTCGCTGACATCGTACATCCAATGAATGTGTTGTGTAAAAAGAATGTAAAATTTGAATGGACGTCGGATTGCGAAATAGCATTTCAAAAGTTAAAATCTTGTCTGATAAACCCGCCGATCTTACAGTATCCTGACTTCTCAGAAGATAACGTTTTTAGATTGCAAACGGATGCATCAAAAATAGGTTTAGGCGCTATACTATCCAATAGTAATGGGAAGGTGGTCGCATTTGCCAGCCGTAATTTAAAATCTGCAGAGACTAGATACCCTGTAATTGAGTTAGAGTTACTAGCTATCGTTTGGGCGGTGAATCATTTTAAACCTTATTTATATGGGAGAAAATTCAAAATTTACACGGATCATAAACCACTTGTTTATTTATTCAGTTTAAAGGACCCTTCTAGTAGATTAACTAAATTCCGTTTATACCTAGAGGAATACGACTTTGAAGTGGAGTATGTTCCGGGTCGAAGTAATGTAGCTGCAGACGCATTGAGTCGCATCACTTTGACATGCAAAGATCTCAAACAAATGCAAGGACATGTTGTCAATGTTCTCACTAGGCATCAGACAAAAGAATTAGAACTATTACGTAATATGACCAATAAACCGGATAGTCAGACAAACAGGATTCCCTCGGTATACGGGTCTAATCAGCCTCACGCGGTAGAAATCCTCAAAAAACCGGACGATATAATAGAAGTAGTGTTTTCAGATGAAAGTAACGAGCAATGGATGTTAGACGGAGAAAATATTATTTCAGATGCAAAATATTGCACATTTGTTCCTTCGCATTCGGCGATTTATCTAAACTCCCGATCGTTATCGACCCCAGAGGTGTTAGCGAGGGATTTAGAAGAGTTTTGTAGGAAGTTAAATAAAAAGGAACTTTTAATTATAAAGCATAAAAGAAAAGATAGAGCTATCAAAATATTGCTAGCTATTATGAAAAAGTTGCAATTTGATACGCCACGTTTTCTCGTGACGAGAGGCGTTGTAAGATTAATTAATAATGACGATAAAAAAGTTGTTTTGAACGATTTTCACTTATTACCTAGCAGTGGTCATGCGGGGGTGAATCGTATGTTGAATAATATAAAGAAATATTATTTTTGGCCAGGAATGAGTACCGACGTTAGAACTTTCGTTAAAAAATGCAAAAGTTGTCAACTACAAAAACATGTAAATAAAAATATTAAGGAACCTATGATTATAACATCTACTGCTAGCTCAAGTTTTGAGAGGATAAGTTTAGATTTAATGGGGCCGCTAGAGATAGATAACTATAATAATAAGTATATTTTAACTGTTCAATGTGACTTAACGAAATTTGTTGAAGCATATCCAATAGAACGGAAAGATACCATTACGGTGTCTAGGAGTTTTGTAAATAATTTTATTTTAAGGTACGGAATTCCAAAGGAAATTATAACTGATAACGGAACCGAGTTCATGTCATCTGTTTTGAAAGAAACTTGCCAGCTGTTAGGTATTAAAAAACTTAATTCAACTGCGTACCACCACGAAACTCTCGGCTCGATTGAAAACTCACACAAACATTTGGGCGCTTATCTCAGGATTCAGTGTAGTAACAATAAAGGTGATTGGAGCGATTGGATTCCATTTTGGTGTTTTTCTTATAATACTACTGTACACTCAGAGACAAAGTACACTCCGTACGAATTAGTATTTGGAAAATTATGTAACTTACCAAGTAATTTACAAACTACATTTGACCCATTGTATAATTTCGACAGTTACCCATTAGAATTAAGATATAGGTTACAAAAAGCTCATGCTGACGCAAAAGAAAATTTATTAAAATGTAAAAGTTTGAGAAAATATAGTTATGATAAGAGTTCTCACCCTATAGAATATAAAAACGGAGACTTGATTTTAATAAAAAATCAAGCTGGTACTAAGTTCGATAATGTGTATCTTGGTCCTTATGAAGTAATCGAGGACATAGGCCCTAATGTTAAAATCAATAAGGATTGTAAAGAATACCTTATTCATAAAAATAATACAAAGCTATTTCATAGTTAGTTTGTTTAAGTTTAACTTTTAAGCATTTAATTAGGTACCTACCTTTGTCGTTAAAAAAAAAAAAAATGTTTTAATTTTAAGTTCTTTAAATAGTAGCGCACAGTGTAACTTTGCTTACCGTTGAGAGAAACAAACATTTTTTTTTCATTTGCTGTGGGCGGGTAATGGCCCACTTTTCTGGGGAGATGTAGTATCATGAAAATATGCATCGGTAGGTAAACGAATACTGTGCCTACTCAGCACCATAGAATAAGTTATAGTTAGTAATAAGGTAACTTTACTGTAATTTAGTACTTTTATGTTACAAATAAACTGGACTTCAACGAAGCAAGTCGTTTCACTCTTTGCCGCAATAGTACCTAATTACCACCAACACTACAAAACTTTTTACGAAATTCATTTTCAACCGCGCATGAAGAAGGATTTATTCGAATGTCGAACTGACCACTACAGAATAGACTACAAAAAAAGAAAAAAAGCGCTCAAACTGCTGTGCTGTTATCTACACCGAAATTCAGTTTCGATTCAAATAAACTTCTAAAAAATGTCAAGTGATGACGACAGTGATTTTGATTCGACTCCAGAATGCATACAATTTGAAGCCTCTGGTATAGTTGGAAACTTACTTCCTTTCATTCTTTGAAAAATCATTTCTTTCTACTTAACAGTCATTGTTTTCAATTGCCTCGCTGAAAGTATAAAAAGTAGAGTATGCATCGCGGGCTTAAATGTGTATTTGTCTTGGGCGATCTTGAACCCCTCGTACTCAGGATTCTTGCCTTAACTCCCTCGCTCCGCTCGGGTGTTAACCAAGGAATCCCTCGTTCTCGGGGTTCAATATAGCGCCCTTGACATAATACACTACTTTAAGCCCTTGTTGCATAATCTACTATAAACCCTCACCTTAAAGTATAGAATATATGTATATGTACAATAAAGAATAGAATATAGCTTTATTGTACACCAAAAGAAAATACACAATCAAGGAAATAAAAATAACATAAAAATAGTGTGACAATGGGCGGCCTTATCGCTAAAAGCGATCCTACCAGGAAACCTTTGGATGGACAGGAAAATAAATAAATGTATTTTCTTTCTTGTTTTCTGTATGCAATAAAGAATTTCAGAATTCCATAAATATTAGTATGGATGTTACCTAGGTCCTGCAGCGTGGGGGCCGCATGGCGGGCGCCGCACACGGTGAGGCGCGCCCCCCAGCCGCCCAGCAGCTGCACCAGCACGCAGCCTGCACCGCTAGCCGCTCCGCAGATTGCCACTCTGAAATCATTACATATTATACAAGGTGATTCGTGATATGTATACCAACCCGACAGGGGGTTATTCTATCAACAAAAAGAAATAATATTAGCGAAAAAACATCAATATTTAATTTTTTTCACAAACTTTCTCAAATTAGCTGTTTTTGGTATTTTTATCATCTTAAGAACTGATAAATAAACGTACAAGAGTTCGGTATTCCATCCCGAAAGGGGCTTATTCTTCAGCCAATTGGCAATAAAGTTTGTTCTACGACTTTTGGAAATTCGACATTTTTCATTGAAAAAAGTCTATTCGAATATCAGCTGTTTTGGGGTCAAATAAGGTCAAACTCAATAATTCAGCTGTTTTAGGTAGCAATCTTGATTACGACTTCTTGTACGTTTAGTTATTAGTTTTAAAGATGATAAAAATACCTAAAACAGCTAATTTGAGAAATTTTGTAAAAAAATATTCAAAAAAATAATGTATAAAAATGTATAAATTTTTCGCTAGTATTATTTCGTTTCGTTGATAGAATAACCCCATTTCGGGATGGTACACATGTTATGAATCACCTGGTATAGCGGATGCTTGTAAATAAATAAGTAAAATTAAAATGTGTTAAGTACCGTTTGCCCTTGCAGTTGTCTGGAGTGTACCGCAGCCGGTGCAGAGCCAGCAAGGCGTCGCCGCCGCTCCAGGCCAGCGCCGCGGCGCCGTCCGCCGACACCTGGGCCGGCCGCTTGCTCACCCGTGTGCTGCGACACAACTTATTATAATATCCTATTTTTTAGGGTTCCGTACCTCATTTGGAAAAACGGAACCCTTATAGGATCACTTTGTTGTCCGTCTGTCAAGACCCTTTTTCTCAGAAACGGCTAAAGATATCAATTTCAAATTTATACCATCTATTAAGGTCTGTAGGCTTATAATGCCATTTTAAAATTATTTTCTTTTATAGAAATGGCTAAAATGAAAAACCTCTAGGGTACTTCCAGTTACCTCACAATTCTGAAATCAATAATGCTAATAATTAACAGAAAGTACCTAAATCACAAATTAAACATGTCGAAATAATATAATGGAAGGAATAATATAACAATAATAACAAAATAACAAAGAGATATCTGGATGAAATTCGGCACAGAGATAGATTATAGTCTGGAATAGCATATAGGCTATAGGCATATAGGCTTTTTATGTTGGTAACACGCGAGCGAAGCCGCGCGCGGAAGCTAGTAAACAATATACAATACAATATATATTTTTTCTTTTTGTGGTACAGTCAGCATCAGAAGTTGATGATCAAATTTAGATTGTCAAAACTAGTGATTGAAGTTTGTATCAAAAAGTGATAGCATAACAAGGTGCGGTGCCGTCTACATTTTTTCTGTTCAGTTTTAATTTAGTTACCTATATGTGGGTACTTGTAATTAGCCTTTAAGTACTTATTGTTTTCATTAAACTCATATTAGCCGTAAGTTTTCTTAAAATAATAATAAAAAGCATTTAGTACATTAAGTGACCAAATCGGTGACGTTTTGGAAAAAGGCCGGTCATGAGTACCCTAAACCGACGAGCATGTATGAGACATAGACATAGACATTTATTTAATTGCCACCAAAACACACACATTTGCACAACATTTTACAATAAACATTAGGTACTTATAATAAAAGAAACAAGAGAAAAGTAATGAAAGTAAAAAATGGTGTGATGTGTGCTGCAGCAGCAAAGTGGCTTCGGCTCAGCATTATGCCTACTGTTTTGCAGCAGACGCTGGTATTCTGCCGAAACCATTACCTACACAGTCATTCAACCCTGTGAGAACAGTTTTATTAAGATTATGTTAGAATCGTCAGGGAATAGGTTTATAAATATAAAAATTAATAAAGGTAGAAAATAAGTATGAGGAATGTGATGAGAGTGAATGAAGCAAAAGAGGTATGTCAGGATCGTAGCAAGTGGAAAACCATGGTCTCTGCCTACCCCTCTGGGAAACAGGCGTGATTTAATGTATGTGTATGTAATAATAAAAAAATTACCTTCTGATAGTGAGTAGTTCTGTGGCGGCGCCCCCGCTCCACTCGCTGACGCAGCCCCACACCTCGTCCCCCAGCTCCAGCTCACTCACCCCGCGCCCCACGTCCAGCACCACACCTCACCAACAAACAAACACAGAGTTGACACCACTGGTGGGGTGGTGGTGATGTCACCACCACTCCATGCCTTCCGATTTTTCATATAAATAGTCATCATCATCATCATTACAGCCGTACGACGTCCACTGCTGAACATGGCCTCCCCAACAGACAGAGCGAATTCCTATCATATGGGGGGATTTGCCCATACTCACCACGCTGGGCATGCGGGTTGGCGAGCGCAGTTAGAGCTATCGTTGTTAAAATGAGGGACGCTGCTGCCCATCCCCTAACTTTTTTCCTTTAGTCGCCTCTTACGACATCCGCGGATAGGTAGATATGGAGGGGCCTATTCTTTTGCCGGGGCCACCACGGCCTATACATAGTCATATACATAGTCCTGACCCCACACTAGGACTCCCAGTGTCGTGCGTGGGTATCAGAAACTGAGTACCATGGTACCACAACACCCAGAACAAATACTTTCAGATCGTGCAAACATTGGTGGAACCATCGAACCACACTTTTCATTCCAATACGGTTATTGGCTCTATCCAAGGCCATCATCCCTCAATAGGTCACTGACCTAAATGCAGGATAGCCAAGAAAGAACCCATGAAGCGACAAGCAAGCAATAGTTTACTAAAAATAAATAGTTTACTAAATGTATGTATATTATGTAAATTTTATTTCTTATTGTCTAATAATTGTTTAATCTTAAAGTAATAAGTGTAACTGGTTTTTAATCGTGCTAATTAATTTGAAATAAAAATAAATAAATAAAAGTTCATAAACAGCATTAACATTTTATTAAATAAAATGGTTGAACAATCTTATAATTGGACTTGTGTGTGTTTGTATGACATGTGTATGTGTGAGGGAAGAGAAAGTGTAAATATGATTGTGTGAGTATGAGAGTGAGTTTGAGTGGGAGTGTGAGAGTAAGTTTGAGTGTTTGTTCGTGAGTGTGTGTGTGTTACCTGCAAACCCCCTTCCCAGGGTCAAGTACTGATGGTGCAGTAACGCCCGCAGAGCGTGGCCGCGCCCTCTGAGGACCCGCCTGTCGCACGGGCAGGCGCTGAACGCTTGGACCCTTATCAACACTTCACCCACACCGGCTCCTGGAATAAACGGGAACCAAACATGAATAAACAGGCTTTAGACTTAATTTCCACGCATCATTCCGTGGGATGTCCACTGTTGAACATAGGCTTCCCCCATACATTTTCATAGATCTTGTTCAGTACATAATTCGGAGAACCGACGGCTATTGGGGTTATAGAGTGGAGACCACGATCCGAAAAGCGCAGAATAAGACGGTCTCCCACCCGACGGACCGATGACACTGTCAAATTTGCGGAAAATCGGCGGATGTCGAAGGCTTGAGACTGTTTATTGTTTCACCCTTTTGTAGAGGCCCCTGATCAGTGATTCCCAAAGTGGTCTATATCGACCCCCAGGGGTCGACGGCGACATCCAGTTAGAGGTCAGTCAGAAAAAAATGAAGATGATGAATTCGCAAAAATGTAACATAACTAATACTAGGTTGCGCCCGCAGCTTCGCTCGCGTGGTCCCTTGATAAACGCAGCTTTTATGCTATTCTAGATAAATAGATGGTATTTCAAGTTTCATCGAAATCGGTTAAGCCATTACGGTGTGATTGAACAATAAACATCGAAACATTCTCACAAACTTTTGCAAATTATAATTGTAGGAAGTAGGATTATATTTTTGTGAATTTAGGTATGGGGTCTAGTTCCCTTAGGGTCCACGTCAAACCGTAAATTAAGCCAAGGGGTCTACGAGGTAAAAAAGTTTTGGGACCACTGCTTTAGATGATGGAGACTTAGTAATACCTGCAGCGACAGCGTCGTCCACCATGATGACGCTGTGGTCGGGCTGCGTGTGCAGCGCACGCGCGTGCGGCCCCGCCCCCCGCGCCCCCGCCGCCCCCGCGCCCGCCCGCAGCCCCAGCGCCAGCCCGCAGCCGCCGCCCACCACCACCCCGCACGCGAATATCACCACACTGCGGCGCCACACTGGAAACAAACACATTGAGTACTAGCTGTTGGCCGCGACTTCATCCGCATGGCTATACAAGGTGATTCATATTAAGTATGCCATCCCGAAAGGGGCTTATTCTACACCCAATTTGCAATAAACTGTGTTCTACGACTTTTGGAAATTTTTCGTTGAAAAAACTCTAAGCGAAAATCAGCTGATTTGGGATAAAATCAGGTCAAACTCAATAAATTAGCTGTTTTAGGTAGCAATCTTGATCCCGAACTTCTTGTACGTTTAGTTATTAGTTCTAAAGATGATAAATATACCAAAAACAGCTAATTTGGGAAAGATTGTGAAAAAAATATAGATGTGTTTTTTTCGCTTATAGTATTTCTTTTCATTGATAGAATAACACCCTTTCGGGATGGTATACATGTTATGAATCACCTTGTATAAGAAACTAGCCTTACCTCTGTCATTAAGCATAGCCTTCAGATCCTCGTAGAGCTGGATAGGAGACAATGGTGGTGCCCCTTCTCTGATCCTCTGCGCCGCCTCTCTGGCCCAGGCGGCCACCCGAGCCCGGCCTTCTGTCATCAGCTCATTATGCCATAACTCATGGAACACCTCTTTAATCTGTAAATGATATGCTTACATTTTTAATTAGTCAGTAGGAATAGCCACGTTTTGTTATAGCCGTATATATCATAAACTTTCGCATTTATAACATTAGTAGATGCTGTGGTGGGTGTGACTATGAAACCCAGAAGCATATGACCTTATTTCATGACATGATCATCAGAATATTGTTACATACCTTTTGGAAGCCCTCAGAAGTATTTTGGTAAACATCTTGAACCCTTGATTTCCCATGACCAGCAGCTGTAACGGCAGCAACCTACAATCACACCAAGAATTTCAGATGCAAATTAATATTAGACAATGCCCACTAGAACATTCCATCACTGACCAACACCGTAGCATGCCATGACTGGACCAACAGCAAATAATATACTCTAGTGGGCACAGTGGAGTCCGTTAAATATCTGATACGTTCATAGCACGGTCATGGTACGATACGTTGTAGTGGGCAATGGCTTTTAATTACCAACAAACTTAAAACTTTTTATACATTATGTAAGTCCAAGGTCATTCAGCCAAAAGTGGAGCAATGACATCCCATTGTCATACAACAATCAGCTGACGCGAAACAAAACTGAACTGAAAAATCACTTTCGCTTAACTGACGTGAATAACCGAGCCACTTTCGCGCGAAAGTACCAGGGCAGCAGAAGTGTAGAGGAGTTTACCTGGAATGCTTCGAGTTTCTCGCCGGCCCGGTGCCTCAGCTCGTCCATAGCAGAGCGCTGCGACACGAGAGGATCAGCCTGAACCGATCGAATAGCGAAATTGCATCCAAAGCCTTCACCTTTGGACAGAATTCGCCCTAAATACTTAGACCGAAAATAGCCTGAATGACATACAAACACCGGCTACAATTAACTCAGTCTACGCTCGAATAATCATTTTACTAAGAGGTCTAAGCGGTTTTTTGAGATTATTCTGTTAAAAAACCTTAAATAGCTATAAAATACTGAGTTTTTACCCTATCCAAACATAACCTCTTAGTTTTTGACATTTGTTATTTTAATTTGACAGATGGCAGCTGATTTCGAACTACGTTCCATCCAATGAAATCACCATATTTTTAGCATAATTAATAATGCTACTTCAAAATAATAATTTCGTTAAATAAACTTACTAGGAAGGAAAACATCAACCAGCGTAAGCAGCGATGGGTTATCATATCAATCACGTCGGAATACTGCTGCAAAATGTGTGGGCAATAGTGGGCGTGTACCAAAATATTTGGACGTGCCTCTTACTAGCTACCCCCTTTAGACTAGGACCTAGCAGGTAGCTTAGGGATCTGAGAGGTTGTCTACCATGCTTTTTTTTTATGTTTTTCCCCTTTCGGGATGGCTATGGCATCTAGGCCTTACCGCCAAGTCTTACGTTTATTTTTCCTTGTTATTTTTATTCTTTCGTTTTTTTTTTTTCATCTTATTCATGGTCAAGTCATCGTCAAGTCAAGTCAAGTTCAGTTTTAGTATGATATGATGGTGGCTATTTTACTAAAACCTCGAGGGACCTCTTGGCGCCAACTCGAAAAATGACGATACACGCAATCATTCTATTTCCCTTCACTTGTGCGGTTTACTCAAACAATATTACGCAAAACACCACCATAATTACACAATATTATTCAATTTAACACTAGTTTTGTAAAATAAATTGAGAGCACAACATCACTTCGCAAGTTCCCGCCAAAAAGTCCTTGTCTACCATGCTTGGGGATAAAAGTCCTAAGTAGGTAAGCCTATTAATTTTTTATTGGATATTTATATGCTTAGAAGAGGCTTCATATAAATAAATTATTATAATTATATTGTAGTTTTTACGGTTCTAAGAATGATTTTAGTAAAAACTAAATCCAAAATTATTTTATTTTATTAGGTATCCTATTTTGTTAGCATTATTTTAAGCTAGGATTAGGCAAATAAGTACATATTACTTTACTAAGTTCTTATATCTAGTCTTCTAAGTCAAGCGGTATAGTATTTTCGCCGCTGTCTGCACTTTCGGCTGGCTCTGGAGGAAGTTCTTCTAAAATCTTGTCTATCCATGGCCGACTGTACGAAACCTTAAAAAAAAATATTTCAACACCAAGTAGCACAAACCTATTTTATCACTTAAAGAAAAAAAAACAATAGGTATTTTATTTGCCATAGGTATACGCTGTGATCGCAGTGTTGGAAGGCCCCTCCATCCGATGGACCAACGACATTGTGAAGGTTGTGGAAAGTCAATGGGTGGAGAAGGCTAAAGACTGTTTGGCGTGGCACTCTTTGGAGGAGGCCATGTTCAGTGGACTACATGAGGCTGATGATGATGATGGTGATGGTGGTGGTGGTGGTGATGCTAATGATGACGATGGTCCCTACCTTCGCAAAGACTCCAGGCTTTGATTTGAATGAGCACTCTTCTGTGCCAGAAAACAATGCAATACCGAAGAGTGTCCCCGCGCGATTTATGCCGCTGAAGTGGACTGCTGGGTCGCCTGTGTCACCCTGGAACATTCAATCAATCAAAGTTATTTATTTTAATAACATTTAAACACTATAGCTATCGGCCCCTAGAGAAATATAACTTGTTCTTAGTTATGCAGCAATTGCTAATACTAAATTTTAAGGAGATAAATTAATCAAAAAGAACCTTGTCTACATAATATTTTAAGTGCGCTAAACTTTAATAGTGGTCTCAAAACGGTGTAGGAAAACAAAACCGACGTGACCGACATGCCTTAGAACTTTAGAACATTTTTTTTATAATAATATGCTTTATTGAGATGTAAGACAATGTAAGACATGACACAAACATAATGTATACACTATAGTCCTACAATCGGTGGTTTTATCGCAAGAAGCGATTTCTTCCAGACAACCATAAATTGCCTAGTTGTAGGCTATTTGTGGTGGTCTGGAATTGTCATAATCTAATGTAGAAAATGCGTACTTTAATCCTATAACCAGCGGTCTTTGGCCCTTTTTAGAGCCTTTATACCTCGATCGGGTCACTTACCATCGTAGGAAGACCAAGAAAGAACCAGTGACGCGACAAGCAAGCACTTACGGCACACAAAGCGACTCCCTTCACCACGCTCTGAAGGCAAGCGTGGTCGTGTTGGAGCCTGTAGTCGTTGCCATAGAGCAGCCGGCACTCCGGCCGCTGCACCTCCCTGACGATCATGCGACGCAGCTCCTGGTTCATGCCCTCTCGGATCTGGCCGGTCACCTGCAGAGAAAGGCAATCTTCAAACCACTGTTCACTAACAGTCACCTTCACTTGCAAGGTTTTAAGCGAGGTAGGGCACAGCGAGATTTTCTCAATCCAAATTGGAGCAGCCCGCCTGGAGATACCTCCGCCTTAAAGTCAAAGTCAAAAGGCGTTTATTTCAATAAAATCACTAGGATCACTTTGAAACGTCTTAGAAACTAGGTGAAGCTATGCCTGTTCTTCGCGACCAAGCCTAGAAGAATCAGGCAACAAACACGGCTTGGTGCCTATCATTTTTTCCGATTATACTTTTTCACAAAATGGAATTTAAAGCTTCAGTGTGGTGCCGAGACTTACAGAAGATCGCAGCCAAATAACATTATTTGTTTCAAACAGTTGTGTGTTCCAGCGGTAAGGTTGCCAGAGCCTTTTATGGGGAGGGAGAGTTCGGAGTTGGCAACGCGTGCGTTATACCTTTGGTATTGCAAGAATTCATACGCTACGGTAACCAGCTTACCACCAGGTGGGTGGGTTCGATTCCAAATATCTGTTCCGGGTCTGGGCCATGGTACTCGTAGTTTCTGATACCCACGACACGGGAATCCTAGTGTGGGGTCAGGACTATGTATGTGACTGTTGGGTGTTCAAAGTTAAGATATTACCACAGAACCGTATCCAGTGACCACGGTCTCCCCAAACGTGGGGGGAATTTCAGCGTCAGCCAAAGCCAGCGCCACTATTTGGATCCTGGCTGTTGTAGAAATGGCCATGTTCACCTGGAATCAATAAAGCATCATACACTTAGATACAACAATGGCACACAGTAGTTGCATAGATAATTCATTTTATTACGTATGGAAGTATCATCGCCGTGTACGAAAGGAGCCTATAGCGCCCTTTAATCCTTTCATTACACTGATTCTTTCACCAATGATCATGGGCCTTTTCAGGCCCACCATACCTCAACCAGCCAGGTTATTGTGTAAGCAAAATGGTAATTAAGATCGGAATAATAAGGATGATTTTATCAAATTTAGCGACATCTGAAGATTTTCAAACATGAAAAGGAAGAAGCTAAGGTCTTGAAGTTTTCCCTTGTCAAGTTTGTAAAGTTTTGTATGTTGCTAAGATTGTTAAAATTACCCTCAAAGTTACGAACGTCATTGCCATTACTTGACAACTTGACTGGCCTCATAGCTCAGTTGGTAGTAACTCTGCCTTCTGCGCTAGAGGTCGTGGGTTCGATTCCCGCACTGGACAAACATTTGTGACTAACACAGATGTCTGTTCTGTGTCTGGGTGTTAAATATATATATATATTATGTATGTCAGTATCTGGTACCCATAGTACAGGCTATGCCTAGTTTGGGATGAGTTGACCGTGTGTGATATGTACGGAAAAAAAAAAATACGCTTACACTGTTGCACCACTGGTCACTGACCTAACACAGGATGACCTCTTGAATCAGTGACACGAACGCAAGCATCACCGTAAGGCTTACCAGGACCTCATGAAAGCATAGGAGGTTACCTTGACCATGGCTAGGTTGTGCTCCGGGTAGTACTGGTCCATCTTGTAGTTCGGGTGGAGTCTGATCTCCGTCACCGCCAGGATCCTGCCCCCAAAGTCTCGGAACACTGAGCCCATGCGTATGGTGACTTCTTCTTTAGTCACACTGTTTGGGTAGAAATAAGGTTTTTTAGCATGAAACTAGTGACTGCACGCGGCTTCGCGTGCGCACTTCTCGCACAGTACCCGGATAAAAAGGTATTTGTTTTGTTATTTATGTACCTAATTTTTGTTTACCTAATTTTTATAGGTACTATTTTTCAACTGTGTGTGTGAGAACTCTTATTCTTATAAAACTCTGGTATAGATGTCCATTCCAAATTTCATCAAGAACGCTTTAGCCTAGTCGTGAAAACGGTAGGGTAGTAACAAACAGACAGGGTGACAAACTTTCGTATTTTACGATTGACTAATAATAGGAATAAGAGTTTGGATACTTTGTGGTACCTGAAAACTTAGGTTTACATTCGATTAGATGAAATGTCTCCTTCAATCAATGAAAAAGAATGATTTCCACCGAGCGTAGCGACCAGCTCGATCACGCAAGAGCGCCCGTGGGCCTTTTTTTGGAAGACCCGCGCGGGCTGAGAGTTTTTATTTTATTTTATACAGAGGTAAACAGGCTTACGGCCCACCTGATGGTAAGCGGTTACCGTCGCCTATTGACATCTGCAACACCTGGAGCATAATGCGTTGCCTGCCCTGGAGAAATCTTTTTGTATTTTGTTTAAAGTCTCAGCGAAACCGAACGATGTGATTTTGGAGTTATTCTATTCCATGTTCTGTCTCAGAGATAGTTTCGTAAGCGCAATTCAGAAATCGCTAGCTGTTCTCTCTATCGATTGATGTGGCAGGCTCAAAATTAGATAACCAAGGATAATAATAATAACGTCTTTGGTAGACGTAGAATTTTTTATACCATAGTCCTTAATAGTAGTTACTGATGTAGCGGCATAGATGGCGCTACACTGTCATTTAGGTATTTCTTTCACATACCTAGGCACTGGAATAAAATCATGCAGGTATTTGCAGATCATGCAATCATTTGTCCCGCGTTGCGGGAATCGAACCCGCACCTCCCGCGTCTCAGCCAGGCACTTGCACGGCGCCCGACGCCTCCGCGCCATGGCCGCCATGCTACTGAGTTCGAATGTATAATCATTGTAAGTACCTCTTCCTAAATGTTTTTTTAGGTGGAAAATATGCTTATGACCCACCTGACACTATATAAATTATCCTACTTCCTACAAATATAATAAATGAGAAGGATTGCGAGGATGTTTGTAGTTCAATCACGCCGTAACGGCTCAATCGATTTTGCTGAAACTTGGAATAGATAAAGTTCTCTAACCTAGAAGCACATTTTACTATGCTTCTAGGCAACTTTTGGTCTACTTGTCAAGGTAGGTACCAGTAAAACTGCGAGCGAAGCCGCGGGCGCAAGCTAGTAAAAAAACCAGTCGCATTTTTATTAGTACTTAGTCGTTAGTTAAATAGTTATTTAGATTATTTTTGTATATTTAGGATTATCTCTTTGTCTCTTAGCGAAATAAATATTTGACAAGTTAGTTATATTATAAATGCGAAATTTTGTGAGTTTGTGAGGATGTTTGGAAGTTTGAAGTTCAATCTAACGGCTCAACCGATTTCGATGAAACTTGGAATTGGGTACTTTTAACGATAATGGTATTTTTTATGGGTACCGTGTGAAGGCGCGGGTGCAAGCTAGTCTAGAAGAGATGGTAAGCCTTACTATGTTACCTATGTAGTACTAGGTAGGTATGTTTTTTTTTTTTTATACTACTGAGGTGGCAAACAGGCTTACGGCCCACCTGTTGGTAAGCGGTTACCGTAGCATATGAGCGCTTGCAATACCAGTGGCATCACGCACGCGTTGCCGACCCCGAACCCCCCTCCCCCTAAAGAGCTCTGGCAACCTTACTCATCGCAGGAACACAACACTATTTGAAAACAAATAATGTTATTTGGCTGCGATCTTCTGTAAGGCGGAGGTACCTCCCCGTACCGTACGTATGTAAGTGCTTACTAATCAAAACACTGTGCCGCCGATAGAATCCAATGTTTACCAACTATAGCGCCGCCACACCAGTGTTTGCCGTGCAATCTGTAACAAAGGAAATGCAAAGTAGGTACCTAATCTAGAAATAGGAATTATTAAAGTACCTATCTACGTAGAAGTACGTAGGTGGTTACTAAACTCCTTGCTAATTTCCGCCCGTTCTCAGCGGGATCCAGTGTCCACAACTTACGGTATTTTCCTCTAAATTTATGTATTTCTTGGTGAATAGGGAATTTCTTATGGTAAAGAAGTTAGGGTATTATTTAGGGGAAAACATGTGTGACAGATCTGAGGAAGAAATTCCACCAGAATTAAGAAATTTATGTCTACAGTAAAAAGTAATTTTTGCACAATGTTTGAATTTTTATTCGTTACACTTTTTAGCTACTTTTTATCAAGGTATGACCGAAGCCGCGGGCGCAAACTAGTAGGATATCTGTTATATTGTCAATTTACAGAATTTTAGGTGCTTTTGGAACTTGGGTTGAACAACCTCCCATGCATATCAGGCGCCCTGGTAAATTGCAATTTGCATGTTAGAACTTAGAAATCTACCAGGCGCACGCATGTTAGTTTTAAAATTGGAACGCCTCGGGCACTGTCTGTCGATACTACACGATATCGCAGAGCAATTTGCCCGCCTGAATACTCTCACGGCTTTATGTTCGCCTGGTACTACAGAAGGTGAGTGGGCAGAAGTGGCGCTCCTCTGTGAGGAAAAACTCGATAACTCGTTCAATATTTAATCGTGATTTTGTCTGTATCTCGATGATGCACCACGCACACTGAACTTAACTAGTGGTTTGACCCGAACTGAGATCTCGCGCCTAAATATCCATTCTTACCTGAACTACGAAGTCATTGAAGTAGGTGCTCACGATAAATTGGTTTAAAATGTTAATATTTTCGTTGTATCTCAAAAACCATACTAACGGTCTAGCTAGAATTAAAATAAAAATCGTATTGGAATTTATGAACAAAGCGACACCCTACTTCATGTATTTGTATTACCTACGCCATGCCATCCTTCGATATCCATGCGATATCAATGAATATTGTAGTTTGAAAGTAGCGCCAGTGACTGAAAAGTTCAGGAGCAGGTTAGCGTGGTATAAGCATGTCATGCGGAGGGAAGATTGTTAAGTGACTAGAAGAGTGGTAAATATGAATGTGGAAGGATATAAAGGGAAGAGGTAGAAAAGATGGATGGATTGTGTGAAAGATGACATGAGTAAGAAAGGAGTGAATACTGACATGACGGCTGATAGAGGTGGGA